>JAXCLQ010000013.1:12776632-12799700 GCA_035584115.1 Cedrela odorata
TAAAATAAAATATTTTACTTCTATCAATGTATTTTTCATGAATATTATTAATTGAATTTAACACGCAACATGATTACGTTTTCTGAGTGTAACAAATTATATAATTATCTAATCATATGTGCAATTTATTATATTTAAAATTATTATAAATATGTTGTGAATGTTAGTAGTTTTATGTTTCTTAGCCAATGAAGCTCAACATGCCTATAACTTGAGAATATGTATTAATAATAATTAGGAAGTCAGGAATTTCACATTTCCCATAATAGTAACCGTCCACGATCATAGAAGTTATTAAAGTTATTAACAATTACAATCGTTCATGTTTGCTTGGACCAAATATGAAAAAAGAAAAAATTATAAATAAGGGGACAATTCTTTTGGTGGGCTATTATGCTACTAAATCATTTTTTAGATATACTTTCTCTACTTAAAATTAAAATAAAAACCCTATTTTTATTTATTATTATCGTAAATTTAATTCAATTGATTACGGATTTAAGTATAAGAGAATTATCGTCAATAATACACTGATATATTTGACATTTGTTCTAATTTTCAAGAAACCAGGTATCAAAAAATCGATAACATGAAATTTACTTCTTGTTATCTCAAGGTGAAAATTTGTTGACATCTTGTAAAGAAAAAATTTAGGTTAGCAATGATTGAATTGAAATATTTTTTCAACAACACATTTATGAGTTCATAAATATTTTATTTTACAACGAATTTTATTCATTCTAAGTAAATTTTAATAATAATAATAATAATAAAATAATTTTTGCGTTGACCATAATTTGGTTTCCCCGTTGACAATTCTCATTGATGTGGCGATCTCCGCCATGTTTCCAATTTATAAAATAAAAATAATATTAAAATATAATAAATATAATAATGAAAGAAGGAATTTGTTTGGAGATAGCACAGACGGAATAAGCAAGATAAGTGTAAATGAACAACTTCATAATCCTCGAATCTTGACAAACATTATAACATCGATGATGTTGCTCATTACATGTTGGGCATTCACTTTAAAATTGGAGATCTTACGTTCATACCATGGTTGCGAAGCCGAAACAACAGAAATGGCCTGGCGCAGTAGCATGCAGAGAATCAAAACAAAACCCAGTTCGAGATTGGCCTCCACTATTTCAAAATACGAAGAAGTTAATGAAAAAACATTGTACAAATCAATGACAACGATGGAGAAGACTGTTAGAGAAGATGCTAGTAACATGGCAATCAAGATGAGAATGACGAACACAAGAAGAATGCAGGCGATGAAAGAGCCATGTAGAAACGCAAGGAGGATTAAGTCTAGGTTGGGAATGGGAGGGGGCATTTTTTAATATACTTTAATGAAAATGAGAGAATTGGGAGTGCTTCGATTTGAAGAAGATAAGAGAATGAAGTGACGTGCACTCTTTCTATAAATGCATATATAGGTTTATGTAAATACCTTTGAATCCTGGTGGGTGTTAACGTAAGCGGACTTGACAAGGCAATATAAGAAATGTGAACTATACCATTATGATTTCGTGCAACAAAATTTGCAGATTTTGGGGCGCCCTGGAAGAGTTTGTGCGAAGAAAGAAAGAATAAATCCCTTGGAATAGCGGGCAGAAGCAGGAAACTCATTCTATGCCATCCTTGTTATGGAATAAAATCAGTATTAAATATAAATAAATGGATGATTGGTGAATATTACCTATCAAATAAAAGTAAATAGACCACTTTTCACTTTCACATCTGCTGATGGGTGATGGACAAAGTTGATCATTGGTCTAATTCTTTGGTTATCTTGAATATAAAAGTGAAACAATGAAGATTACCACAATATTGATCAAAGCCTTATCACCATACATGAACAAGATAAATGCAGCACAGCAATTTTGCATATGAATCAAACTACTTTCCGTTCTACACAAAGTAATAGCTAAACTATGAAAAATTGAAAATGAGAAGGCACCAAAAGTTTCATATTTCTATGCAATTCATAAACAGAGGGTTTGCAGTTTGACCATGCTAATCTGATTTAGTCGCATGAATTTAACTTGTTTGAACAAAGCAGGCAATGAAGAAGTTTGATTACTCTTGCAATGGTAGCAAAATAATGTGTACACTTCTGCAAAGACTTTTCTGCAGTTTTGGCAAGATGGAACATGAACTTGCTTTACATTGACATCAATTCGAACTCTGAGTCATCATCAGCCTAAATGAGGGGGGGTAAGTTGTAACCACTACGAGGATCGTCTGTGACTATGCTTCTCAGACTGATTTCTCCTACAGAACAAACAACAAAGTAATCAACAAAATAGAATATAGCATGTAAATAGACACGTCCAAAGCATCACTTTTTTTCCATGTGGCAACTAAAGTCTCAGAAGAGATTTTCTTTTTAACAATATGAAATTCAACTTCTTAAAAAGAGAATAGTAAGCACAAGTAAAATAAATGTCTGAAGAATTTTCCATTCACCACTCGTATTGATTCCTTTCACTTCCAGAACTTCATGCAAGCAGAGCAATGACATCAAGATTATTCTTCAAGAACCATTTCTGTGGATAGAAGGAAATAGATGACTCAAGAGGAAGAAGCCAGACCATGATTCTGGTGCACTGTTCCAGCAAGCCCTCCATTTGGCTTTCATCTTCCACAATCTGTTCAATAAATGTGCTTGCCTGCATATTGAAAACCAATAAGCTTACCTGGTGAAGTAATCCTCAAAGTGTGGGGTGATTAGAATGATGCATTTCAAAGGACTAATCACTGTAAGCCTACTAAAATATGGTACATAATTCTATTTCATTTTTTTCCCATGGTTCTCTTCCCGGAAAGAGAAGCGAAACCCACATTCTAGACCGACCAACCATCAAGCTATGGGAGTAAACTTACCTATTTGCCAAAGACCAAAACTGTTTGAAAATATACTCCGTCCTCCTCTTGTTCATTTTTCCAATGGTGAGTACACAATTTTTTTATTATGAATAAACAATATTCAATTGTTGGCAACAACATTCCTTTGTTTTTTGGGTGGGGGAAGGAAGGGGTTGGGAATTGGTTATCTATTATATCTAAACCATTTGTGAATCAGTCCATGCCAAAAGCATCCAACTGATGACCCATAAATCATGCTAGCAAGTTATGAGTTTCTTTATCAAATATTTGTAGTTAAAGGCAATTGTCACTTTAAACAATAACACTTGCTATCATGACACCATAATCTTTTCCTATTTCTCCTGTTGAAATGGAGTGAATATACCATAAAAGTAAGTAGATGATGAGCAAACAAAGAAGAATGAAGAGACACTGACTTGCAAGCCATCCTTGACTGTATCAATCTGCCTAATAAGTTCCAGGGTTGGTCGGCGCCATCGCTTTGGATCCCACAGTATGGTACTATTGAAGGCAAATCCTGGCATTTCAGCATGGAATCTCCGGAACCTCCAACTTGGTTCATTTACATGCCATCCAATGACTTGAGTTCCATTACAAATAGGGCCCTCAAAGATAGCTTCAATTTTGTTTTCTGTTACTTTGGCCACTGTCCATGTGCCAAACCGCCTATATGTCAAAAACAAAATAAATCTTATTGCACCAAGATGGGAAAGAAATTTTAGCAACAAGTGCATCTGTTAGTAAAAGGGGGAAAAGAGGTTAGTCTATCATATCATTGTTATTGAACCTAAAATCAATAGTGCTAAAAGCAGAAAATGGCCAGTCGGGAACCATGCCCCAAAAAAAAGCCTAACTAACCTCTGTGGCAGCATTTAGTTAATCAAAAGGATATGAAAATTAAAGGCTCAACCAATTCTGCTAACCCATAAATCAAATGAACAAGAGGTAGAGGTTCACACAGAGTTCCCAATGCCAAGTAAATCATATGATAGAGCAAACTAATGTAGACTAAATGAAATAATATGCCTAAAATCTTTCAGCTATCAATAAAAGCAATAATTGGATTAGATGGTTAAAGGTGACCCCAAGACAGTTAACTATCAATGACAAATAAAAGAAGGCATTTCAGCTATCAATGAGAATATAAGAAGTACCTGATCTGTCTCATTTCCTCAAAAAGTTCAGTTGAGTATATATTATTTTCATCGGCAAAGTAGACAATCCCATCCAGATGGTGATTTTCAATGTGAGACAGTGCTACATTCCTCTGGTGGACGCTTCTATCTTTTATATCAGTTAGGTTTTTATTGCAAACTAGATGCCTGTACATAACCCCTGTTCTCCTTAGGACATCAGCAGTTTCCTCAGACTGGGATGTCATTTCTACAACTATCCACAATAGAGGAGGTTGGACCTTTTTTAAACTGTGTGCCAGTCGATTTAGATAAAAAGCTAGAAATGGTCGAGAATATGTCGGGGTCACAATTATCAATAGTTTCTGAGACACCAACGCTGAATCTTGAGGAAGTGACTGGTTAGCAGGGCTATCATCCAACACAACATCTATTAATTCTTGTACCTTCACTTGTGACTCTAATGTGGCATTATTCTTGATACCTTCACTATCTGTTGGAGTTGTCACATTTTTTGTCATATCATCATATGTCCCAAAATTCCCAACTGCAGAAACCATCTCAAAAGGGATTGCTTGTTGCTTTGACATGACATTTGTTGACAGATTCATGGAAAAAAATGGTGTAAATCCAATGAAAACCCCAACCACAAAACAAATCAAGAAATGGAATAGAGCTCTCCTCCAAACCTGCCCCTTTGGTTTTGCCCTCTCGAGGGGCCTTGAAGCTCTTGGTGATAAAACACCAAAAATCAAAGCTTGAGAGTCCAGTGAACTGTACAGAGAAGACAGAAGCCCACCGGAGAATGGTGGATGGTTCTGAGTACATGATGAAGACTTTGATAAAGGAGAAGCAACTGAACAAGCCTCCCCATTTAATAAAGTTCCAGCTCTAGGAACTGGAGACAGGGTCCTTCTTATAGATGCCATAACAACAAAATCCAATTGAATCTCAGTATCTTTCTAACTCAAGAACTCCAAACAGCGTCTGTAACAGCACCATTACCCCGTAAAAGCAGCAAAATCTATTACAGCCTCATTGTCCGTCTCAACTTTATAAACTCATGTTCATAGGAACACAAATTGTCCTACTTCATACATCCTCCACAGCAGCTTAATCAAAAAAGTCCATCATAGATTCATGCCAAACACATTAAACTGTAAATGAAGCCAACTGGAACGCTATAATACCTATGAATTAATCAAATCTAGTAATGTATTAACATTCGATAACTAAAGAATCTCCATCCGGACTCATCCTCAAAACTGCAACTTTCTCTGTCATCTTAACAATTTGTTAAGAATCTAAAGTTACAGCGAAGTTTTCATTCACAATGAACGCAGTAAACAACTTTAATCAAAACATCTCAAGAACCCATCAATATTACTTCAAATCAAGGAAAACCAACATCAAAAACATCAGTCAAGATCCTTAAACGACGAGATTCAGAAGCAAAACACTCCAAAGATCCAACTCCAAAAGAAATGGGTGACCAGATTACCGTGCACTGCAAATGGGCCTTCAATGTTTTCACGCGAGAGGAACTGACAGTCTTGCTTTGTTCACTCCCAAAAAGAACGTCGGTGCTTCGGATCTTCCCGTAAAGTTAGGCCGAAACTTTTCGCTGTTTTGATGTCAAATCGAGCGTAAAATAGGTGGTGGAAAGTGTTTAGGAATCAAAGCGAGTCTTTGAGTAGCGCCATAGAGAGAGCGACAGTTCATACCACAGTCTCTTCCATTTACATTACAATAAAATTCAAACACAAGAAAAAAACAGTAGATTTTTGTTTTGCTTATGTCCGGATGATTACGTCACCGGCAGTTTGACGGATTTTGTATGCCACCGAGGTCAACGGATGAGACCTGTACCTGTACGGCCAATCTCTGATCTATCTGTTTAAGAATCACCACCGTTGATCACGGATAGGAAATAAGAGATGTTGCAAATTTAGGATTTTGTTAGTTATTAGTTTTAATAAATCGTATTTTAAATAATAAAATATAATTCCCAATCCATTAAATTATCTTTGATATGTAGGCCTTTTCTTATGGTTAAAGAATAAAATTGAATGAATTATAATATCTTATAAATTAGTATCGATAATATAATTTTGATATTATAGATGATATTGGTAAATATATTATTTAATTAATAATTAGGCTTAATTGTTGTGCCCACCAATTACTTTCCATAAATCAAAATAAACTAAAAATAAAGATGCAACATAAAGTTTTACCCCAAAAAGGCCAACCCTACTTGATTTTTACATTTTTACAATTATGGAAACTTACATCCGATATTGATCAAATTGGTCCAAGGTCTTATTGCTTACAGCCGACAATTCGGGTTATTGTGACTTACTCGTGTCCACCGACTCAAATATAAAATTTTCAATAATTGTATTACGAGATAAAAATTCGCACTTAATATAATTATTATTTTATTAAATAAATTATAATTTATTTAATCTTATAATTTATTTAATATTATATATATTTATAATAATAGTAATTAATTTTATTCTAAATATAATTATATATTTTTAAAAATAAATAAATATAATCAAAATAATTTTAAAATATAAAATATATTTATTAAATTATAAATAAATTAATGCAATATAATAATTTAAATAATTAATTATATTATAAATAAATTTAATTATTAAAAATTTTAAATTATATTATTATTAATTATACCTGGTATTATTATTTAATAATTATGGCCGATTCTTTAAATTTTATGTCAACTTCGAATTAATAAATTGTGTCAAAATTTGGTACAAGTATACTTTACGAAGAAACACAAATAATAAAGAATAATTTTAACAATTAGTGATCAAGGGGAGGTCTTTTATAATATCTCAACACTTCACTAATTTTTTTATTTATTTTTACCAGAAGCCGACTTTTAATCTTTTTATGTAAACACTGTTCATTTTCAAGTTCTTATAGACTGATCTCCTCGTCTTCTCAGATCTGTCTCTCGTCACTGACGCCGAGAGAGGAAGAGAGTGATTTGCCATGAACATGGCGATTAGGTCTTTTCTTTTAACTTTGCTTTTTTTGTCATGTACAATCCCCAGCCTTTCGCTTTATGAAGATCAAGTCGGGCTCATGGATTGGTAAGCTATTATCCCAACCAAAACGTAGCTAATTCGTATTCAGTTTTTTGTCTGGTTCATTCAACGATCGCGTAAAACGAAGTTACGATTGCGTTTCGATTTTGATTAATGTAGGCATCAACAATACATAGGAAAAGTGAAGCACGCAGTGTTTCACACACAAAAGACCGGGAGAAAACGTGTGGTGGTTTCCACGGAAGAAAACGTCATCGCCTCCCTTGATCTCCGCCACGGCGAGATTTGTAAGTTTCTTCGATTGTAATTTGAGTTGATGTTGTTTCTATCTATTGCTGAAATAATTACAATATATGGAATTGAAAATTGAGCTGGTTATGGAACTTTCTAACAATCGTAAAATTGGCTGGTAATGTGCAGTTTGGAGACATGTTCTCGGGAACAATGATGTTGTTGATGGAATTGATATTACATTGGGTAAATGTAAGTATGGCGCATGCAATGATTGCTTTTATTGTATGTTAAAATTAATTTCAGTTTTGCAAAGTCGGTTTTATCCTAGTTTGAGTTTTGTGCAGATAGTTAGCTGGCTGTTAACAGGTTTCTTTTTATGGCAATACGAGGCATGATCATTAAATCTGTAAATGTTTGTTTCGTTGAATGCTTATAATGTTCAATTTGGCTTCTCGTGTCCATTTATTTAGCTACTTAGGATAGATGTAATCATACACTTCTTTGGCACTACTTTATATTTTATATTCTTTAATTCGAGTAAAGGATTTTGGAAGATGGAAATTATATACACAATTTCTATTGCTTATTTATCCATCTTACTAACTTTTGTAGGCAATTCTGATTTTCTCTTTCCCTTTTATTTGGTTGTATCATGTGAAAGGGTTACTTTTTCGTATTTTATTTTTTCTTGAATATAGACAAATTTTTTTTTTAATATTTCGGCATTACTTATAGAAGGGACAATGCAAATATAGAGTTGATTTATTCTTGAATATTTCTTTGAATTCTTTCAGATGTAGTAACCCTTTCATCGGGTGGAAGTACTCTTAGAGCATGGAACCTTCCTGATGGTCAGATGGTGTGGGAATCTTTTCTTCGAGGTTCAAAGCACTCAAAGCCGTTGTTATTGGTTCTGGTCAGTAAATAACATAAAGTTACATTTTACATGTTTTGGATGTTGCTAGCAGATTTCCCTTTCCCTCTTTCTTTCTCTGCTCCACTCTCTTTCTGAGCTCATTTTTCTTAAGTCTTAATTTTGAAGATTATTTAAACTCTCCGCACAGAGTTTAATTATTCAATTGCAGTTAACAGTTCTGTTCAAAATCATAGTTTATTTTTTTTTTTTCAAACTTGTATTGAGAACATTTTGAGTCATTCACAAAAAACATGGTATCCATATATCGTGGGGAGCTCTTTTATTGAAGTCTGCTTTTCTTCACCTTCCTTGTAATTTGATTTGCTCCCTTTCTGAAATTCCCAGTCATCCTCTCAAACTTTCCTTGGGGTCATTTGCACAGGTCTATAAGTTTTACTGCAATTTCTACCAATTTTTGAATGGATATGTTGTTAATTGAAGCTGCAATATGCAGGCAAATTTGAAAGTTGACAAGGACAATATGATCCTGGTTTCCACTAAAGGATCTCTCTATGCTATTTCAAGCATTGATGGTGAGCTGCTTTGGTCCAGGGATTTTGCAGCTGAAAGGTTGGACTAATTTGAACTTTTATCAATCAAATTTTAGTTTCAAGTCAAAGCTTTTAGAGTGCTATTGATAGATTGTGCGCTCTCTATTTGCAGTGTGGAGGTTCAGCAGGTAATTCAGCTTGATGAAAGTGATAAAATATATGCGGTAGGATTTGACGATTCATCTCAGTTTCATGCATATCAAATCAATGCAATGAATGGGGAGTTGTTGAAGCATGAAAGTGCAGCCTTTTCTGGTGGTTTTGTTGGAGAAGTTGCATTTGTTTCAAGTGACACACTTGTGACTCTGGATGCCACTCGGTCAATTTTGGTAACAGTAAGCTTTAAGAATGGGAAAATTACCTTTCACGAAACACACATATCAAGCCTAATTGAGGATTCTTCCAGGATGGCAATAATATTACCTTCAATGCTGACAGGGATGTTTACTTTGAAGATCAATACCCATAAGCTATTTATAAGAGTGACAAATGGAGACAAGTTGGAGGTAGTGAAAATAGTTGATCATGCAACAGTTGTTAGTGATGCTCTCTCATTATCTGAGGGTAAAGAAGTATTTGCTGTGGTGCAACATGGAGGCAGTAAGGTTGACCTTATGGTGAAGCTTGCTCATGACTGGAGTAATGATTTGGTTCAAGAAAGCATTGAAATAAATCACGAAAGAGGACTTGTCCATAAGGTCTTTATAAATAATTATATCAGGACAGATAGGTCTCATGGATTCAGGGCTTTGATTGTCATGGAAGATCATTCACTTTTGTTGCTGCAACAAGGTAAGATTGTCTGGAGTAGGGAAGATGGTCTCGCCTCAATAATAGATGTGACAACATCAGAACTCCCCGTGGAAAAGAAAGGTGTATCGGTAGCAAAAGTGGAGCATAACCTCTTTGAATGGCTTAAGGTATGGATTTTTGGAAATTCTTTAAGCTTAGATTGTGCTGCTAAAGAAAGGCCCTGATTACATTTACTCTGAATGATTAATTTATAGTTTTCACATCTGATTTTTAAATTTATTATGTCAATTAAAAAATGCAATTGCACCTTTTTGGTGGCATCAGATAATATATAGTATGGACCAATGAAACCCTTACACTGTTCCTAAACAGTAATATATATCCTCTTGGGAAAGCATATAATTAGTTGGAAAAAGAGTGCCAATATAATATCATTTAGCTTCCCATATATAATACCTTGTCACTGTATCTATTCTGTGAAATTGAACATGCATATCTTGTATTCCCCTCTTGCAATGGGATTTTGACATCGTGCTCTGCTGTTGAAAGGGACATGTGCTGAAGCTTAAAGGGACCTTAATGCTTGCAAGCCCTGAGGATGTGGCAGCCATACAAGCTATTAGGTTGAAAAGTTCGGAGAAGAGCAAAATGACCCGAGACCACAATGGTTTCAGGAAGCTGCTCATAGTGCTCACTAAGGCAAGGAAAATTTTTGCCTTGCACAGTGGAGACGGACGGGTTGTCTGGTCTCTCTTACTGCCTTCTCTGCGTAAGTCTGAAGCATGTGATTCTCCTACTGGGCTTAATCTGTATCAGTGGCAGGTCCCTCATCATCATGCAATGGATGTGAATCCATCTGTTCTTGTTGTTGGCCGCTGCGGAGTTAGTGCAAATGCACCAGGTGTACTTTCTTTTGTTGACAGTTACACTGGAAAGGAGCTCAATTCGTTGAATCTCGTTCATTCCATCATGCAAGTTATACCACTGCCATTCACAGATTCAACTGAACAGCGTCTCCACCTATTAGTGGATGATGGCGGGCGGGCTCATTTATACCCCAAAACTCCTGAAGTTACGAGTATCTTTCAACAAGAGTTGTCAAACATATATTGGTACTCTGTTGAGGCTGATAATGGCATTATCAAAGGGCATGCAATAAAGAGTAATTGCATTGGTGAGGTTGCAGATGATTTCTGCTTTGACACCAGGGTTTTATGGTCGATTGTATTTCCCTTGGAGTCAGAAAAGATCATTTCAACTGTTACAAGAAAGCAGAGTGAGGTAACTTATTTGAAATCTTTTTTTTTTTTTTTGTTTTTTTTAAGATTTTGCTGTCATACATGGAAATTTCAATGCCTTCTGTTTTTCTTCCCCTTTGATTTGTGTTCGCCAGGTGGTACATACTCAAGCAAAGGTTACATCAGAGCAGGATGTGTTGTATAAATATATATCGAAAAATTTGCTTTTTGTGGCAACTGTTGCTCCAAAAGCCAGTGGTCATATTGGATCTGCTGATCCAGATGAGGCATGGTTGGTGGCTTATCTTATTGATACTATAACTGGTCGTACATTGCACCGCATGATTCATCTTGGTGCACAGGGTCCTGTCCATGCTGTGAGTTTACTGCCTATTTTCTGATTTGGGTGTTCGTATGAATAAAATTTATTGGCTTATGCGTTTATACTTTTTGTAGGTTTTGAGTGAAAACTGGGTTGTGTACCACTACTTCAATCTCAGAGCCCACAGATATGAGATGTCGGTTATTGAGATTTATGACCAGTCTAGGGCGGTATGCATATGAACTTAATCTTATAAGTTTTGTGCATCTCCGGTGCATATGAATTCATCTTTTGAAAATTGAATATTCTCTCAGGAAAACAAAGATGTTTGGAAGCTTGTTCTTGGGAAGCATAATCTTACTGTGCCTGTTTCTTCGTATTCGCGACCAGAGGTTGTTGCTAAGTCCCAGTCTTACTTTTTCACCCATTCTGTGAAAGCAGTTGCTGTGACATCAACTGCTAAAGGTATTACTTCGAAGCAGCTTCTCATTGGTACAATTGGTGATCAGGTTAGTTAAGTTTTTGAGCAAAATCAGATTCCTTGGTTGTTTTTGTTTTGAAGAGAATTAGACTTTTTTTGCTTTTAGTTTTTGGTTTCATTAGGCAAATATAGCCATATTTGAAATGACACTTCATTTTCTATATGAACTGAGTAAAAGTCTACCTTCTAGGTTTTGGCACTTGATAAGCGTTTCCTGGATCCTCGCCGATCAATTAACCCTACACAAGCAGAAAAAGAGGAAGGAATTATACCCCTTACAGATTCATTGCCAATTATTCCTCAGGTCAGTTGCCATGTACTTCCCTCTCATCCACCACCACAATCTTTAAAATTATTGATTCAGAATTTTTTGCTGAAGCAGCCACTGTCATTTTACTGCACTGGTCCTTTAATGAGCCATGGTATCATATGTATACCAATTCTTAAACCTCATAATGCTCTTAAACCTCACAATGCATTTACAAGTTTTAATGGACTAGTTTCTTGCATTTGGATGAGAGCTGGGTTTGGGGTGTGTTTATTTGGAGATTATGATCGGTTGTTACTTGGGTTTGTCATCTTGCTCGTCATAATTTTTTGCTAAAGCTTCTTGTTTTGAGAAGAAAACACAGAGTGATTGTTTGTAAATGAGGTGTATCTGCACACCCATCCTATAGAATTATATGGACACATGTCATGATTCCATTGAATGGATGTACATACAGCCAGTGCAGAGAAGATTTTTCCTACTTGATTTCATCATAACATTATAATTTTCAATGAATTTATGAGTATCAGCTTTAAATTTCCTTAAAATCTTGTCCTGTCATATATTAAAATGGTATTACTAATACTCATCATATCTGTTTGGTGGCATTGAGAGAACCTACTTTGATAAACTTGTAATAGAAAACATCCAACCGGAAGTCATTTACATAGCTAAGACTAGAACCAAGTGTCAGGCTCCATGTGGGATTTGCAATCCATTTGTCCCCGTCGTGGGTCAAGGCACCTTATTCAAGAAATCTCTCTATATCTCTCTCTCTCTCTCTCTCTCTCTGAAAAGTTCAGATTACTCAGGCTATTGGTGTCAGGTTTGAGTTTGCTCTGTATTTAATTTTGTTTTTTAGATACAATGACATACATAATGGATTGATTCCACAAGCAGTTAGTACCTTGGAGTGTATATTTTACTTTGTCAACCTCAGATTTTTGGCTTGACGAAGCCAACCCGAGCTAGCTGCCTACAAGTTCGGTTGTTGCATGACAAGGATGCTATTTTTGCTTTTCATAACATGCTTCTGTTTGTGCTTGCTTTGCACAACGAAATACTGTGATTGTTAATTCACGTTGATTCATAATTGTTCCTGCAGTCCTATGTCTCACATTCCCTTAAGGTGGAAGGTCTTCGAGGCATAATTACGGTGCCTGCCAAGCTGGAATCGACAACCCTTGTCTTTGCATATGGAGTGGATCTCTTTTACACACGACTTGCACCCTCAAGGACCTATGATTCTCTCACTGAAGATTTTAGTTACGCCCTACTTCTCATTACAATAGTAGCACTTGTTGCTGCAATCTTTGTGACATGGGTTTTGTCCGAGAGGAAAGAATTAAACGATAAGTGGAGGTGAGATAGGTCTCAATGGTAGCACGTCTGTATCCTAACAAATTTTTTGCATCAAGTTTCTCGTTGGGTTCGATTTAGATCAGATGATTTACTCCTGACTTGTAAGTTATCTTAAACTTTAGCATTTTTGCGCGAGGAGTCATTTTTGCCTCAGTTTCGCAATGGAATATATAAATTCGGGTCTAGTGTTGTAAATCTGAAATTGCAAGAACAAAAATGTTGCATTTTCTTTGATCCGTGGTGCCTATTTCTTAAGCAAAGGTTATGCAGTTGATTCTGCTGATAATTCTATCAAGGAACTATGAACTAATGTCAGTAAAATCGAATGAAAAGATTAGTAGTTTCTGATATTTTTTCATTCTGCTTTACTCTTACGATGGATTTTACATAATAGATGAAAAAAAGGATTACGTAAAATGTGCTCGCTTATCAATTCAATCATGATAACCGAAATGACCTTCAAATAGAAACATAGAGAAACAAACAAGCACGGCAGTGTAATATGTTCAAAGTATAACCTCTTACAGACAACAGCTGGCAAGCATCAATCTTCTCGACTGGGCCATATAATTGAAAATACACAGAGCCGTATCTGTTGGCTCGGTGAAATTCAGCTGTGGAATTCTATGAACTGGGCAATTTGTTTTTTCTGTTGCTAGCTTCCACGATCATCAATCAACTTCATCCTTCCAATCCAAATATACCAGTAACAGTAGTGAACAGCTCACGAGCAGGAGCAGAAGCAGGAGCAGGATCACGATGGGACATCATATACACTGACTGAAAATGACACGTACAAATACTGGTTTAGGTAGCCTGTTGTAGCAGTAGCAGTATTACCTGTCTCTTTGAAAGCCACTGTCATGAGCGCTATTTTTCCATAATTGTAAGTCTACAGTCATCTACTGCTACTACCAAAAACCAAACACCAAAGACCCTCAACTCAAACTCAAAATCAAAATCAAAATCAAACAGAAATCCTCGTCTTCAGCTCCATAATTGATAATTCTTCAACCCAGAAACAGAAACAGCATTTTCATTTTCATCTTAGCTATGAAAAGTCACCAGCAGCACCCAACAAAGCTCAAAACCCAACCACGTCCACTCTTCTCTTGTGGCTTCTTTCGCCACTGTACTCAATCCGTACTCAGCCCCACCAACTCCCACTCCCCTACTCTCCCTCTCACTCCTCAAGAACCGCCGCCTCCACCGTCACCTGCTCCTCCACCACCACCCCTACCATTACCAACTCATCAGCCCTCACTACCAGAATCAACATCATCATCCTCTTCCTACGCCTCCCAAAGCTTCACCCAATGGAGATTTCCCCTCCCTACCTCCCCCCTCCATCAACAATCCCAACCCGATCCCCAACCTCAACCCGAGACTTACCCGAAACCCATCACTCTCCCGCCTCAACCATTACCACCTCCAATTCCCTTCACCAGCCTCCAAGAACTCTTCCACTTAGCCGAGCTCCAGCTAAGCTCTGGCTCAGACTCTGACCAGCTCGCGGCGCTTTATCTTCTTGAACACTCACTCGTACCCAACCCACCAGCGGACCAAGCTTGCCAGCCCGAGTTAATGCGCGGGGTGGTTGTAAATTTAAAAAACAAAGCGGGGGCAAAACCGGCAACCAAAATTTTATTAGCTCTTTGTTTAGCCGAGTGTAATCGCCACGTGGCGGTAGAGGCAGGGGCCGTGGGGGCGGTTATAGAAGTGGTGGCGGAGCTGGATGGAGCGGCGGGGGAGAGAGCGTTGGCGGCACTTGAGCTCATGTGTACAGTGGCCGAAGGGGCGGCAGAGGTTCGTTCTCATGAGCTCGCGGTGCCGGTGATGGTCACAATGATGGGACAGATGGCGGGGAGGGGAAAAGAGTATGCAATAAGCGTGCTCGCCGTGATCTACGGGGGAGATGATCAGATAGTGTTGGCAGCACCTCCTGAGGAAGTGGCGCGTGCGGTGGTTTTAGCGTTGCATGGGAATTGTACTGCCAGAGGAAGGAGGAAAGGGACCCAATTACTGAAGGCGCTTAAGGAGTATGAACAACCAGATTTGACACAGGATGAGAATTGAACGGTTTTGATTAGTCTGTTACATATTTCGCCGTGTTTATTGTGTTGTTGTGGTTATTATATTATGCATATTTTAAATGTTAATTAATAAAATGATTTTATTAATAAAAATATTTTTCCAAAATAAAAATTATAGCCAAGGCTAACCAGTGAGAGTATTAGGGAAGGAATAAAATTGTTTATACCTAAACTATGAATATGATTTGAAATTGAACGTGGGTGGCTAAGGGCATAACGCCAAGGCTACTGTACTTTCAGGACAGAATCACGTGTGATGGGGTTTAAAATACAGAAGACTGAATGATTGTCAGATTTGAACAGACAAAATAATGGGTAAAGTGAAGACGATATGTGACATGGGCCCCATAACCCAATAAGTCTTCCTGAACTCGGAGAGTGTTAAAAGTCCAATTGTAAGTTGGTCCGGTCCACCTGCAACTAATTTTTCTTGGGATCGGTTGGCGGCAATGCATGACATGGAATTTTATGTTACTTGAAAATTTCCAGAAGTATAGTAATATGATAGAGAATACTAAAGACAATTAGCAGGCTTGAATTTGGGATCTTATAAACTTTAAGAAGATTTAATGCATGGTTAGCATGGCATGATGTTGAAAATCTGTAATCCACGCACCTCTTAACCATTTTATAATTTGAACAATCTTATAAATGACAACACTCAATACAAACAAGCAATGATTATTATTAATATTCAAGCCATACTTTGAACCATAACTTGGTCTAGAAATCAAGTAACTCTCGTTTTCTTCAAAGCATTGCCTTCACATCCGGCAGGGCAGAGTTCCATAAAACAAAAACTAACCCATAAACCGATTATTTTGTACCAAAAAGCAAGGCCTAGATGCATTATTTTTGGTGGTTCTTTGGCGTGGCGCAATTAGTGATCATATGGGGTTCAATTCTGCATCGTACAGTCCATGCCATCCCGCCGCTGCCGCCGGTTCAGTGCAATGCAACTGGCTGCATCCTCAACAACTCCTACGGCGCATGGGGAGATAGAAAAGATTGTCGTGTTCCAAATGTTACGTATCCGACAACTGAAGAAGAGCTGCGTATAGCAGTGGCTTATGCTAATGAAAACAAGCTGAAGGTCAAAGTAGTAAGCAAATTTTCACATACCATACCTAAACTTGCCTGCCCTTCTGCACAATCAGGAAATGCATTACTTATAAGCACGGCAAAATATAACTCGAGTATTGAAATTGATGTGGCAAATTTGGCCGTGACCGCAGATGCCGGCGTGCCGCTACGACAGCTGATTGATAGAGTTGAAGAAGCAAATTTAAGCTTAGTGGCTGCACCGTATTGGGAAGGTGTGAGTATTGGAGGATTGATAAGCACGGGAGCACATGGAAGCTCGTGGTGGGGAAAAGGAGGAGCTGTTCATGATCATGTTATTGGCCTCAGCCTTGTAGTCCCGGCGAAAAAAACCGAAGGATATGCAAAAATTATCAGAATTGAAGGACAAGATCCACTCCTTGATGCAGCAAAAGTATCATTAGGATTGTTAGGTGTCATCTCTAAGGTCAGCTATCTCATTCTCTATTTTATTTAATGATGCAAAATATACCAGTTGAAGCAAAAATGGAACAGTTTCTAATATACCAGTTGTAGATGCAAAATCGGTTGACACTTTAAATAGATTAGAAAGTGAAAGCAATCAATGTCTGTAAGTGCTAAGGCAGCATAATCTTTAATTTGGCCATGCGCGATTACCTTTAATTTTGGCTGCATTTCATTTCATTTCATTTATGAGTAATGCTAAATTACTGTTTCACTATTGAATATTATTAATTAAACATCTGAAACAAAATAACAGGTGAAACTTTCACTGGAACGAGGTTTCAAAAGAAGCGTAACATTTAATTTCACAGATGATGCTGACATTGAAGATTTATTCATGGAGCATGGTAAGAAATATGAATTTGGAGATATAACATGGTACCCATCAAGACATACAGCTGTTTACAGATACGACAACAGAATTCCCTTCACTACACCTGGTGATGGGGTAAATGATTTCATTGGTTTCCAATCCAATTCCATTTTGATCTCCCAATCAACTAGAGCTTCAGGTAAGCTCCACTTCATCTTCGTATTAATGTTAAGAATTCTACAATGAATATTTATTTTGATTGTTAAAAAATGCAGAGAAAGCATGGGAGAAAGCACGAAACGTGAATGAAAAATGCACACTGGCCGACACATTTCTTGGGTTTAAGAAATTAACTGCTAATGGATTTAAGAATGGTGTAATCTTCACTGATTATCCTGTAGTGGGTCGTCAAGGAAAAATGCAGACATCTGGTTCTTGTTTATATTCGCCTGAATCAAGAATCGACAGCTCTTGCGCTTGGGATCCCAGAATCAATGGACTCTTCTTCTACGAGACAACAGCAATATTTCCTGCTAAAAAGTTTGGAGATTTCATCCGGGATGTGAAGAAACTAAGAGACCTAAAACCAGAGAATTTCTGCTGGGCGGATCTCTATAACGGGTTCTTAATACGTTTCATTAAAGCTTCACTGGCATATCTGGGGCAATCTGAGGATTCTGTGGTGGTTGATTACAATTATTATCGCGCAGATGATGCTTCAACTCCAAGATTAAACCAAGATGTGTGGGAAGAAGTGGAGCAAATAGCATTCTTCAAGCATGGAGCGAAGCCTCATTGGGCTAAGAATAGAAACTTAGCATTCTTAAATGTGCAGCAAAAGTACGGTAACTATAACAAATTTCTCGCTGTAAAGAAACAACTTGACCCTCAAAACATGTTGTCAAGTGAATGGTCAGATGAGATAGTACTTGGAAAACAAGCTGCTAAATTCGATGGATGTGCCTTAGAAGGACGGTGTGTATGTTCAGAAGACAGACATTGCAGCCCAAGTAAAGGGTATTTTTGCAAGCCAGGTCTGGTTTACAATCAAGCTAGAGTCTGCAGGTATTCTCCATCACCATCATCTACGATAGTTTAATATGTTTCAGCATAATTTTATTATTTTAGATAATAAAACTTTCACCAATCATGGTGTACCATTAATTTATTTTCTTTTTAAATTGAATATCCAAAGGTTGCTTTCAAAAACTTGTATTTTCCTATAGCTTATAGATTATACTGATAGTGATGGACAATAATTAATAGTTAAAGTTTTCCTACTATTTTGCTTTCATCTCATCATTGATATGACCTACCGATCAATATTATCCACACATCAAATCAACTTTCACGTCACTTAGGACATTATTTAGGGAATCATTCAAGAACTTTGCTCTTTTGATCTTTCGCTAACCATGAAGGATATATGTTGTTGGTGATAACACATTCTTCAAAAGAACAGATAATAAATAGCTATGCATACGGAATACACCAACGGTTGTTCGAACATATGAATTACATTATTACAGTCACTTGAACAACCTCGTTGCTGCTGGTGAATTTTTTAATGATTCATTTGGCCATTCATCCGATGGGTTCCAATATAATTTAATGTTGCACACATCCTATAGTTAGTTATAGTTATATATATATATATATAGAGAGAGAGAGAGAGAGGGTAGTATCGAAAACTCTTTAATTTTATACAATTTTTTACACTAATTTCTTAACTATTTGATTAACGCACCGTCAAAATTAAATGCACTCTCAATGACCCCAACTTTTATATATATATATATATATATAATGAGTTAAATGATACATGGTGAGTAGTCTAATCTTTGCACCTACTGAAACAAAACTATGGGTTGATATTTTAATTTCAACCTATAGATATATTATCCTATATATACGAGTATATATTATTACTAGAGGCATGGATTAATTCGATCACATAAAAACTAACTAGACCTAGCTAGATAATGCATGCTATTTTATAACTCACAATCAAATATCATGATTCACTTTACAAAAGAATTTTTGGGAGATGAAAACAAGATTAAACAAACCAATGTGTATGGGTTGCTGGATCCAACGGTGAACGTACAAGAACGAGTAATTGACGACGGTTAAAACCCATCATCCAGGCTCCGTTGGCGCAGGCGATGCGATGCAGCTGGAGATTGTTTGCATTGTATTGTATGAATCCACGATTTCTTCTATTGGCCTGGCCGTAGGTGAATGAAACACCGTTGCTGCTGGTTGAAGAATGGAGGTTCACATCACATGATCCATGCAAATACCTTCTTCTTCTTCTTGTTGGAACTGGAACAGCCAGCCAGTACGACGTGTTGGGTTTAAAATGGAATGATATCATTGATGGATGGATGATGATATTTATATATGCATGGGAATGTGAATCTGACGATCAAAACTTCTATGATGCATGCCAAGTACAATACTAATGGTAAGGATTCTTCTCTCTTTCCATGCATCTCATTCTCAGTCAAATATTGGTCAAGTACTACACAAATTAAGGATATTATTATTGATTATGACATGATACTATCACCATACCATGACCATGAGCCATTTGGATAACCAGTCCAATTGTGTTGTTTCCTTTCTTACCATAACAAGCAATCTGAAACCAACGACTTAATCTTATGAGTATAGGATTTCCAATCCTAACAGAAAAGAAATTCACCTGGATTTCCAATTCTAACAGGAAAGGAATTCACCTGTAAAATGACTTCTCAAGCTTATCTTATCAAGATATATTTATATATATTTGTGTGTGACACTGACAACTGAGTATTTCATCAGCTGAACTAGTTTAGTAAAACATCTTTAATTGTTATTGCTTTTTTTTGGTTTCGATACTTGTAAGTGGACGTTGGGCAGCCTGCGTTCGATTTTCTGATGGAGAAGAAATAGTGTGACTATTCAGGTTTCTGTCTTTAAACATAGATTCGAATTTCATCCACATCCATAGAATAAGAATTGATTGAATTCCAGTTAAGCACAATGAGCATGCTATTCAACAGGTATATAGCAGGTTCTGGTTGCTTTTAGGGACAAATAAATTGACGACCTTGGAACAATTTCTGGATGGTGATTGCTTCTCACAAGAATTAAAAATTTTCAAGAGAGAAAATCCCAGAAAGGCAAATAGATGCACTGCACAATTAATATATTCTTCCTACAAATTCATCAAAGTAAAATCACATTAATTAAATTAAATTAAATATAAAACATTTTTGCTATTTTCATAATTAGATATCTGATTCTGTCTTTATTTCAGCTACAGAAGGCCACTCTGCACTAAGTTTTGACTATAAACACTAATAAGTATTATCAACTACCAAGCTTATTGATAGTAATGGAAACACACGCATCTTAATATAATATTACCCGATGCCTTGTGCTCTTTTTTTTTTTTTTTTTTTTTTTTTTTGGGTTCTCAGGGACGGAGCACAGACAACACACTGTACTAACAAACAAGCCTTTCCAACTAAAGGATATCGCAGAGGCTTTTACACAACCTCGTAAAGTAACAGTACATAAACATACAACACCAAAATCAAAAGTACGTACATCTAACCATATATCTGGAAGGTCAAGGTATATGTAAATATATACAGGCCTCACCCTGCCCCCGGCACATTCTTCATAGCCTGGCTTTGGACATGAAAAGTGCCCATATGATCCAAATGGAATACTAGCTATTTGAAGATCAGCTTGTATGCAGCATAGTACTATAATCTATCTGAAGCTCCATAATGCTTCTAAGTCGTGATCATTTTGCAGTAGCTAACAAGATGTTTCAGACTTTACCTGCCAACATAAAAATAAATTAATAAATAAATCATCAAATAACAAAAAAAGAACCTTGTAATGAATTGAGGAATTGGTACTAAAATCATCAGCTCAGTAAAGAGGTGAATTTCAACCTTTCACAGAGGTAAGCTTCTTTTGTCGCTTGCGCCCATCCAATTTGATTAAGCCAGATCTTTTCTGAGAAAAAACTGGCTTCCTAAATTTTAGGTCTTCACCTCTAATCATGTAAACATTACCAGCTTCTGGCAAGCTAAAATCAGCAGGGTTCCTGTTAACACTGCAGATTTCAGTCTTGGAACTGTTTTTTGAAGGCAAAATCGTGCTAGCAATATTGCGGGAGTCTAACTTATGTTTTGCTGCATTTTCCAAAACAGGGAATTGCAAGGGGAACATAATAGAATCCGAAGCTCCATGGAACATTTTCTGTATGTGATGAACATCAATAGATCCATGATTTGTGCCTAAACCACCACTCACGAACATAGATTGTTGAGATCTATTGTCTTCATTTTGTGCAGAAGAATCAGAGGCTTTTGCCTTCTTTTTCTCCCGAGACTTCAGGGAACCATGAATTGTGCCTGAACCACCATTTGCAAACGCTGATTGTTGAGATCTATTGTCTTTATTTTGTGAAGGTGAATTTGAGGCTTTTGCCTTGTCTCTCTCCTGAGACTTCACCGATGCTTGACCTGTAAAACCAGCTGTCTTCTTGACGACTTTATCATGTTGAAATGAAAACCCAGAAGCACCAGCTGTATGAATAGCAGGAAAACATTCACGAGAATTCTCTGAAAGAGGATTTTTACCATAAAAATTATATGATGGCAGTTTGACGGCACTCGAGGTCTTATATCCTCCAGATGGCAGGCCAGAAAGGTCCTTGGAATGATTATCATGACGAAAAGGTCTCTTGAGGAACTTGCGGTTCCCATCAATATCAATGGGAGCACTTGAAGGCAATCCTGCATCCATGAGACTAAGTAGATGCATCGCTGGAATGGTTTCATTAGAATACAGATCTAGAGACCCCATTCCACTATGTTTGCAAGCAAATGGATAATCTACATGTGGCCTGCTGACAGATTCAGAGTCAAAGGTCCTATTATGCTTTTCAATATTGGTAACATCCACATTCGAAAAGTTCAGGTTATGATTCCCATTCACATTCCCCCTACACAGACTAGGACAATGTGGAAGCATGTCTGTGTTGGTAGATTGACTCGGATGCTTTTGAGGGGTATTATAAAAAAATTGCATGGGACTTGGTATCATGGATGGCCAAAGATGAGCTGCTTCTTTCCTCTGTTGTGGAACACTCTGGCATGAGTTACAAGCTACCAAAGTCTGCAAATTAGTTTGCGAGGTCCTGCGCCCCGATATATTCCCAACCCAAAGAGAACTGTTATGCTTACTGGAACTTGTATCAGAAAATTTGACTCCATTTGGAGGTTTTTCTTGACAATGAGGAAATGACACAAACCCTGGACGGGCATGAGTTTGTTCTGATGAGCTCAAGTTGAAATTCTTTCTACCAATATGAGAGAAGCAATCAACTGACTTTTGTTTACCATTTCCCCCATTTTCAGTTCTTGTAACGTTTCCATTTCTACCATTTTTAGCTCGAGGTTTTGGTCTGCGAAAAGTCTCGTCTGACAAAAAGCTCAACTTACCTTTTGCATGTACCGGAGCATTACTGGTGTTAATAGTAGTTTCTAGTGGTCTTTCATTTTCACAATCAGGAAGACACCTCTCATACTGATTCTTTGCCATGAGTTCCACAATTTCCATGGGAATGTCATCTGGTACTCCCTGTTCTGACACCTTATCAGCTGGTTGACCACTGGGAGTCATAGTCAAAGCTGAATGTTCCGGCATTTCTATAGATTTCCCATTGTTGCCTCTACTACAAAAGTCCTGCAAAAATTAGTTATATATTATCTCAGAACAAAGTTAACTGAAAGCACTTGAAAATGTCAATTTCACAGAGAACAGGAAAATCCAGAAAGGTAAAAGGCTTATA
>JAXCLQ010000013.1:12807967-12832102 GCA_035584115.1 Cedrela odorata
TATATTACTCCATAATTAAAAATTAATTAATTTTAATGTATTAATTTTACTATTTTATACAAACATTAAATAAATGAACGAATGAAAATTAATTAGCAACTCTGTTGGCGGCAGAAGACATGGAATTGGTAATCAAATCCTGGAAAATTATGGAAGAAGTATAACTGTACATAAGCTAAGACCTGCCATCCCATTTATGTAAAATGAATTTCAAAAAGAAAAGTACATACAAGGAAAGTCAATTATGAAATCCTATGAGTGATATAACTAATTAATTAATTAGCTGGCCTTCATTATTTTGAGAATCTTAGTATCATAAAGACAATTAGCTGGCTTGATTTTAAATTATAATCCGTCGGATGCACGTCTTTAAACATTTTATAATTTGAACAATCTTATAGACCAATCAATCATGACAAAGTATGATTCCTCATAAGTATTCCGAAAGAAAAATTATTAATATTTTACACAAACTTTGTCTAGAATTCAAGGAAATCCCATTTCCTTCCAAGCACTGCCTTCACATCAGGCAGAGTTCCATAAAGCAAAGCTAACCCATAAACCAGTTGTTTTGTACCAAAAAGCGAGGCCAGATGCATCATTTTTGGTGGCTCTTTGGCGTGGCGCACTTGGTGATCATATGGGTTTCAAACACGCATCGAACCGTCCATGCCATCCCGCCGCTGGCGCCGGTTCAGTGCAACGCAACAGGTTGCATCCTCAAAAACTCTTACGGCGCATGGGGAGACAGAAAAGATTGTCATGTTCCAAATGTTACGTATCCGACAACTGAAGAAGAACTGCGTTTAGCCGTGGCGTATGCTAATAAAAACAAGCTTAAGGTGAAAGTTGTAAGCAAGTTTTCACATACCATACCGAAACTTGCCTGCCCTTCTGCACAATCCGGAAATGCATTACTTATAAGCACAGCAAAGTATAATTCAAACATCGAAATTGATGTGGCAAATTTGGCAGTGACGGCAGATGCCGGCGTGCCGCTACGACAACTGATTGATAGAGTGGAAGAAGCAAATTTAAGCTTAGTGGCTGCACCGTATTGGGAAGGTGTGAGTATTGGAGGATTGATAAGCACTGGGGCGCATGGAAGCTCGTGGTGGGGAAAAGGAGGGGCAGTTCATGATCATGTTATTGGCCTCAGCCTTGTAGTTGCAGCCAAAAAAACTGAAGGATATGCAAAAGTTATCAGAATTGAAGCGCAAGATCCACTGCTTGATGCAGCAAAAGTATCATTGGGATTGTTAGGTGTCATCTCTAAGGTCAGCTTTATTCCCCATGTTCTTTTCTTTCTTTTTCAGTTGATGGTTTTATAGATTTCTATTCATTGCTGGTTAATATTAGATTTTAATTAATTAATGATAAAACTGTATTAAAGATTTTGATGAATAGAAGAAATGTTGGGTATATTTGTACGGTAATTTACATGTGGTATAGAATGTCGGTAACTGCTAAGGCAGCATAATTACGAGTTAAAAGTCTGAATTCTCAAGAGACGCATTTGCGTGTAAGTTAAGAGAAACTTGATGTTGAACATGCAAAATTACCATTAATTTTGGCTGCATTTCATTTCATTTCATTTCTGAGAAGTTTGGTAATTCTAAATTACTGTTTTAACTAGTGAATTTATTAATTAAATATCTGAAAAATTAAAAAAAAAAAAAAAACAGGTGAAACTCTCAGTGGAACGAGGATTCAAAAGAAGCATAACATTTAACTTCACGGATGATGCTCACGTTGAAGATTTATTCATGGAGCATGCTAAGAAATATGAATTTGGAGATATAACATGGTACCCATCAAGACACACAGCTGTTTACAGATACGACAACAGAGTTCCCTTAACTACACCTGGTGATGGAGTAAATGATTTCATTGGTTTCCAATCCAATTCCATTTTGATCTCCAAATCAACTAGAGCTACAGGTAAGCTCCAGTTCATCTACATGTTATGTTAAGAATTCTAAAATGAATATGAATATTTATTTTGATTGTTAAAAAATGCAGAGAAAGCCTTGGAGAAAGCACGAAACGTGAATGGAAAATGTACACTGGCCGACACAATTCTGGAGTTTAAGAAATTAACCGCTAATGGATTTAAGAATGGTCTAATCTTCACTGGTTATCCTGTAGTGGGTCGTCAAGGAAAAATGCAGACGTCTGGTTCTTGTTTATATTCACCTAAATCAAGAATCGACAGCTCTTGCGCTTGGGATCCCAGAATCAATGGGCTCTTTTTCTACGAGACAACAGCAATATTTCCCGCTGGAAAGTTTGGAGATTTCATCCGGGATGTTAGGAAATTAAGAGACCTAAAACCAGAGAATTTCTGTGGAGTGGATATCTATAACGGGTTCTTAATACGTTTTATTAAAGCTTCACAGGCATATCTGGGACAATGTGAGGATTCTGTGGTGGTTGATTTCAATTATTATCGTGCATATGATGCTTCAACTCCGAGATTAAACCAAGATGTATGGGAAGAAGTGGAGCAAATAGCATTCTTCAAGTATGGAGCTAAGCCTCATTGGGCTAAGAATAGGAACTTAGCATTCATAAATATACAGCAAAAGTATGCTAACTTTAACAAATTTATTGCTGTTAAGAAACAACTGGACCCTCAAAACATGTTGTCAAGTGAATGGTCAGATGAGATAGTACTTGGGAAAGAAGCCGCTAAATTCGATGGATGTGCATTAGAAGGACAGTGTATATGTTCAGAAGACAGACATTGCAGCCCAAGTAAAGGGTATTTTTGCAAACCAGGTCTCGTTTACTGTGAAGCTAGAGTCTGCAGGCACTCACAATCATCATCATCTATGATCGTGTGATATGTTTCAGCAGAATTATATTTTTCTAGATAATAAAATTTTCATCTACCATTCATGGTATAACATTTATTTTCATTTTATATTAAATATCCAAAGGTTTCTTTCAAAAACTCTTGCATACCACCCACAATATGCAAGTCTTTAATTGTATTCACATGTGTATCTAGGTATACAAGGACCAAATTGATATTAAAATAAAGGTATCAAAACGCAGCATCATTGTTGGGTAGCGTATGCATTTACTCAAAGACAACAATAACAATAATTAAAGCTTATATGATTTTGCCTTCATCTCATTATTGACATGACCTACCGATTGATCGATCAATATTATCCACATACATAACTAAATGTACCAAATCAACTTTCAACTCCACTTGCACATAGCTAGGACGTGATTTAGGGAAAATAATTTAATATAAATGTTTTTTAAATGATAATAATTAAAATAAATAAATAAATAAATAAAAAGTTATATGTGGTGCACTGTGGATCACCAACCATGAAGGATGTTAATGGGGACAACACATTCTTTAGAAGCAAAGATAGATAGCTATGAATACATTCATACCCATGTTTTAAAATATGAATTAATTGAAGCATTTTTAATGCCGGTAAGGGGAAACATTAAATATATATACATTCAGTCACTTGAACCACCTCATTGCAGCTGGGGGATAACACATACACATTCTATAGTTATGTGTTAAATGCAAGTAGACTAATGTTTGTAAGGTTAACACTGCACAGTCTACTTATATTTCATCTAGAAATACAAGTGGAATATTTATATTATATTAAAATTGATGCAGATAAACAAAGCTTAGCTTATATATGTATATATATGTTAACCTATACAAGTATACATTACTAGAGGCAACGGCAACGATTCGATAACATGAAAACAAACTAGACCTACCTAGATAATGCATGCCATTTTGAACTCACAATCAATGGGTTGCTGATATAATAACAGCTAGATCGAACGGTGAACATTGAAGAACGAATAATTGACGAAGGATCATCGTTCTATTACCAGCCACGGCCAGACCATGAACAACATGTAGAGCAGTACTCTCTGGTTCTGCTGGCAGCGGGAGATTGTTTGTATTGTCTGAATTAATTCATTAATTTATCTGTTAGCTAGTCTGGCTGTAGGTGAAGGAAAAGCCGTTGCTGGTTGGATAACGGAGATTCAGCAATCACACGATGCATGTGAAAAAAATAGAAGAGGGGATGTAGCCACCCATAGCTAGCCAAGTTATAAACAGAAGACAAATAGTATTTTGTACTGTACTTTTTTTTATCAGTTATAACTTGTAAATTAATTGCCTTTGTCTGTAGTGGGTGGAACTGGAAGAGGTAGCTAGCTAGCTCTAGCTAGACGGTAGGGTGTGTTGCAGTAGGATTGACATCATTGATGAACGATAAATGATGAATGATGAATGGTGAATGGTGAATGGTGGATGATGATATTTATATGCATGCATGCAAATGTAACTGTAAATTATGCATGCCCCCGTTAATTTGCATGATTCACAATCAGGTGGCAAATTGGCAATCGTTACATATAACAGTAGAGTAATAAATAATGGTCAGGATTCTAATTCTCTCTTAAATTTATTATTGAGTGTGCTTGTGATGGGTGGATTTTTAGTTTCAGGTACCCACTTTAACAGTTTATATTCCATGCATCTCATTCTCAGTATAATATATGTAAGAATTGGGTTTAAAGTACTCTAAAACGGAATATCGATTATGACATGATACGACTACCAATAGTAAGTATATATAATTTTTTTTTTTTTAAAATTAAAATTTATTGGGAGCTCTTGTAACCCTAATTTTTGTTTGTTAAATATTATTTTTACATTATTTCAAACATATTTGAGATAAAAGTCATAAAACCCACGAATATTGGAAAGGGATTCACCTGTATGTGAGTGTGACACTGAAATTCATGAGCTCCCTGAAAAATACATATTTGTAAGTGGACATTGGGCAGCTTGCGTTCGAATTTCTGATGGAGAAGAAATAGTTTGAATGTTCGGGTTTCAGATTTGAATAAGAATTGAATTCCAGTTAACCATATTGAGCATGCAATTCAATGGATATTGACAAGTATCTGGGTGTTTTAGGGACAAATCAATTGACCACCTTGGAGCAAAGGCATTTAAGCAGTAATCTCTCTCTCTCTCTCTCTCTTTCGCTCTGAATATATAAGTGCACAATTAATAAAGTTTTGATATCTAACACTTCTCTTTATTTCAGCTACAGAATGCCACTCTGCACTAAGTTTTGACTCTAAAAACTACAAGCTTATTGATAGTAATGGAAACACATGCATCTCAATATAATATTAGCTGATGCCTGTGCTCTACCCTTTTTTATTTATTTATTTATTTGTGGTTCCCCATTCCCGGTCAGGGATGGAGCACAGATAAAACATTGCAGTAACAAACAAGCCTTTCCAACTGAAGGATCACACGGAGGCCTTTACAAAACCTCTTACAGTAACAGTAAATGAACATACAACACCAAAATCAAAAGTACATACATTTAACAATATTTCTTGAAGGTCAAGGTATATGTAAATATATACAGGCCTCACCCTGCCCCTGGCATGTTCTTCATAGCCTGACTTTGGACATGAAAACCGTCCATATGATCGAAATGGTATACTAGCTATTTAAAGATCAGCTTGTATGCGGCATAGTACTATAATCTATCTGACGTTCCATAACCCTTCAAAGTCATGATCATTTTGCAGTAACTAACAACATGTTTCAGACTTTACCTGCCCACAAAAATAAATAAATAAATAGTCAAATAACAAAAAAAGTTTTGTAGTGAATTAAGAAATGGGCACCAAAATCATCAGTTCAGTAAAGAGATGAATTTCAACCTTTCACAGAAGTAAGCTTCTTTTGTCGCTTGCGCCCATCCAATTTGATTGAGCCAGATTTTTTCTGAGACAAAACTGGCTTCCTAAATTTTAGGTCTTCACCTCTAATCATATAAACATTACCAGCTTCTGGCATGCTAAAATCAGCGGGGTTTCTGTTAACACTGCAGATTTCAGTCTTGGAACTGCTTTTTGAAGGCAAAACCATGCTAGAAATATAGCGGGAGTCCAACTTATGTTTTGCTGCATTTTCCAGAACTGGGAATTGCAAGGGGAACATCATAGATCCATGATTTGTGTCAGAATCACCACTCACAAACACAGATTGTCGAGATCTATTGTCTTTATTTTTTGTAGATAAACCAAAGGCTTTTGCCATGTCTCTCTCCTGAGACTTCAGGGATCCTTGATTTGTGCCTGAACCACCACTTACAAAAACTGATTGCTGAGATCTATTGTCTTTATTTTGTGAAGGTGAATTAGAGGCTTTTGCCTTGTCTCTCTCCCGAGACTTTAGGGATGCTTGACCTTTAAAACCAGCTGTCTTCTTGACAACTTTATCATGTTGAAATGAAAACCCAGAAGCACCAACAGTTTGAATAGCAGGAAAACATTCACGAGAGTTCTCTGAAAGGTGATTTTTACCATAATAATCATAAGGCGGGTGTTTGACGGCACTCATGGTCTTATATCCCCCAGATGGCAGGCCAGAAAGGTCCTTGGAATGATTATCATGACGAAAAGGTCGCTTGAGAAACTTGCGGTTTCCATCAATATTAATTGGTGCACCTGAAGGCAATCCTGCATCCATTAGACTAAGTAGATGCATTGCTGGAATGGTTTCATTAGAATATAGATCTAGGGACCCCATTCCACTATGTTTGCAAGCAAATGGATACTCTGCATGTGGCCTGCTGACAGATTCAGAGTCAAAGGTCCTATTATGCTTTTCAATATTAGTAACATCTACATTCAAATAGTTCAGGCTATGATTCCCATTCACATTCCCCCTGCACAGACTAGGACAATGTGGAAGAATGTCTATGTTGGTAGACTGACTTGGATGCTTTTGAGGGGTATTATAAAAAAAGTGCACGCAATTTGGTATCATGGATGACCAAAGATGAGCTGCTTCTTTACTCTGTTGTGGAACACTCTGGCATGAGTTACAAGCTCCCAAAGTCTGCAAATTAGTTTCAGAGGTCCTGTGCCCCAATATATTCCCAACCAATTGGCAATTTTGAGAACTGCTATGCTTACTGGAACTTGTATCAGAAAATTTGTCTCCATTTGGTGGTTTTTCTTGACACTGAGGAAATGACACAAACCCTGCAGGGGCATAAGTTTGTTCCGATGGGCTCAAGTTGAAATGGTTTCTACCAATATGAGAGAAGCAATCAACTGACTTTTGTTTACCAGTTCCCCCATTTTCAGCTCTTGTAATCTTGCCATTTCTACCATTTTTAGCTCGAGGTTTTGGTTTGCAAGCAGTCTCGTCATACAAAAAGTTCAACTTACCTTTTGCATGTACCGGAGCATTACTAGTGTTAACAGTAGTTTCTAGTGGTCTTTCATTTTCACCATCAGGAAGACACCTCTCGTACTGATTCTTTGCCATGAGTTCAACAATTTCCATAGGAATGTCATCTGGAACTCCCTGTTCAGACAGCTTATCAGCTTGTTGATCACTGGGCATCATAGTCAAAGCTGAATGTTCCCACATTTCTATGGAGTTCCCATTGTTGCCTCCACTATAAAAGCCCTGCAAAAAATAGTTATTTATTATCTCAAAACAAAGTGTACCGAAAGCACTTGACAATGTCAATTTCAGAGACAACAGGAAAACCCAGAAAGGTAAAAGACTTATATCTGAATCAGTATTGCCCACTGCATACAAAGTGTGGGCAAAATTAGCTTGATACAAGTTCAACAAGGACTTCATAATTGATCCACAATCACAATGTTCAACAGTGCCGAAATACTAAATTTTGGGGATCGATGTAGGTTTTGGCTCGTAAGTGGGAAACCATGGTTGTTCCAAAGTTTGGGTGGTGTTTGCACTCAACTAGTCTTTTAGACGTCATTTCCAATGAACACTTCAATATTCAAACTTAAGACAAAAAGTCCCTCAGCATTAATCATGTATAGAGTGGTGACTGATCTCTATATAACAACTTAAATAAAAAACATTAGCTACAGATTAGCCAAAATGGAACTTAAGAAAAACAAACAGCAATTCTCCTTCCACAAATGTACTACGTGAACATATAATAAAATCCACAATGTAGAAACAGCAAAAACACAAGGAAAGCTCATACCACTGGCTGCATCCGAGAATGTCCCCCAGCGTTCATCTGAGAAGTGGACTTCTGCTTCTCTTTCTGGAAAGACATTCTATAGCTATCCCTACTGAGATCACATTGTACTCCTTTCCGAAGAAATGCATCTGCTTCAGATTTAGAAGGATAATCAGAATCCCCAACATAGTTTCTCTGGATATCTTTCCCCATGACCCCATTTTCTTTTGAACTACCCCCTTGCCAAGGCATTTGCCTGTGTTCGAGTGGAGAAATATATTTTCTGTCATATTCTTGTGCAGACAAGCAGCTGTTTAGAGAAAGATCCAACCCTTTTCCAGTGATGGCATCTTGTGATGATTGAAACGGAGGAATTATCGAGCGTATATGCTTGATCTCTATATCTTTACTTGTTATTGAACCTTCTCTGAGCGTGCCACTACTCCTAGGAATTAGAGAAGCCTGCCCATCATCAAATTGGGGCATCTTGCTTTTCTTCTTGCATATACTAGAGTTTCTCTCTGTCTTCTGAGAAGGCAAAGGAAAAGGATACATTCCCCTGCTTGTAAATGCGGATTGTGCAGAAGTGAACAAAACTGCATCAGCAGTACTAACCTTGTTTGCATCTCCAGTTCTATTCTGAATATCTTCTGGAATGTTTTGTCCAGATGGTGCCAAGGACAAAAATTCATTAAGAACCGGGCTCTTATTTTTCTTCTTACCAATAGGACTTCTATCAAGCCTAAATTGACTTAATGGGCTTTTTATACCAATTTGCAGGTCTACTCCATCTTCTTCCTCTGTATCCAAACCTGCAAATGCACCAAGGATTTCTGCACTTTCATTGCAGGTTAGAATTTTTTTATAGAAATTATTCGAGCTTATTTCCAAGGGACCCTGTTCTTCATCACGAGGGAACTTCCTTTTCTTATTTTGATCCAAAACCATAGTCATATTTCCTTGGAGAGCCACTGGAACTTGGAGAGCAGAGAGTCCATCAATCCCTGCAGATAAATCAGGAATAGAATTGGAGGGAGAATCTTCAGTCCTTGTAAGATTGGCTTTTGCATCTCCATTTTCAGCCAACAACTCAGTCAGCAGACGCACCTTTTGAGTTTTTCTACGATGTGAACTGCATGAGTTATCATGATCAAGATCATGGAGATCATTTCCAGACAACGTCTCCTCACTTTCATATGAAGCATTATCACACTCATTTAGCTCAGGAGAAGGATGCTTAATTGTAAGACTCTTGGCAGCATCAAGCACCTCATCAACCATACCTTCTACTCTAGATGTCCCACAAGCTATCATTAATTTTGAATGTTCTTCTTCTGCAGAAGGGTGTTTTCCTGTCTGATAAATTTCAGTGGAATTCTTAAACATGCATTTGAGTTTTTCATTAGCAAGAGCCATGTCAGCAGCTTCATGATTTCCACAGTCAGGGTTGCATAATTCAACAGATCCATTGCAATTTGTCTTGAGGGCTACTGTTTTATAAATCAGAAGTATTATTATAGCAACAAATACACTTCTAGCTACAGTTTAGAAGCAGGTAAATGGTTATGTAGCTTAGCTGGTTTGCCATTCGTAATACTTTACCTATGTCAACAGTATGTCTTCCCGTCATTAACCCAGAGGCGACTCCTGTTGCCACACTAGCAGATATGGGAATTTCCAGATTCAATTTATCTTCTGGACCAATCTCATGGCCTGGAGAAACACAAGAATTGATAAAGATACCCCAACATAGTGAAGAAGACATCATAATAAAATGAAACTTGAATTAAACTATACCTATGACGGGAGTGTCGGTGGACTCAGATTTCTTTCCATTCTTATCATTAGACGATGAAGGACAACAGTCATTGACATTCAGGTCAGTGGCAATAGTAGCATCAACTTTTCTTCCATCAACAATGTTCAGTTTTGGAACTTGCTCAAAAGCTGATTGCAGCATTGCAGCATCACCAAGGGATGACACATTGGAACAAGTCGCACTGGATTTAAATCTAGTAGTGCTACAATAATTAGGGCCATTTCCACAATTATAAGTGTTACCTTCAGCACCCATTTCCTGTAAGCAGTTTTGGCAACGCCACCATCTGAATTTTGAAACATGTAAGGGAGGAAGTGTAAATGTTTCCTCCTCAGGTTTATTATGATTCCCATCTGAAGAAAATGGACAACATAGCTTCCAGTTTTTCTTGCGAACTTCAGACACAAATCCGCTGCACTCACAGCAAGTGGAATATGTAAGGAAAACTTCCAATGTGAATGCCAAAGTCAACAAACTACATCAAACGCAAAACTAATATGATATGTTATCTCCTTATCCTTGAATAAATTAGCAACTTATCTGTAATTTTAACTTTTTATGACATTCCTTGGAGCCACCAAAGTAGTCTATATCTCCCAACGTTGCATTACATTTTTTTTAAGTCAGCATCCATTAAAAAAAAAAAGAACCGACTCAAATAACATTACCAGGTAGATATCCGAAACACAATCTCAAAAATGCACACACATCCCAACACACACGCAAGTTAATGTGTCAGCATGCAACATACACGACATATAAGTATTAATAAAACTTTGGAGTCATAATAAGTTGAAAAGTTCAACCAAATCCTACAAGATTATTACATAGTTGGATCAAAGCTTACCGTATAGAAAAATGCTCACACTTTCCTGCATCAGTTTCATCGTTACTAACAAGATCTATGGATATTGAGTCAATCTTAATGGATGATCCAACAGATTTCATGACAAGATCAGAGTCGCAAGCTTGATGATTCTCCTCCCCCGCAATACTCCTCTCCATATCATTATCAACCGATGCCATAACCTGCAACTATTCAATTTCCTATTTACACAAATCCAACTACTATTTAGTGACAGCATTATCACATGCGAATCTAAGCTGCAATTTGATGAAATCAGAACACATGGAAAGCAATGGCAAACACCTTGAGTAAGGAAGTACACAACAAGATCTAAGGCAAGGCATCAAACAACAAAACTTGAATCTATGCACTTATAGGAAGTCTAAAGTATAAATTGTAACAGAAAGGGAAAGAAGTTGACATACCTGTAAGTACAGTGATTTGACACATAAAATAACAGCCTCTAGCATAAACAAAGCACAAAATACTCGTAGGGAAAAAGATTTGAAACCCTAGTTTTCTATGAAATCAAACATAAGCTTGTTTGTTGTCACTACTTCCATGCTTTAATTACATAATTATAATCCATGTAGCCAAACCCAGTCACTATAGATGCAAAGTAAATAATAAAAAAACACAGCTAAGACGTAGCCCAAATTAGGGTTTCGTTGGATGAAACCACAAACTATGCTATAATACGGAAACTGTGCTAATACTCTCATTATAAATGATAAAAAAACAAACCCACTTCAAACCCACCTGTGAAGACTTCAAGTAGATGGTAAAATCACGCGCATCAATCCCTAAATGAAATATTTAGGGTTTATTTGGTTTAAAATTCACAACCAGTGAACAGTAAACAACACATGTAAGACGACAAAACAATCGAAATAATACATAAAATATAACAAAAGCGAATAGATTCGTTATCAAAACAAAACCCAGATAAGAAAATACAAAGTAATGGCTGAACTTGACGTACAAAACACAGTGAAATGACCAAAATATCTCAGATAAACGAGCTGAAACCGGCATAAAACTCATTCTAATCAACACAAAAACAATCAGAAACGCATAAAACAGAACAAAAACTATTAATTAGAGTAAAAAACGTACCTTACCTGAGTTAACTAGGAGTCAAAACAATCTGACATCGACTTGGCTCCGATTCTTCACGGCCACAGAAGAAAATGGTATCAACAGATAGACCACTTAACATAGAAGACGAAGATAGGAACACAGACAGTAGATTCGAAGCTTGCTGAGTATAATTAGAGTGCGAAGTTTCAAGAAACCCTAACTTTCGAAGGAGAGGTTTTCGATTCTTTAGAGAGAGATAGAGTGAAGAAGAAAGAGAGAGAGAAAGAGTTTATTGTCTTTTGTCCTGGAAAGAAGGTTTTGTTGTACTAAAATCATCAAAATAACCATGACATGCCATGTCATAACCTCATGTGTCTTCCATTTATATTATACATATATACATACTGCGTATATAGAGTGAGAAACCACGAAAGTTAGAGCGAGAAAGTGTAAAGGACCAATAAATCCACGCCACGTGTCCGAAAGGTGCGGTTCTTATCACAATCCATTTAGAAAGGAAACCCTAGAGGAATAGTTGTAAGTACTATTCACCACGCGTTATTTACACGCTCTGTTGGGAAGGATAAATTAATAGTCCCTGTCAAGTCATAGCGATCAAATATGCCTCAGCACATAAATAGGTTGCCATTGGATGGTATGATACACGCGCTTGAAAGAGGGTAGAGTTAGCTTTTACATAAAACCCTAAGTTCTTTTTCTTTTCTGTTTTTTTTTTTTTTTTTTTTTTTTCCGGGCAGGTAATGAGAAGAAAAGGAATGTAGTAACCCTAGCCGATATTCATAAATAAATATCTAAATAAACTTAACCCTAGTAGTCTCTGGGCTGGCTGGCAGCCTGGCCTGCCCTGGCCTAGTAAAAATGGTAATTGATTTGAGGAGAACACATCAAATCGCAGCCAATCATGGAAATGCCACCCTATCTATATAGGAATTGGATAATAAAGCAATTTTATTTATTTATTTTTCTTTTTTACTTTGCTAAATAAATGTAATAGAAGAGATCACTCAACAACCATTATGTCATCCCCCAACATTTATATTTCAATCAGTGCTCTAGCTGTTATTATTAACATCAAAACTTTAAACTCCCTTGCCTCTACATCATATGAATAGACTAAGAGGGGTCATTCTTGATCTTGTTGATTGAGTGGTATTGGTTTCTTTGAATTATTGGAATGGATCACAGTAGATAAAGTTAATCCATTTGAGAGATTGTTTGGTGAATGAAATGTATATATCATGTCAAGAACTCACACTATTGCAATATATAGTTGGTTGATGATGGTGTCAGGGCACTTAATTTTTGTGGGTTGAGAGAATTTTCTTGCACAAATCCCTAAAAATAATGTCATGTAATCACCATTTCATTTTTCTCTTTCACTATCATAGAATTTCCATGAAGCATAACTTATATACCATGCCAATTTTTTTGTTTTTTCCTTCTCGGTTTTCACCTTCCAGCCACCAGAATCTCCATTAATTGTTTTAACAAGGGCCACATTCTAGTCCAACAAGAACAACATTGTTTTTCACTCTAATGAATAGATCGATGCTTTTGATACATATATGGTGTCTGAGAATGGACAACGAGACTCATTTTATTGAACCATAGAAGAGAATCACATTTTCGAGAGAGAGAGAGTAAAGTGATGCCCTCGATTCTTCAGACTTAACCCACCAAAAAGAAAAGAAAATAATTAAAGAGGGTAGTCTCACTCGTTCGCACCACCAGGTTGGTTGTACGTGTTTGATTAGTAGTAGTACTGCAACCCAGCTGGTCAGTGAACCCATTGAAATCTGTGTTGAATTCGGTGAAATATGTCACGGATCTTTAAAAAAATTGTAGAGACTAATGGCTGAAAAGGATCCCTCGCCCCTCTTAAGGAAGAGAGGGCCCTCTTCTTCAGTCTTAGATATATTTACATATATATCTTATGTCTGTCGTCATAATAATAACATACCATATCATAGCATAGCATGATATCCAATAGAATAGAATAATCTTTTTGAAAACAACTAGTGCTTCCATAACCTAAGGTTCCTGTCTCCTCCTAAATTTTATCAAATACAAATACTTGTTCATGGCTACCTGTTGCCCCCGAAATTGGAGCGTATTCGCTTCTTTAATTTCTCACCTTTTTCATCTTTGATTTGATTGGCAAATTTACAGGTGATCAGTAAACTAATAAAGGTACGAGATTTAAAAAAAGATTAAGGAAGTGGAATAATTTCATGACAAGGAAGAAATTAATTATATATATCAGTGGTCCAAGTACTGTATGTATTCACATAGTTGTATCTGGAAATTTGTCAACATTTATTTTACTGCAGTATGTCAACATATATCAGTGGGAAAAGTATTCCAAGTGTCCATTAATTACTGATTCAGAAAGTTCAGCCGGGACGTTGACATGCACAACATAACAATCTTTCAACCTTGTTAAACCTAAACCCGTCGCGTTATTTTAGTTAAACGCATGCCGGATCGAACTGGCCCATTCAGTTTAGTCATACTAGTAAATGATCAGAGCGATCGAAATCGGTTGTCGTTGAAATTAAGCAAATTAGGGATTCGAAGCTAAATCTCCTGAAAAAGCTTTAAATTCTTTTCGATCAGCTCTTTATTGTTCACCCAGAACTGATTTTACGTATTGAAACTGAAAATCCGTATATTTAAAACCAGCAGCCCGAATCAACAAATCGTAGGACTCACGATATAGACTTGGGTTGCCTTGTCTATATAGCTACTTGCATAGATCAATCCATCTAGTCATTTGGCTTTGAGGGTAGGAATTAATCCCCACAGCTAGTAGTATACATCATATGGCGTCTTCTTATGTAATACCCATATGCTTTTTTACTTTAGAATATATCCTCTACGATCTGTAGTTGCAATTAATTGAGCTTGAAGCTAGCAGCTGACTCAGATTCATTGATCCTGTTGACATGCATCGATATCTTTTATTTCTTTTATTTTTTAATTTTCATGCACATGAACGATGAATTCCCTCTAATCTGTATGTTTCAGTGTGGTATATAATTAGCTGATCATCGACTTGAAGATAATAAACTGTTCAGGAGATGGAAACTATGCCAGACTTTGAAGGAGATCTTTGTGAGCAAATCAACTAAGAGTGCTCCCTTTTTAAGATGGATTATTCGTTCGTCTTATGAGATTGATCTTCAGCCACGCTGCGTTTTGCCTACTACTTAATCATAGTCACTAAACTATTATATATTTATGAATCCTAATTAACAGTCTATAATTTCCGGAAACTTCTTAATTCCAAGGTCATGGAAACCTTAATCGATTGTATTATATCACATGCATGTCTGGTTACTGTAATTGACCGTATACCCATCAATATCTACATGAAATATTAATGGCAATGGTCTGTGATATTCCTTAATTTTATGTTGGTAGTACAGATCACTTTGAAGAGAACATTCAATGACAGCACTAAAACTAAAAGCATATACATTAACTAATTAGATATACAAGTAATTTCGCAGCTGCAGACACTAATCGTAGCTAAGCTGCTTAATATATTTTATTCAATCATGATCACTAAAATGGAAAAACCCTGTATCTATCAATCAACTTGATTCAATTTCTCAGTTCATGAATCCCAGCAAAAACTCTCTCGGAGTCAAAACTACCAACATCGATCCTGCATGTTTTAGGTAGGGGGGGACTAGCAGCAGGTGCGTCCCCTGGGAATTAAAGATTGTCATGAGGCCAAGACATGAACAAAAACATCAAATATGATGCAGATTAAAACGTTTTAATTTAGCGAAAATATAGGGGGGGAAAGAACAGTCGTGGTGAAAATTCAAACCAATGAAATTGATCGATTTGTGCGTCATCCGGACAAACAAATCCAAGAAAGTTTGTCGTAATATAGACGTCAAGTATACAAGGACTGAATATATGTATATACATACATACAAACTAGGTAGTAGTCCTGTTGTAGTACAGGAAATTAGGCTGGATTTTCTGATATCATCGACAGTGATTTTACGGCATGCAAAAACATTCATTTGGAACATGTTAGATCTTCTCCTGTGCAAGAAGATCTACATGTACAATTTTGCCTCTCATGCACATACATATTCATGGCTATGCGCATGCATAGTATCTAGAGTTGATATCGACATTCTATGCTATATACATATAATTACGAATTTACTGGTTGTATCACTTTTTTCCTTTATTCTTCTCTTCTCTTTTTTTTTTTTTTTTTTTTTTCTTTTTTAAAAATTGAACGATAACTTTATAGATTAGATCAAAGAGAAGAGAGATCCTATTAGCTATCACTGTTACCCTCTTTGTCCCACATCTACTTTAGTATATATATCTTGTTCTTCCAATATGATCCATCCATATTGACAAATATATAACCTTCTTCTTTTTTATATTTTCCTTTTTTAGTGCTCATAATTGAAGTCCTTTCAGCTATACACCATATATATATATATATATACACTGAGTCAGACGCATACACACAAATATTATAATGTTTGAAAAACTAAACCAGTAACAAAGAAGAAAAGAAAAGAAGTAATGCATGGCTGCAAAAGAAATTTCCAATGCTAGCTAGCTCATGACAGCAAGAATCTTGCTTTCTATACTGTTAAACATATGGATGTCTTTGAATCCTACATGCATGCAAGACACATGTATATATTCTTGATTCTTGATGCCACTTATATTATAATTACTTTATATTGCTGATGTCTGTTTGATTTCAACCCTAATTTGATGAATTGGGTACAAGAAAATGCCATTTAATTAGCAATCAAATGTGAAACTTTCATGATGCCTAATGGGTTTGTTGAAAGACATTTTCTCAGCCATCATATGACAAAAGACAAAGCGAAATCATCATCAAACTTCGTCTTTTTCTTAATCAAAGTCACATGAATCCACCTAATTAATCACCAAGTCACTATTAAAAGTTTATTTGATCCGTTAATTAATTTAAAGCAACCGCCGTTACATCATATCACACAAAGTTTTCAAAAGAATATGTATTAAAAAATAATTTACTAATATCTCTATTAAGAATATATTTGAGACGTGTATTTTAATTCTAATAAATGGTTTGATACTATTAACTATCAAAATATATGTTGGTGTTTAATAATTATCTACCGAGTAAATAAATCAAAATAAATAATTCTAATAAATGGTTCGAGTACACCATGAATAGTTCAAATTATGAAATGATATATTAATTTAATTTCTTTTATCGACAATATACAAATATTGAATCATTATTCTCATCTAGTTTAAAAATATAGAGAATTGATAAGTTGATAATATCCAATTGTCAATATATTATATTTGATCAATAGTAAAAGCGTTTATGTTAATTTAAGTAAAAAACAATAATAATTAAAAGATTTCAGTATATATATTTATGGGTTAGGATCAATAGCCTATATTTTTCACATAATTTTTTATACCATTGGAATGATCTCAATTGAATGGTTAAGATTATATTTTCTATACATTAATTAATTATGATTTATATAATTATACATATTAAATTTAACCCTTAATAATTGAGAGTGCATTAATCTAGTAATAGTTGAGAAATTAGTATAAAATTAAGAGTTTTCCAATCATATTCCCATTGATCTAATAGTTGATAAATTAATGTAAAATTAAGAGTTTTTCAATCCTACCCTCCTCCTCCAACCCCGCCTCCCCCGCCAAAACACACACGAAAATATATTTATATAATGTATTTAGCTATTTTTTTTTACAAAATAATATAATTCATATATAGTTGAAATACTAAATTTACAATAAATATAACATAATATTAAATAATAGGCTAAATAGAACTACTATATTAATGATGTAATAATAAAATTAATATATATATTTTGAAAATTAAAGTATTTTATATTAAATATATGTATAGACCTACTCTAAATCATATCATTATGGTGCCACCCAAAACATCATCTATATACTCAATACGAATAATTATACTTCCATAAAAGAAATTTGCTTGTTGATATTAAATTAGTAGAATATAAAATTTATATTTTAATTATATAACATAGGTGTAAAGTAATATTATTACATATTTTTTAAGGTTAGAATTTTGGTATCGTTAAAGTTGGGTCAACGTCAATCTGTCCAGGAGCCACGGTCTTAACTTTAATGGGCCCCATGCAAATCCATTCAAACTTTCAAAGAGACCTTCTAATATCCAAACCCAACACTTCACGGTACTAACGACTAATCACCTTGTACCTTTCGAAAATTCCCTTGCCAAAACTAATTTTAATTTTCAAATTTTTAACTACGCTTATTCAAAACCATCAAATATCATCCGTTCATCTTAACCTTAGGTCAAGTCATACCTTCCTTTCACCGTACACGTGTCCAAAGACAAACAAGAAAACCTTTTTCGATTCCATTACCGCCAAATTCCACTCCCATCTATTTCCTGGAATAAACCCAAAGTATCTCGATCCAACGGCTGATGAACGCTTGACTCTCTTTTATCAAATCTCACTCGTCAAACAAATTCTTTCAATTTCACCCGTCCGATCACTTACCACTTCTATCCAACCGTGAAATATTAATCAAAATTCAATTTCAAAGAGAACGAGAGGGAGACGAGCAGCAAACGAAGGCTTTGCCCCCTCTTTCTCAGAGTCCCGTAGACATCAAGATTGCAGCAGCCTAGATTCCGTTAATTTCCGTCAAATCCTGCGCCGCTGTGGACTGGAAACCGAGATTACAACGAAGCCGTTTTATCGAATTTTGCTTGTCTCTCTAAATTTTTCTTCGTGAAAAACAAAAATCTCTCCTTCCGTTGTCCGTACGAATCGGCGCCGTTAGATTCAGGTCACTTCGCTGGCTTTTTCGGGTGAGAGGCTTAAGAGTTTAGTGATTACAGAAGAAACATACGACATTATTTGCCTGTCGTCCGATGCAGTCTTTTTGGGAGATAACTGCGGTGATTAATAGCAGATTTTGGATGTCGTTTTGTTGAATGATTTTTGTATTTGTCGAATTTATTTAAACGTTAATGGAACAAGGTGAGACGATATCTGATTTTGCGCCAAAGAAACTGGCGAGGCAATTGGATTTCACCATGTGCCGAGCATCAGCCAACGGCACATTGCCGGAGCAGTCGATGAAGTCACAGTCACAGCAGTCACAGACTCAATCTCATTCACTGTTACAGTCACAGCCGAAATCGCAACAGCAAGTGCAATCGCAGGTAACGTCACATTCACCATCACAATCACAATCACAGCTACTAGTACCCTTTCAGTTACTGCCACCGTCACAGCAGCCATCGTCGCATCCACAATTGCAACCACAGATAAAGTCACCGTCACAGGCAATGCCGCAATGGCAAGCGCGGCCGCAGCAGGTGCGAATGATGCAGCGGGTGCCGCACCCGGTGCATAAACTTCCATTGCCGACACTGCACGCGGTGTAAGTTTCCCAGCAATCTCTCTCTTTCTAAAGATGAGTTTCGTGATCAAATTTTTGGTTCAGAATTAAAAACTCTGGGTTTATTGAAATAATTTTGAAAATAAGCTGTTAATGTATGCTTGAGGTTAGGGATTTTGCTGGATGTTGGACTTTTTATTTAATGGTGGGTAAGTCAAATTTTTTATTGTCTCTGAAGTGTTTGGATTTATGTTAAAAGTTGGGACAAATTGAAGGCATCTTTGGTTTGCAAGTGAAACTCATAACTTCATGGACGAAAAATATATCTTAATTAGGCATGTCATGTTTAAATGGTGAAAGTGAAAACTATGGAGTAGATATGGAACATTTATAAGTTCGTGGTTTAGATATAGCGAAGTACAATATAATTGGTTTGGATAACTTAACTAAAACTTTTAAGGTCTTTGTAGCATACTTTTATTCAGTTAGAAGAGATTTATGGGAACACACATTAGATATAGATACTCATGTTATTGTGCAACAAGTAAGAGGATTTGGTGTGCATGTCTTACTCATGTTTCTTTCTTTTTCAAATTCTTTGCCATTCCAGTGATGCGCGGTCTTTGTTGCAATTGATATTACCAATAGCATTTACTATGCACATTCATTTTTTGTTCCTAATAAGTGGTCTTGTAAATTTATTACCTTTGTTTTGCGTATATATCACTAATGTTCCATGTCTTGGTTTGATAGATTGTTTTGAGTTGAGTTGTGTGTTTTGTTAGCATAAGTTTTGGAACACCTTCTGCTGCAGATATTTTTGTTTTTGTAATTTAATGAAGCTTGAAATTGGTAGAGATGGTCCTATATTGCATTTGAGTACACTGCATTCATATTTTAACCCTTGTACATTATGTGATTTTTTCTCAGAAAGCAGGAGTCCCCTAGATCACGACCACGAGGTAACACTGAAGCAAAGGATGGTACTCCAAAGAAACAAAAGCAATGTAATTGCAGAAATTCTCGATGTTTGAAGCTGTAAGTACATTGCCTCCTTTGTGGATTTCAACTATGAAGAATGTTCTCATTTTCATTTTCTCTTGTATACTATATTTATAACTGTTGATACCCCACACAGACTTCATGTATATCTGGACTAATGTCTGTTCCACAATTCATGAGGCACATCTTTATCCCCAATCCAAAGACAATTTATTTAAGTAAATAAAATCTAGTGCTGATAAAACTTAGCCATTTAGCATCCATCCATTTGCATGTCTTAGAGATAGCATATTGTTATATAAAGCTGAAAAATATCTTTCATGTTCTTTTTTCTTTTACTAGTCGCCAAGTGGAGTGAGAGATTTCAAATTAGCACTCTAATGTATTATCTGTAATATGTTTAGCTTGTAGCCATGCCTTAGTTTTTTATATACAATACCAACAAGCAGAGTGTTGCACATATTAGGTACTGTGAGTGCTTTGCTGCCGGAATTTATTGTGATGGATGCAATTGCATAAATTGTCATAATAATGTGGAGCATGAGACTGCTAGGCAAGAGGCTGTTGAATCGACCTTGGAGCGCAATCCAAATGCATTCAGACCAAAAATTGCTAGTAGTCCACACGGATCTCAGGATGCTAGGGTATGTGATCTGTCTCCAATGTGAATTATTTCTTTTGATAAAATTAAATGAAAAATGATGAATGTTTTCACGAAATCTATGTATTGGTTCATTTTTTTCCCCTGGTGTTTATGATCTTAACAGTGTTGTAACTTGAAATTAACCATTCAACCATGATTAAACTGTTAGAAAGGATATAGTTTTTGCCAGATCCCCACTCCCCATCCCTCCCTCCCTCCTGCTCCCCACCCCACCCTTTCCAAGAAGGTATTATCTTGTGTCATTACCTGTGGAGTAGCAGGAACAAGGCGGGCAAGTGTGTTTATTCATGAGAAAAATGAATTTAATTAGTTATGTTACAAAATTTGCTTTGATTCATCAGTTATTCTTATGAGTGGCCAGCATTTAATGTCTCATAACAACTCCAGGAAGATGCACGAGAAGCTCAACTGGCTGCAAAGCACAATAAAGGATGTCACTGCAAGAAATCAGGGTGCCTCAAGAAGTATTGTGAATGCTTCCAAGCCAATATTCTATGCTCTGAAAACTGTAAATGTTTAGACTGCAAAAACTTTGAAGGAAGTGAAGAACGAAGGGCTCTCTTTCATGGTGATCATAATGCTATTGCTTTCATGCAAAAAGCTGCCAATGCAGCGATTAATGGGGCTGTTGGTTCATCTGGATATGGTACTCCTCTGGCATCAAATAAGAGAAAAAGTGAGGAAATCTCATTTGGTGTAGCTGCCAGAGAGCATTCCATCAACAGGAATGCACAATCTCAACAGGTATTTATTTTATAGCGTCCTTAGAATATGTATATTTATGGATCATGACCACCAGTTAGTTGAGTTTTACATACATGGAACTTTATGTTTAAGTAATGCTTTTGCACATCTTTATTTCTAGTGGTACTTGTATGGACATATTACTCTGCACTATTCTTCTTTGGCTGCCGAGTTGTTTTAGCTGCTTTACTATGACTTTTTATCGAAAACAAACTTACATTTGATGCAGTATTTTGATTCAGAATTCATGAAACAAAGGTGAATGTTGTTGGCCATAATATATTTTATTCTTCAGGGAAACCATATACGAAATTCTGCAGTGCCTTCTTCCCAGTCTGTCCCTGTTTCTCGAACTGCTAATGCAGCTGTACCGAGATCTTCAAAATCGGATTTAAGGTAAGCCTTTTTTTTTTGGCAATTTTGCAGCTTTTTCTTCAATTTTCTTCTAAATTCTAATTAGCATGTCTACTCATGACTGAAGATCTCCTTTGGCGAACATCCTCCAACCACAGGACATAAAGGAGCTATGCTCACTTTTGGTCATGGTTTCATCAGAAGCTACAAATACTCTTACAGGTCTTGATTATTATAAAGAAATATATTATTTGTTGCTTGTTTCTCTGCATTTTCATCTGGTTTTAAGTTTTTGCCGAATATCTGGCTCTGAAATGGCTGTAATGACCTTTTTTTTTTCTCCTTTTAGGCTTGTTGGTCTATCATTTTGTTTCAATTGCAGTGTAATGTGGTACTGCATAAAGTAGATTTCTCTACAGCTAAAGAATTTGAAATTACTAGTTATAATTCGGATGTTCACAGATAGTTTGAAAACATTTATAATCTACTCTCAAATTGAAATCAGCATCTCTTATCTTGAGAAAACTAGCCAAACTCCTAACTTAAATCCATATCACTTAAATATCATTTAAAGTCCATTTACTTTTTATAGCACGGTGGCACATGTGTATTAGATGTACTTTGATACCAAATTGTCATACGAATTTGATGATAACTTCTTTGGTTTCCTTTGTTATCTTTTCTTTTGTTATTCTTAATGATACAAGTTATAATTTCATTCTTTGTTTCAATTTATCAAGCCAAAAAAATTTGGAGTAGTATTTGATTTTTATTTAAGTATTTTTGCCTTTCTTTCAAATTGTAGGATTCACAACTGAAATGCTAATATTCTGAGGTGTACGATATTTTTCTCTGCCTTAAGGTTATAGTGCAAAATGAGATATATTTGTTTATTATTATATCCAGTAACATTTTTTAACTTGGCTGTAATATCCTCTAAAAATATAAGTTTAATAAGTAGGAAATTTGTTAGATATTAGCATCTCAAAACTCTCCTTAGGTAATCTGTATGTTGCTTAACAAGAAGTTCGATTTTTTCAACAAGTTGCTGAATAAGGGGTAAAAAATGGTCCATATGTATCAGATAATAATAACTTTGGCTTCCATAATTCCAAATCTGCAGAAAAAGTAGGCGAAACGAACAGGCAAACAGAGAGAGAGGGTAGTAGAACTTCTTTTGCTTTATCCATTCGGGATAGTGAAGATACTAAAAAAGGAAATGGAGTTCAAAATGGTGTCCCTGATGATCGTCTGAGTGGGAATCAAATGGATGTGGATGGAACCAGTGGTTCTGGGTCAGATGGTGGTGATTTGCTATATGAAAGGCAATTGTCTCCTGGAACACGTGCATTAATGTGTGATGAAGAAGATACGATGTTTATGTCAGCTGGACCATCAACAGGGTTGGCAAGCCATTGGAAAAACACTACTCAGAAATCTAGTGGTTATGAATCCACAAGGTTTTATGCAGAGCAGGAAAGACTCATCTTGACAGGGTTCCGGGATTTTCTTAACCGGCTCATAACTTGTGGGAGCATAAAAGGTAAGTATCTAGTTTTTGTAATTTAAAGTTTTGTATTTAATAATTTGTGAAGCTGAAATCCAGTTGGGGTTTTCTTGATGGCAGAAAACCATTCTAGTGTTCCCTTCCCAAACAACTGTAGTTTTGGTTGGTTTAAAGAACCATTAGACAGGTCCAATATTGAATTGTAGCTCTTAAGTGAATTATTGTTGGTGGGAAATAGTTACTCATGCGACATTTAGGAGTTTTGAAATTTTAATTACAGAATGGGTTGTAAATTGTAAAGAAATTAAGTCCCAGAGATTTGATTTCTTCATTTATTGTCTATAACTAAAGGTCAGAATACCAGGATTTGAAATTCAAGACCAAATAGAAATGGAGAATACTAGAAATTGTCATTTCCTTAAAACAACAGGCATGTGGGGAGCCTTCTTAGTCAGAAGATGTTTTCATTTTGATCTTAGCATTGGAAGTTCCATATATTTCATTTTATTAACTAAAGCAAGGAACAATGGCATTTCTTGTTGCATGTCGCAGAAACAATGTGTTCTCCGTTGGTCAAAAGTGAAGCAAGAACCCAACAAAAACCTGTAGAAGATGGCACCA
>JAXCLQ010000013.1:12849488-12860088 GCA_035584115.1 Cedrela odorata
CATGCTTTGCAACCTCAATTTAAAATTGTTTCTCGCTTAACTATTGCTAGAGATTGCATGAAAATATATATGAGTGAAAAGAATAGATTGCGAGAATGTTTAAAATCCATGATGGCAAGAATTGCTTTAACTACGAATATTTGGACTTCCATTCAAAATCTTAGTTATTTATGTCTTACTGCACATTTTATTGATAATGATTGGCAATTGCACAAAAAAATTCTGAATTTTGTTAAAATGCCTAGTCATAAAGAGAAAGACATAGGAAAAATGGTAGAATTATGCCTTCAAGAATGAGGAATTGATGATAAATTGTCTACGATCACAGTAGACAGTGCTAGATCTAATGATGTAGCAATTGCATATTTGAAGGGTAGACTTCCAAACTTAATTTTTGATGGGGACTATCTCCATATGTGATGTGCTGTTCATATTCTAAAATTGATTGTTAAAGATGGGCTTGGGGAAATTAGAAATTCTATCAGTCAAATTCGTAGTATGGTGAGATATGTAAGGAGTTCTCTAGCAAAAAACCAACAATTTAAATTGTGTGTTGAGAGAGAAAGGATTATTAATAATAGTAAGCTTTGTCTTGATGTTTCAACAAGGTGGAACTCTACTTACCTAATGTTAGAGACAGCTGTAGTATTTCAAAAAGCATTTGATAGGATGGAGGATGAGGATCTAGCCTATAAGTCTGAACTTGAGAGTGATGGCGGTGTTTCAACTTGGGAAGATTGGCAAAATGCAAAAGCTTTGACAAGATTTTTAAAGAAGTTTTATGTTGCCACTAAAAAAATGTCGGAATCATTATATATCACTTCTAACAGTTATGTTCATGATATTGTTTCCATCCTTAATTGCATGAATGAATGGGCAAACAATACTGATCCGTACGTTAGAAGTATGTGTTTGAAAATGAAAGAAAAGTTTGATAAGTATTATGGTGATGTTGATAGGACGAACGTTATGGTTGTCATTGCAGCTGTGTTGGATCCTAGATATAAAATGTATGTGGCAAAGTTTTTTTACAAGAAACTTTTTGGTAATGATACTGCAAAAGTACAAGAGAAATGTGCACATATTAAGAATGTTTTGTAACGTTTGTTAGAGTTTTATGAAGGTGGTTACAAAAGTTCAGAACCAAGTAATTTATCTCGAAGTCCAAGTGTGATAAAGGAAAGTGGTGGTGTTAGTGGCAATGATGATGACATACATATTTGAGATGAATTAATGAGGTTTATAAGAGATGAAGAAAATGTGGAGCCTAAATCAGAGTTGGAAAAGTACTTTGAAGAAGCTTGTGAAGATGGTGGGAGAAATTTTGATATCTTGGTGGAAAAGCAATAGGTTCAAGTATAGAGTTTTTTCTCATATTGCAAGAGATGTGTTGACGATTCCCGTATCCACTGTTACCTCAGAGTCAACTTTTAGTACATCCGGTCATGTGCTTGATCTATTTCAAAGTTGTTTAACTCCGAAAGTTCTGCAGTCATTGATTTGTACTCAAGATTGGTTACGAGCTGCGCCGACGCTTATAAATATTGAAGAATTGCTTGAAGATGCTGAACGATATGATTCTGGTAAGGCTAAGTGTGTAATTATATTTTTTATCGTATTACTTTACTTAATGATTGGATACTATTATAATGCTTAATGATTCTTATAAGTAGTATTTTAACTGCAGCTGTGGCGATAGATGCATTTATGTAGAATATTCCGACAGAGTTAGAGAGATTGCCAAGAAATATGGAATTTAATCTTCTTTATCCAAACAAGCATGTGAGAAAATGTGAGAAAAAAAAGAGATGTTATTTGTTTCCTTGATTAGATTTCTTGTCTATCCTACTGCCATATGTTATTTATTTTTCACAAACTTTTAGTAGGTGTCAGTTGTGTTGTTACAATTGCAGTTTGGAGTAAAATAGCCTATTTGTCATTGATTCACATATTTCTTGTGTCATTATAATCTTGATTTGGTTACTTTTTTTAGATTTTGCAGCTTCTTATAGTTTTGTATTTGTTTAAGTTTTGTGATGGGTCGATTTCAACTGGAATTTAGGCAATTCAGTTATTTGTGCGTGGCTAATTATGTTTGCCGAGTTTAGGAGAATGATTTCCTAGCAATTATTGAACAAAAATCAAATTGTAGAGATAGCCTCATTACCAAGAATGAGAGGAACATGATTGATTACTTTGATATGATTTTATGGCAAATTGGTTGTTGGTGAAGTGTTGAATCTTGTGTTTCTGCTAAGACAGTGGTAAAAAGTTGATTAGTGGATACAATGCATTTTTCTTTCCCCTAAATTCAGTCAAGTCCTGGTGCTGAAGTTTGTCAACACAGACTGAAAGCACAACCTTGGTAACTGTGATCAATTTACAAGTTAGAAAGCTACTTGGTGATGTTGTCTCCAGTTACACAGATTTTAGACTTCAACAGTCAGCCATGAATATTTCTCATATATTCAAATTCCTTCCCTGAAGCTAATGTATCAACCTCATCAGATATGTTAATAGAGCATGCATTCTCTCACCTTTTCATGAATATCCTTTGTCTTGTTGCATTTTTAAATTGTATACTAAATATTGTTGCATTGAAATACCATGCTAACTATTAAGAAGATTAAGATACTTGAGTGTTTCCATGTATTGTTACTATGTGGTTCACTTGTTCATTTAAATGTTTGGATAGCAGTAATTTATGTATAGTTTTAGGTTTATTATTTCTGTCTTCTATTTTATTCCGGCAGTTTTTATTAGATTAGGTGTGAAAAATCATACATTGAAAAATAATTGAAATATATCCGAAAGTCAGGGAGCAGCATTTATGGGAAACATATTGTAGACTGGATTGATACATGGTATTGTAATCATGATTGATATGAATGAACATTATCTATTTTTTGCATATTTGTGAAAATCAGTGATCATTTTCATTATCTTTCTTGGATTGTTGCTTTATTCCATTTACTTTATTTACTTGTGAAATAATTTTGCTCCATATCTGTAAACATTTTGGCTGTCATTAGTGATTGTTAGAAGTAGAAGTATGATTTTGATACGCGTATTTGATAAACATGGTACTATGTTTTTAGACTGAAACTAAACCAAAACCGAAAAACAAGGTAGATTTCGATGGAAACCTGAGTGAGCAACAGTTTATTACCATTTCTAACTTTTCAGATTGAGCTGAATCAGTTTAGCCATTGAAATATATTTTAATGAAATTTTTGATGCAAGATTCTCATAAGGTCTAATTTCAATTTGTTTGCTTCTTTGAATGTACTTGAATATGCCTTGCTAATAGATTTGTGTACATAACCATGGCTCCCTGCATCCTTGAATATTTTCCCTACCCGTGTAAATATTTTCTTTATCGTAATTCGATTACCTTCCTTTGGAAAGGAGAAGTTCCTGCACATGTCAAGATGGGGTTTACCGCTGGATTGTTTTGACAGTTGGAAAATGGACTACAGTTAAACAGAAAAACAAGGAGGCCATGCATTTGGTAACCTACAATGTCCTTCAAGCTCATTGAACATCCTAAGTGATGGGCAATGGCGATAGGATAACACACGTGAAAATGACTAGAGGAAAATTCAACATAAAATTTGTGAGGAAGGCCTCGGAGAGACTAAAAATGATCGAGCTATACTTATTTTTGTCCTGATGACTTAATCTAGAGTTTTAAAAGGAACGATACAAGCATATCACGTATAACAGAGGGACCAGATAATTCTTAACCATAGTTTTATGCGGTGACTGGATCAAGGTATTCACCTCTAGCAGAATTATCATCAAATGAAAATTATTTACAGGTGCCAAATGTTAGCAGTAGAGAGTTTACTAAATGTCCTGGTTACAAAAAGTCATCTCAAGCGCATGTATATATATATATATATATATACACACACACGCGCACGTATATAATGTCAAATAGGTGAGAGAACTAAAATTCTCCAAAATTATTGTCATTCAGGTGTATCCATCACACAATCATCCTAACAGAACAAGCCAACGGCAAATCATAGCAGTCTCTACATAGAAAGTACTTAAAAATAAATGACAGCAGATTAATTTCAGCATTGACATCATAAAATTTTGAAAAAATGCAAGTCACCCTATATTCTTAATAAACAAAAAAAATATCTCCAGAAATTTATGAGATTGAACGCAGCTTCCAACAAGAGTGTCAAATTTTTTTCCATTTTCTCTACAAGCAATGTACATGATTCCAATGCCAAACAAGCAACACAAATATGGAGCCAAAATGACCAAAATAGAAGAATATATATATATTGAATATTTAGAAAGAAAAAAATTAAAGAGGGAACCATATTAGCAAAGAAAAATTAAAATTGAAAAAACTAAACCAGTCAAGGTTTCACATGCTGCCAGCTCTCCCAGGAGTGGATTTTGTGGGCTTTAATTTTGCCATGTCAACAAGGTCTCCAAATAGCTTATCCTCTGGTTTCGATGACTTCTTCATGGGTGTGCCATAAGAGGAAGCAGACACCTGATAGGAAGAATTTCTCAAGCCACTGTCATCTCTAACCGATAGCCCATACATTTGCTGGCCAAGATACTGAGCCCCTTGTTGCTGACCATATCCATATCCTGCCATTTGGTTGCCATACATTTGCTGAGGATACATAGAAGCCATTTGGCCTGCTTGCATCTGATGTGGAACCATGCCCATATACTGCCCTCCATGAATTGGTTGGTGATGACGCAAACCTACCAACTGATTGCTCTGACCGGCTTGATTATTAATTGCCGACAAATGACCGCTTGTGATAGGCTGAATATACATACCAACTACCTGGTCATTACCTGCCGGTTGAGGTCCTTGAGGATATGTGCCACTCTGCATATGTGTGACAGCAACCTGGGTTAATTGCATTTGTTGAGGATATTGAGCACCAGCTACTGAGCTAGAGTCTACTGCCTGAGCTTCCCAAGGAGGTGGTGGCAGTGACCCACTGCTTTGCATACCTTTTCAACATACCATAAACGTCAGCTTCATAAAAAAATTAATCTAGTAGTAAGAACTACACACGTCCTATACAATGAGCTCCCTACTTTAACGCAGTCACAAATTCCCAGCACATAACTTTAGGTCAGTTTGGCAGGGAAAAGAAAAGAAAAAAGAGATGCTAAAAAAATATTTCATCAACATTTTCATGAATGAATACATGCTCAAAAAGAAAGGTGATGTTCATTTTGGTTCAGTTCGAAGGGAAAAAAAATCAAGAAAATAGTTTTCCATCATACCATGATTATATTTACATCTAGAAAAATGCAACTCAGAACCAGCAGCAACTGCTAAATTTCTATGTACAAAAAGTGGAACACACCGTAAACTGGTGAGGGTGGTTGTTGCTGGGGAAGTGAACCATTCCAGGCAGGACCAGAGCCTTGTGTATAGAGTGACTGCTCATACTGAGGCGATCCCATGTTTGGTGCAGTTCCATTTTGGTAAAGTCCAGCTTCTGGAGTTCGAAAATTCTGCTGCTGCTGGAATTGTGGGGACAAAGAATTTGGTTGTCCAGCAACAACAGCAGGTTGTTTATTAACTGGATTTGGAGCATTAGTACCATCAGAAAACATATCAAAGAGAACAAGGGCATTCTGCTGAGAGGATACAGAAGTGGTCGGTTGTGTTTCTCCCACTGGAACTAGAGCCAGGGAAGTATCTGCCTTTGGTGAGCTATAGTCATCACCGCTCAGTAAGTCCAATTTAGGATTGACTGTAGCTGGAGGACTTGAACCATTAGCTATAGCAGGTGCAGGAAGCAATAACTGACTCAGTGGTTGCACCCCAGCACCACCATTTGATGTCATTCTGCAAAAACATCACCGGAGTTGAAGCTCAAATAACAAGAAGCAATCTAGTAAAGATTTTAAATCATATTAAAACTTTAAAATATAGCTTCAATCTTAAGACATGGCCAACCCAATAATTTGGACATCTAAACTAAAATTCAAGGAGCTCATTTTACATTATGAAACTGACCAACTGCTAGGTCTTGGAAGAACTCAGAAAGTTTCAACTTGGACAGTGTCATAAATGTGATACATCTTTTCCGTAATTTTAACTGTTGAACTTTACCAAAGATTCCTCAAAAGACCGGATGAGCTAAAGAAACCTGATATAACCAAGCACTAAGCAAGTTTAACACCAACTAAGGTCCATACTTGATGTTAAGTCACAAGTACACAAGCCTAGCTGAAATATTTTTCCAAAAACTAATAATAAGATGCTAAAAAATTATCAACCCTATACCAGGACAGACAGAAACTTAATACAAAAATATAAAATAATCAAATGTTGGCAGTGAAAATGGATAATGTTTGCTAAATCAATTCCAACAGCAAAAGAAAATATCAATGAATTAGTTACTATACACAGGAATCAGAATAAATATAATTACCCTCCGCCAGCCTTTTTACTAGAGTCTCCAGCATCAACCAGAGGACCATCAACATCTACAAGTGTTCCACTAGATTCAGGCTTGGACTTCTCAGTTTGAGCAGATTTTCCTGAGGCAATAGATTCATGCTTGGCTAGTACACGCTGCAAGTCATCATTCAATTGTAAACCTTGACATAGCAGTGACTCATCCCTGAAAGAAGTAGATATTCTTTTTTTATTGAAATTGAAAGAGATAGATAATAATTACTACACACATATATGTTGAAGGATGAAACATCTACCAAATAGTTTTTTCTAGAAATAGAATTTCAGAGCCATAGAATTCAACCACCAAAGAATTCTTCACTAACTGGTCTAATCTCTTAAAATATTAGATGTATACGGCATTGGCTGTAAATAATGCCAGTACCTTAAAGTGGGATAGCAAACCTACCCGAAGACCATCAGTGCCATCCCAGTACAGAGAAAAATAATACATTTGAAACCAGACAAAAAAATCTATAGAAACTGTCTTGGCATCAAATTTAACTCTCCCTCAGAAGCAAAATGAAAATCCACTGATTTCAGAAGTCAATTTGACTTCGGAACGATGGTTTGTTTATTAAATTTCCTCGTAAAGCATCTTTCACGTAAGGTGCATGTGTTGGCTGCAAATCCTTCGTAAATACAACCAAAGCAAACAAGGTAAAAAAAAAAGACTTACGCAGTTGAATTAACAAGATGTACAACTCTTTGCTTGTAAGTTCGACACTGTTCCACCAAATCAACAATAACCTCCTGCCTAAGCCCCTGAAAGTTGAAACAAAGGTTGTCCACCATGCAACTCAAAAATGAACTACAAAGTAGAATATGCAACAGGATAAAATAATCAAAAGAGTTTCGAAGTGATTGTAAACCGTTTAAAACTTCGATGTAGACATCAAATAACTGATCCCAAGTTATTGTGTTTGAGCATCATTGATCAATTAAATACCTAACCCAAGCCAAGTTCTAGTAGCACAATATCAATTATGTCAGTAACTTATTTGAATTGCACCTCTTTGTTGCCTGGATCTAATGCAGTTAGCATTTCTGCAAGTACGTCCATAATACCCCGTGCATTCTGAATCTCTGTCATACTGAAAAACCAAATTCCAATCAAAACAAGAAATGCATCATAACAGACCAAACTATAGAAACAAATAGGAAACGATATCAGTAAAATTAAACCATCAACATTAAATTAAAACATGTAGTTATCCTCATTCTAGCGTTTACAACTACAATAATCCATGGGAAGTTACAGGTCTAGTTCCTAGAAATATATATCTGTGCCATCAGCAGAGGATGAACTAGAGTAATGCAATTAGAAGATTCTAACAAAACATCAGATTTATTCTATCATGTCGACTAATAAATGTTTTACCATCATAGAGAGTCTCAAGTGAACAACTATACTGAAAATGAGATATACAACTAGGATACCTTCCACTTCAAATCCAGCCAATGGAACCACAGAAAGATATAACATCATATAATTGCAGGAAACTTATAAATGAATAAAATAATATAACTGCAAAGGATATAAAACTGGGTTAGCTCAAGTTCAAACGGGAGTTGCAGAAATACCTCAAGGTTGGGAACTCAGACTCTGCAGAAGATTCAGCTGCCTCTTGCTGATGATCAGGATTTCGAAGATTTGGAGGATAAGAAGTCAGAGGTTGTGTTTGAGGAGGTGTGAATACAGGTGCAGACCTCTCGGATCTCTGAGGGAATACTGCCCCAGCACGCTGAAAGAAACAACTTGATTCAGAAAACGTGAAGAAGGAAAAAGGCCACATATAGTCTTTCTCTCTCTCCCCCTCTCTCTTGTTTTAGCTTGACAAAGTAACCCACATACCCAAGTGGACTCAAACCAAGACCTCATCCTCCACCCCATTTTTATGAGAGAGATGCCATTAGATCCAAAGGCCATTAGCGAAGCCACATATAGTCATCAGCACCATTTATATAACAGTATGTGAGAAGTAAAAGCCAAAGACATGCTATGTCGATTATGGATGAAGAAATGATGTTGCAGCACATCTCATCAAATAGAATTTTCTCCGGCTATGAAAAATAAAAAAGAGAATCATCCTTGATAAACGTACCAGTAATTCTTGGTAGGCAGCATAGTATTGTGGATATCTTGCCCTCGGCCCTCCAAAAGCTTCTTGCCAAGTATCTATTAGAATCAATATCTTCTCTTTGACATGAAAGTCGGGCTACAATTTAGTATCATAAACACTATGAACAAGTTTTACCAAAAGAAAATAAGTGCAATATAGATAGACAACAAAAATTACTCTAAAAACAACCTCACCTTTTTCTTGACTATTTTCACCATCTCATTAAGAACATTTCTCTCTGCAACATGCATATGAACAATGTCCCCACAATTCTTTACAATCGTCTCCAACAGCTAAAATGTAGCCACCAAGCCAAAATTTAAGTAAATTTTAGTTCTCCGTGCAACAAAGTTGTTGAAATGAAACAGCATATGACAATCATACCAACATTCTATAGCTGAATGGGAACATTAAATTTCCAATGTTTTCAGCGATCTAATCTAATCAATCCAATGACGAAGTAAACTTGAAGACAACGAGATCTAAAACAATGATAAAATCCAATGAAGCTTTCTCTTCATCCTTTTTGTATTTGAAACTGAGTAAAAACAATACACCAGAGTCGTCTAATTAGGAGACCAAGCCTGGCCCCTGCTACCATCAAATCCTAACACTGTAATCTTTTAAACACTAAATGCATTTGATATTAAAAAGTTACTATTGGCAAATCTCCGTGTATCTTTCAACAAATTAAAGTTGCATAATTCTCTGAACTTCAAATATAGACCTGATCTCCTAAACTGCATTAACAAGTGTTATACTCATTGCTAGGCAGTTAATGCATTTGCCAAGTGAACTTTCATTAATTAAAAAGTAATCAATGAAGATTCCCATGCAAAGACCAAAAAGAAAAAAGAAAGGATTCTGTGTCCTTACAAACATAGAAAGGTTTAAAAAAATCAATATAAGCATCAACCACAATTACATAAATTAAAAATAAATAAATAAATCAAGTTCTCAGAGTGCTTACTGTTAAAGCAAGAAGTTGAACTTTTGAATTCTTACTTCCAACACGCTTTTTAATGCCTTTAACAACGTCCTTTGCTTGCCTGATAAACCATAATCAAAACGTGAATGTCAAATACAAGAAACTAAGTAAGAAATAAGTGCCTAGTTGCAAAAAGCAATACTAATTCAGGAAGTGCAAGTACACTTCCAATACCCATATTAGATAGAAAACAATACTTTGTTTTATTTAGTTTCAATAATTATGTATGCATTCGTGGGGGAGCAACAACTTAAAATGACCAGAACGTCAATATCAATAACCCAACGCTCAAAGCTTACAATAAGCACAGTCGGTCACATAACAATCTGAGTCCATAGTCATTATTACTTTGCGGTTGAGCATAATCTGATGATCACTACCATTTCCAATTTCCATGTAATCCCTCAACTTCATAATATTGCTTATCAATCAAACTAACAAACACCAAAGTCACGAGGATTTAAGATTGAAGTAAAATGATCAAACAGCGGTAAACAAATATTTTCTATTGCGCTTGTTACTATTTCCGATTTCCATTTGTATAAACCCCGTTATTTCTATTTTTTCATGAAACAAAATAATTCAGACTAATGCGTACCAGCAAAAGAATATACAAATTGAAAAGAAAATTTATTCTCCATTTTGAGAAAATGATTGTGCAATTAAATTCACCAAATCTACCCAAAGCAACAAATTACCAAATTAAGAATAAAAAAAATAGTTAGTAAATATTTCGACTCAATACGACGAGAACCAGCAAAAACAAGGAACGTACCCAGGGTCGTGATTGAGCATGTCACAGATCTCTATGTTCATAGCCCAATCAGGCCCGATCAACATGTCGCTCGTGGCTCTTTCCACCATAGAATTCACCATCTCTGCTCTCCCAAAGTCTCAACCAAACAAACGAATCACCTCTCCAAAAAAGATCAGTCCGATTCCGGCGCCGAGATCGCAAACAAATTACAGTTAACCCACCGGATATTCCGGTAACCAAAACTTACCCTTTTCTCTCTCTCTCTCTCT
>JAXCLQ010000013.1:12860188-12870988 GCA_035584115.1 Cedrela odorata
TCTCTCTCTCTCTCTCTATATCAAACAAATCGAACAGTCCTTAAATCGACAGTTATCTCTCCTTTTCCTCTTTACTTTCTCTCTCTAGAACCGGCACTCTACTTGTCTCAATCTCAATATATACGTAAAATATTTTATTTTCTGTTAAAGATTAAATCAATTATTATTTTTTATTTAATTTCTTGGTTATTAACTTATTATTAATTAATTTAAGTTAATAATTTATTTTGTTTACTTACCACCACCGAGAAGATGCCACGTGTGAGGTTGATACCGTTGGCTTGGCTGACCATTTCCATCGGACGGATTTTATCGTTTATTTTACACTCGGGGTTTTGTGTGCATCAATTTTGAGAGAGAAACAATATAAGCACTAAAGAACGGTGCCGTGTTGTGAGTTCTAGGAGAGAAGCATTTATCTCACCCACTTTGGTTGATGGATTACCTCACCCACCAATCAAATGACAACTTGTGTTTTTCTCGAGACTGTAAAACTAAATGGCAATACGATGATGGGTAGTAAGGGACAAAAATGATATTATAGTTTTATGTTAAATTATGAAGTCAATTGAATGATTCTATTGACTTTTAGCGACTGTTTAAAATTGGTTTTTTTTTTTTTTTAAATATCATATTTATAATATAAATAAAAAAATTATTTGATGGAAAATGTTTTCTGAAAATGACCTGAAAAGAATGAAAAATGAGAAATTATTGTTTTTCATTTTTCGGGAGAGAAGAGTTAAAAACAATACAAGGATGTGTTTTACACAAGCAATTATTCGGATAGCTTTTCTAATAGTTATCAACTGAATAAAAGAAAATTAATACAATCCACACTTTTTGCTTTACACTATTATTATGACAAGTAGAACATGATGGGAGAATCAGAACACAGCCACACAGCCAGCCAGGCAAAGAATTGGTTAAAATTACAAGTGCAAAGCTCTGTTTTTCAGAAAGGAAGTTTCATGTAATCTAGCCACAAAATCAAGTAGTATTATTAATGGGTGTGGAATATATCTTTATAGCATTGGTCATGGTGGAGAAGAAAACAAATACCCATCACTTTTTGCAAGGCAAGTGGCCTAGGTAATAACCATTCAGCAGCTTTTTTAGACTAGATGGGATGCTTTATTTTGCTTTTAGAAATTATTTTGTCATTTTTTCAATGGTTCACATGTACCTTGAGGTTTCAATGGATAGTATTTATATGTAATGTATTGAGATGCATACAAATGAGTTACAACAATTCAGCTGATTGCTCGGCATCTTTCTTTTGGCAATTTGCAGGTGGGATTAGTGCCTAACTTATCACTGTTTACCAACTGTCCATTGTGGTTTCCAATAGGATTACCCATTTTATATGCAGTCTCCAATGGTGCTCTGAAATTGATTGACGATGGAGGCGAAAAGAAAAAATGGCATATAACTAAACGGGTTCCACCTACAGGGATGCTCCTTGGTAAGACCAGGGGACAGATTGAAACCCAAACAATTTAAAATATAAATCCCCTTATTTTTTACCTTTCCCCACTTTTATTATGTGTTCTACCAGCTTTCCAAGCAACAAAATGATGCATGGGGTATTCTGTTTGCTATATCTAATCAAAATTTGAAAAAAAATCAACTTTTTTTTAGTGGGTTTCATAATAAACAAGTACAGTATACAGTAGTTCCCAGTAGGCCATCAAAAGGGGAGCATATGCTTACGGAGCAGAAAAGGCTCAGATGATCATATGCTGGTCCATGGAATTCTTATGCCTCTCTACAATGCTATTAAACACAGCTATAGATTATTGCAAATATTTTCATCAGGTAAACATGAAACACCAAATAGAGAAGCTATACTTCAAATGTAAAAAGCCTTAATTTACCTGTGGAGATAAATTGACACTGGAATAGGAATTAAAATTGCTTATTTTGTGTACAGAGTTGGGGAAACTTAAAAAGAAAATTTTTCAGCATAGCACTTCCATGTCAGTCTCCACAGTTTATGCATGTGGCAGCAGCTTTCATTGATGAAAAATTGAAATCCAACCTTGCAAAACCAAGAAATATGATGAATTTTTCAGTAAGGAACAGGTACTCTGACAGTAGGAGGGCCAGATTTCATGTCCTTCAATATAAGATCCAACAGAGCCTGAGTTATGGGACCTTCTTTGCCTACAAAGAAACATATATTGTAGAATTTGTCAATAGTCAAAAAAATGAAAATCAACCATTAAAGAAAGATGCAGGTGGTGACATGGATTATGGTTTGAACTACACAATGAAATCATTTAAACCATAATGAGCATTAACCCCACCGGATGGTACAATGTCATAGAAAAATTTGTGTGTACATGAACTGAAAGGGAAGAGGTTCCATAGTTTCTGAAAACTTTAAAAGAAGGGATTAAAAGAAAACTTTTTCATCAATAAATATTGAGCAATGAACATTTTTTATGTGAGCAGGCAACCTTAATGAAAATTAGCGCATCCTTCAAACAGCAACATCATTTTCATCAACCACAGAACCTATTAAGTAACCTATTATTCTCATAATTCTGACGAGGTTTGTCTTAGATAAACATTTTTTTTCTACTGTGACCTAAGTTCTACATTGATTTGAAACCATACTATGTAAATTTTGCTAAAACAAATTGTTGTTTTTAAGAGCATAGCATATGACAGAAGAGGCCCTTACCATTGCCGATAACCTGTTCATCCCATTGCAGTACAGGACGAACAAGAATTCCACTACCAATAAGCATCATCTCCTCTGCTTTCTTACCTTCGTCCACAGTGACATTTCGTACTTTTATTCCGTTGAGCTTACTCTCCCTCACCAGTGCCTCTGCAAGAGTCAAAACTCTCTTGGCCGTGCACCCACTCAAGATTCTATCAAAGCGAGGCATCAGAAGCTCCTTTTCCTTCGTAACAAATGCAACATTCATGTTAGGCCCTTCAGCAATGAACCCATCACTATCCAGCCAAATGGCAGCAAATGCACCAATTTCTTCAGCTTCCATTTTTGAAAGCACATTTGGGAGGTAATTTACGCTCTTCATTGTGGCAAATTGTGGAGGTTTTATTGGAATAGATGAAGTTGTTACTTTAATGCCTTTTGAAACAAATGGTGATGCATCTTGAATTACAATGGCATAAAATGTTGATTGATGGCAGCCAACTGGAGATAATTGGAAATCACCCACTCCGGCTGAAAGCCAGTATCTTAATGATCCTTTTCTACACTTGGAAGCACTCACAGTTTGTATGAGTATTCTCCTTAAACTTTCCCGATCAAAAGGGGGATCAATTTTGGCCATGGATGCTGACCTTAAAATCCGATCAAGGTGTTGGTCTAATTCATAGAGGTATCTAAAACGCGGAAAATCAATATGGAGTTAAGATAATAGTTTACATGATAAGAGGTAGCATTAGAATAGAATACAACAATAACACTTACCTTGAATTGGAATGACTGTAGTTCATCATTTCTAGAAATTTGAAAGATAAAACTAACACATAAATTGCTTTTCTTGACATTTACATGATTAAAGCTTGAATTACACATATGGAAGGCTTAGGAGAAGAATTAGGAATGTTAATGAGCTACTTTCAGGTGTGATGAAAAGAAAAAATTATAGTAAGGTCCACTAGCAGAAATAACACATGTAAATGATTAGGAGCAGCACTGCCTAAAAAATGATAGGACCGGGATTCATAACTGATTATCACAAAGTTACAAGGAAACCTGGATACCATAACCTCAAAATGTCCAATCTATGCATAAGAAATTACTTTAGGTCCAAGTAAATTATTAATAACTTGATATCATTCGAAAATATAGTACAAGGAAGAAAGCACAGTTTGAAAATTTGCAGCAAAAATATAAGACAAGACGCTAATTCTTGTTTTGATTTAAAATTTACTAACCCATCGAATATTGCAGCTGTATCAAAGACACCATGCCCTCTGTGGACCATGTGATCATCCATAGGAATCACCATAGCAGCTGGATCTGTTGTTATTCCTCCAAATATGCTAGAGTACACAGCCAGAAATTGCTGCTTGCTTTTCTGGTTTGCTCGGGTTGCCCTTAACCTTTCAATGGCCTTAAGAAACATACATATGGAAAACATTCATTACAGGCACTTCGGACATTTTTTCAAGAAATTATAAGCCCATAGGAGCTTACAAACGAAAAGCACCAGGCATCTAAAGCAAGCAAAACTGGCTGTTCAAAGAGAAAAATGAACGAGAAAATCAACCTCTGTGCAAGACAGGAGTGGCACATCAGATATTTGAACACTGGAATCTGGGAGGATAAAAGTCTGAAATTAGTCTTCCTAAAACCCAAACATAATTCGAATTTGCAGAGTAATTAGAATCTAAAACAAATATAAAGCGAAGATGACAGATATTATAACAATTATAATTTCAAACGAGACTAACCAACCGAAGCTTCAGTCTGACCAGAACTTCTAACAGTTCTCATTTCTCTGAACGACCCATCCCTTGAAAATGAAAGATTTGGTGAAATAACACCCAAGTTACAGACACGAGGAGTAATTTTAGCGTAAATAGCTTGGTTTTGAGAGACGGGTTTTGGAACAGAAGCCATGGAAGCGTAAAAGTTGAGAGAAAATACCGAAAATTATGATCAAGCACTCCCTTAATGATTCATATCAAATTATATTGCTTTGCTTATAATAAAAAAACAAGTTGTTGGATCAATCGATAGCAGTGTTACCATTGCCGGCGAAGTTTCAAAATTTTCACTGCGTACGCTCTTTGGTGGCGCGTGGGTTGGTTTGTCCTTCTCATAACTGGGTAGACGTATTGGTTATGGTTAGCTTAGCTAACTCGATTTAGATTAATAAAATGATTATAGACTACAAAACTTATCATCAGGGCTAAGTACATTCGCACTTGCGAGTTGCGTACGGTTGGGTTAGTAAATGTACCGTACGCGCCACTGCACAAGAATTCTGGAAACCCCGCCAAATCCCAGAAAATACGTGTAAAATACTGCAAAAATTGAAACCCACTCTATTACGTCACCGCCACCGCCACCACCACCATCTCCGCTTCTACCTCTGCTTCTCTCTTGCTCTCGCGCTCTTAAAAGCCTCTCAATTTTCAAACCTTTGATTGCAAATTCCATACAATTCAATAAATCAAAACTTTTAGGAAACCCTGGTTTTAGTTGTCAATCGTCGGAACCCTAAATCAGGGGTCCAATCTTATGGTTTTAAGATCAGGTGTATTTCTTGAATCAACGGGCTTCAAGTAGGCTTTCCCAAACTGCAAATTTCGTAATAATCAAATTGCAAATCTGAGGTTCCCTTTTGACCTAATTCTTGGTACTTAAATGGCGATAATTGGCGACGCCCTGCGGCAAGCGTTCATGCCAAAGCACGAGTATCAATGCCTTCGAGAGGAAGACAAAGCGTGGGTCAAAATTCAAAGACCGTTCTTGATTTCGGTTGTGACCTTCATTTGCCTTGTCATTGTTGTGTGTACAATTGTGAGTTTGAAAATCGTGTTTCCTGCTGACAACAGCAAGAGGCCGTTTTGCGGCGATGTGAGGCTACAGCCTTTACCAATTAATGCTAAAGGCGGAGGGGATTCGGATCTGTTTCCGGGCGCGTTTTATTTGACGGATCAAGAGACTGTTGATTATTATTGGATGGTGATGTTTATTCCTTCCACGATCACTTTCTTGGCTTCGGCTGCGTACCTCGTGGCAGGTATTAAATTCTTGAGAACTTTTCTCTCTTCATGTTTCTTTGTCGTTGAGTTAAGGGAATTGAAATGCTTTATGAGTTTTAAGTTAATTTGTTGATTGTGATAATGAATTTTTCTTTTCTTTTCTTTTCTTTTCTTTTTTTGGTTAAAATATAATTTTTCCCACTTTAAATTATGCTGCGAGCATGACTGATTTGATTCAGGCAATGTGGTATCATAAATTTGATCGCCTATTGCTACGTTATAGTTCTATTTCTAGTCAACTTGTGGGTGGGGAGAGATAAATGAAAGTAATGTAGACAATTGTGTTTGTCAATGTGTTTCAGAATCCTTTTAGGTAATTTCATGAGTTCTTTTAGTTCATTTGTTATTTCAGGCTATGTTTATAGAAATAGAATGAAAAGGAAAGGAGAGACATTCTTGATTAGAAGGCTGTATTTTTCCTCAATTAAAATGGATCTAAAAGAAGCATTTTTCTAATGAAAAAAGTTCGCTTTTGTATCAAAGAGGTCATGAATAGGGTTAGTGAATTTACTGAAACATGGCAGCAGATGCTATGGAGCTTGGAATAACAGGGCAATAGAAATACAGAAAACAGAATGTTTATTTTGCCTGATACTGTTGGAGAAAAATTCTTGTTATTTGAGCTCAGTTGTGCGAAACACGCATAGTTTTTGTCAAGTTCATTGTACTTGTTGAAGTGATATTGATCAATGAAAGTGAAGATATGGTCTTGATAAGTTTAATTTTTTTTACTTCCATTCCCCCCTCTCCACTTTCCAATGGAGAATAAAAATGATAATCACTGTCCTATGACAATCCTTTGAATCTATGATTTGATTTTCATTATAGATTGTTTGTCTATAATTTTGGATAAAGGCTAACTAGTTTATACATGTTATACACATTCACAATGTAACAGTTTTTTACACGTTTTCTTTAGTTGTTTCTTCTTGATGATGCTAGCTCCCAAATTTTAGTGAGAATTTTGTAATCTTAAAGGTGGTCCACCATTTGATTCTTTTGTTTTGAACATGCTTTCCACTTCTCAATTCTCATGGTTTTAGCCATGATGCAGGGATTGCTGTTGCTTATACTGCTCCAAGAAGACATGGATTCTTAAATGTGGTTGAGAACAATTATTGCACTTCAAAAAGGGGTATCATTTTCTCTGACTGCTGCTTTGATATTGGTGTTCAGAGTTGCTGCATGCTGTTAATTTAGTTATTTTCTTACAAAATATTTGCATGGTGCTTGTATTTTGGCTGTCAAAATTGTAGTGGATGCATAATTTTTTCACAATATACTGATGGTCAATTAAGTATAATAAAATTGACAGTTCGCCCAACATCACTGTAAGCACAACATAAAAAATTGTGCCTCTAAGTGGTGCAAATGTTTTAGACTGAGATACTGTTAGAAAAAATGGGAGAAACACAAACTTACTCCAACAATCCCTGGGGGTAAACAACGAATAAAATTGGGAAAAACTGCATAACTATTATTTTTGCCGGCAGGGTGATGGTGGTGGGATGGCACGGGGTGGGGTCGGAATGAAAGTGCAAAAATTGTGATTGGAAGCTATTCTTGAATTGGATTAGTAGTAGAGATATGTTTATTCTTTTTGTCTTTTGCACTTTGGAGATATGTTGATCAATGCATCACTATGATCATTTTAGTTAGACACTGTGGTTAATTAAAATGAATAACTGTGGTTGGCTGAGGGTTTACTATTGCTGGTTATAGGATGAGATTGTCTTTAGTGCAATCCTCTTTTGATTGATGAAACCTGGTTTAGAGGGAGATAAAAAGTGAATATGAAAGCAATTTTCCAAAATTGGGGGAATGATATTTAGTATGTACAGTTTTCTTCCTTCAAAAGACAGAGGGTGATTGGTGGTTCCGGAATATAATTGAATGTTCCTCCATAAATTGTTATTATTGCTTGGAAGAATCTATGGACATTTGGGCAAAAACTAATATCATTCATAAGCAAACTAAGACACTGAATTTTTTAATATTTTCTTACTTTTTTGGATACAATTTTTGAATGCTTTTTGTATGATACAAACTCTTTTTTTTTTTTTTTTTTTGGGTGTAACAAGAAATAAACCAAATCCCTCCCAACCTGGTGTGAGCAGGATTTGAATCCTAGATCTCTTGTACCACACTAAGAGGTTTTACCAGTTGAACCAACTAGCACAAAATATATATATTGAGCTTGATTATCTGTCTTGGAGTGCATCTTTCTAACTCATTTATATCATAATCTAGGTGGGGTTCGTTGTCTATCCATTCTGAATGCAGTCTTTGCCATCATCTTTGGTCTTCTTGCATTGTTCCTTGGTTCAAGCCTCTTGACTCTAGGAAGCAGCTGCTCTGTGCCACTGTTTTGGTGCTATGAGATAGGATCCTGGGGGCTGGTCATGCTGTATGCAGGAACTGCCTTCTTCCTACGAAGAAAAGCAGCTGCAATTCTTGATGAGGGTGACTTTGGTGGTCGAAACCTTGGGGTGGAAATGTTGGAAGTAAATCCCTTGGAAGCTACACCAGATGTGGAAAGGCGTGTTGATGAAGGATTTAAGGCATGGATGGAATCATCTTTCCTATCCTCTGATGAAGAAGATGAGCCCGACAATTATCTGGAAGTGCCATCTGAATTAGCCCGTATTGCTGCAAACAGGCAATGAGCATGAACTTTAATCTAATGCGTTCTTGACAGATTTTCCACGTTAAGCATCAAAGGGGATTTTCCTCTCAAGCATCAGAAGAGGATGGGATTCAATTTTGGATAATGCAAACCCAAGCTTACTTGTGGTTCAACTGATACTGAATAACACCAATGGGTTATAATTACAAAGCTTGGAATTATGTCCATCCGGATCGGGTTTGTAGTATCTGTCCGCTCAGTTTTCTTCATAGTTTGTGAATAATTAACCTTAGTGTCCCTTTTTGCGTACTAAGCTTGGGTCATAGTGAAGCAAGCATTTAGTTTTCTTGCTTACCTTCTGTATTTAACTCTTGAAAAGTCACTGATGACTGATCTCGGACATTTACGTTTGTTTGGTATACACTCTTCACCTCTTCCTTTTAGTTACAAATCAAAGAGAGTTTTTAACTCTGGAAGGCAAGCCGGTGAGGTTTCTTCTGTCTTTAATTCATAGTATCAATAAACTCGACATGATCTTGATAATGATGGAGTTGCTACGTATTTCATTGGGGCTAAGTTAGTTGATTTCAGCATAGCGATGCTCCATCATTTTTCATTACCTCACCTTCTGTATCATCAATTGTTCAGATTTATAAACTTACGATGGATTTGCATGCCCCGTATCAGAATGTTCACTGCTAACGGGTATTGTATTGATCAACGGGATTGGGAATAGGCTATGGCTATACTTCACATAAGTTTGTACTAAATTCGTCAGTTCTTGTTGCAAAACAATATATAATGCAATCGAAGCTACCGGCTAAACTGGGCCAAGTTTGTCTCTGGATCCATAAATTTAGCCCATGGGTCTTAGCCCAAAGACCCGAAATTTTATCCTTAATCCAATAGTACATCAGTAAACCCTAACTCTTTCCTCTCCTTCGTCGGTTTCTCACGCCCCCATCTCCTGCTTCGGCTCCTCCTTTAGCTCCTCCTTCCGTTCCGCCCTCTCAAACTCAAATTCCTACCTGAAAGAAAGGAAATTAAAACAAAATTAAACTATAATCTCTCTTTATACAACAAAATTTACTGTCAGAAGTAAGGATGGCGACTAGCTACGATTACGAAGAAGCTCCGGCCGATTACGAAGGGGCAATGGATGCGCACGGCCGCGCTTCATCTCAGGACCTGGGCTACGACCCAAACTTCGTCCCTGACTCCGTGAAGACGTTCGTGGTGCATCTTTACCGCCACATTTGCGAGAAGAATGTCTACGAGATCCACCAGATGTACGAGACATCGTTTCAGAGCCTCTCCGATCGCCTCTTCAAGGATACTCCTTGGCCCTCCTTCGATGCTGTATCTCATTATGTCGACGACGATATTGTCTTCGGCCTTCTCTATCGCGAGATGTGGTTTCGCCACCTCTACGGCAGATTGTCTCCCACTCTTAAGCAGAGGATTGATTCATGGGACAATTATTGTAGCCTGTTTCAGGTGTGCGGTTTGCCACTAAGTCATTGAATATTTATATTGTATAGATGGTATAAAGTGAAATTTTGGCCCGACTTTGTTTCTCGTAAAAAATATAAACCTCTTAAATTCGATAATTAGTTAGTTTACCTTAGTCCCCAATGTACATAGTTACAAAAAGCTATAATGAGTGTGTAGGTGTCTTGTGCGTAGTTTATCAATGCTGTTTGAACTGCCATTATGGCAACCAATCATTCAATTCGTTATTTTTTTTAAATTTAATGATAGCAACAATATTGCTTTAGAGAGATTTTAATGTATTAATTTATTTACGTGCATGTTTTCAGGTGGCGTTGCATGGAGTGGTGAATATGCAGTTGCCAAACCAGTGGTTGTGGGACATGGTGGATGAGTTTGTCTACCAGTTTCAGAGTTTCTGTCAGTACAGAGCCAAAATGAAGAATAAGACAGAACAGGAAATTGCACTTTTGAGGAACTATTATAAGGTTTGTAATGATTTTATTGCACTTCTTGGGGAGTGCTTAGGCTGCCTTCTTATGAGCTGTAATTTTAAATATAAAAATAAAGGAGAGTAAATAACACAAAGAAATAGAATCTGGTATTCTTTTAAATAGAATCTGGTATTCTTTTTACCATTTGCGAATGCTTTGACATCAGGGTCTGAATTGCAGTGATGGTTTTGTTACAGGCTTGGAATGTGTATGGGGTGCTCAATTTCTTGCAAGCACTTGTGGAGAAGTCAAATATCATCCAGATTTTGGAGCGGGAGAAGGAAGGCCTTGAGCAGTTTACAGCCACTGACGGTTATGATTACAATGGTGGGAGTAATGTGTTGAAGGTGTTGGGATATTTTAGCATGGTGGGTTTGCTGAGAGTTCATTGTCTTTTGGGTGATTATCACACTGGTCTCAAGTGCTTTC
>JAXCLQ010000013.1:12878571-12889603 GCA_035584115.1 Cedrela odorata
TTACTAGTATATGTGGCAAACCACAACTCTAAGTATTTTGAGAGTTATATATTACACAAGTTTGTACTAAATTCGTTAGTTGGGCTATACTAGTTGCACCCACGATACACAAATATATAATAGTCAAAGCTGGATAAACTGGGCCAATTTTGTTTCTGGATCCATAAATTTAACCCGATGGGTCGGAACCCGAAGACCCAAACATATCCTAATCCAATTGTACGTCAGTAAACCCTAATGCTCTTTCGTCAGTTTCTTACACTCCCCATCTCCTCCTTCCCTTGCGCCCTCTCAAACTCAGTTTCCTACCTGAAAGAGAAAATTAAAACAACATTTAACTATAATCTCTCTTTATACTACACAATTTTCTGCCAGGATGGCGACTAGCTACGATTACGAAGAAGCTCCGGCCGTTTATGAAGGGGCAATGGATGTACAGGGCCGCGCTTCATCCCAGGACCTTGGATACGACCCAAACTTCGTCCCTGACTCCGTGAAGACGTTCGTGGTGCATCTTTACAGGCATATTCGCGAGAAGAACGTTTACGAGATCCACCAGATGTACGAGACGTCGTTTCAGAGCCTCTCTGACCGTCTCTTTAAGGATAGTCCTTGGCCCTCCGACGATGCTGTAGCTCATTATGTCGACAACGATCACGTTTTCTGTCTTCTCTATCGCGAGATGTGGTTCCGCCACCTCTACGCCAGGTTGTCCCCCACTCTTAAGCAGAGGATTGATTCATGGGACAATTATTGCAGCCTGTTTCAGGTGCGCGGTTTTCCACTAATTGATTGAATATTTATATTAAATAGCTTGTATAAGGTGAACTTTTGGCCCGACTTTGATTCTTGTAAAACGCATTAAACCTCTTAAATTTGAGAATTAGTTAGTTGAACTTGGTCCCCAATGTACATGATTTACGAAAACGCTAGCAATTATGTGTGTGTACTGTTTTGTGCGTAGTTAACCATATACTGTTTGAACTGCCATTATGGTTGCAAATCATTAAATTCGTAAATTTTTTAATTTAATAACAGCAACAATATTAATTTAGAGAGTTTTTATATGTACTTTCTTATTATTTACGTGTGTGTTTTCAGGTGGTGTTGCATGGAGTGGTGAATATGCAGTTGCCAAACCAGTGGTTGTGGGACATGGTGGATGAGTTTGTTTACCAATTTCAGAGTTTCTGTCAGTACAGAGCCAAAATGAAGAACAAGACAGAACAGGAGATTGCACTTTTGAGGCAGCATAATAAGGTTTTTGTCATGATATGATTTTATGGCCTTTCTTCTCTTTGGTTGCTGGGAAGTGTTTAGGCTGCCTTTTATATTAGTTGCAGTTGTAAATATGCTAATAAAGAAGAGTAAATAGTTAAGAAACAGAATCTGATATTGTTTCCCATTATCAAAGGATACGGGGGATTGAATTACAGTGATGGTTTTGTTACAGGCTTGGAATGTGTATGGGGTGCTCAATTTCTTGCAAGCACTTGTGGAGAAGTCAATGATCATCCAGATTTTGGAGCGGGAGAAGGAAGGCCTTGAGCAGTTTACAGCCACTGATGGTTATGATTACAATGGTGGGAGTAATGTGTTGAAGGTGTTGGGATATTTCAGCATGGTGGGTTTGCTGAGAGTTCATTGTCTTTTGGGTGATTATCACACTGGTCTCAAGTGCTTACAGCCCATTGACATTACTCAACAAGGTGTTTACACAAGTGTTATAGGAAGCCACATTACTACCATATACCATTATGGGTTTGCCAATCTTATGTTGCGGAGGTATGTACCTTTGTATTGTCGCCGTTGTATTTTACAAGCTCTGTATGTGTGTTCATACATCTCTCTCTTTCTGCATTTACTTTTTACTTGTATTTCAGATGTTTTTATATTCTTGATGGTTAATGGTTATTCATAATTTCTTTAAACAAAATAATCTGTTAAAATAAAATTTGGATCATTGCTAGCTTATATATTCTCATAACAGCACTCCAAAAGGAATTTGTTTTTTTTTTTAAGTCAGTTTATATCCTCTTCTTATATTTAGTGGACATTAGGAATAAAATTGACATTTAAGAAAATGACCAACCTCTTTTTTTTTTTGTGTGTGATGTAAATTGATATTGCCCTCGATATTTGTCTTTATTTTACCCTTGTTGTTGAAGCTCAATGCTAATTTGCATTGTTGTTTGCCATTTTTTTTCTCTCAAGGTATGTGGATGCCATCCGTGAATTCAATAAGATTCTCTTGTACATATACAAGACCAAACAATATCATCAGAAATCTCCACAGTATGAGCAGATACTAAAGAAGAATGAGCAGATGTATGCCTTGCTGGCAATTTGTCTTTCCCTATGTCCCCAAGTGAAGCTTGTTGAGGAGACTGTGAACTCGCAACTACGGGAGAAGTATGGGGAAAAGATGATTCGAATGCAAAGATGTGATGATGAGGCATTTTCCATATATGATGAGCTCTTCTCATATGCATGTCCTAAGTTCATTACTCCATCAGCTCCAAGTTTTGAGGAGCCTCTTGTAAATTACAACCAGGTATGTGATTTCCTTGTTATGTGGGCCTGTGTATTTGACAAAGGTTCAAATTCCAGTACATGCCTTGTCTCTGTGTTTTTCTGTTGTCATTTACCAGCTGACGTTTAATTTAATAAAACAGCATCTAAAAAGAGATAAATTTAATTGTTGTTGAGAGAAATATTGATCTTGGTAGCTGGCACTGCTTGATTAATGATAGACTTTGAATCTTATAAATGCCAAAGGAGAAAATATTAGAGAATTGAAACACACACAAAAAAAGGGAAGGATGTAAGATTAAGTTGTCGAGTAAATTTCAAAATGCAACAGTATAGATTACTTTAGCTTTTATACTGCAGTATTTTCCCAATCAAGGGCAATTGTATGAAATTCTAGCATGCTGAAAATCAGTCATTAATGTTTAGAATAACAAACAATACTGTATTGTCTCGAGGTACTTCACAATCTGATATATTCATGTATGGTTGTGGAACCTGACTAATTAAAGCTTCTTAAAATGAGTTCTTCATTACTAAATATTACCACAAGGCACTGGTGTTCTTACAGAGACTTAAAATCTTGCTCTTGAACTTGGCTTCTCTATCATTATAGTTTTCTCCCCTCATATTGTTCCTTTTCCTTTTGTCATGCGGTGTTAATCGAGTTCTTTGGCAGGGTAATTAATTTGATTTGAGTGTGATTTACAAAATAGCTTATACTTTTTGCAGGATGCCTATAGACTCCAGTTGAAGTTGTTCCTTTATGAAGTGAAGCAGCAACAATTATTATCAGGTGTTCGATCTTTCTTGAAAGTGTATTCATCAATGTATCTTTCAGAGCTTGCAACTTACATGGAAGTGGATGAAGGTCTCAGGTAGAATTTTGTTTTTTGGGTTTACTTCCTTTCATACTAATCTTGTCAAAACTGTTGTTGTGAGTTTCTTGCTTTAATGTTTTATAGGACTATCTTGATGACATACAAGCACAAGACTCATGCTGTTGATTCTGATGGGAAGATTATTTCTAATGCTGATGTGGATTTCTACATTGATGATGTATGTCAATTTTGTGATATTTTCCTTTTTTTGGTCTTACTTGTTAGGTCATTTGTTTGTGCATATTCTTTTAGCTTGAAATTGCAACATTTTGTATGCAGACTTGCTCGCATTTTATGCATGCAACTTATGTGTGATATAATGATATCAGTTTAAAAATTTGGATTAATTTTAAGTTAATCTATGTAGAAGAAAATATATAATTAAAATTACTTGCAAAATAGTAATTTGGAAGAACTAAAATATGTTTCACCATCTATGTTGCTGCAGAATATGATTCACGTTGTTGAATCCAAGCCAGTGAAGCAATATGGTGATTATTTCTTGCGGCAGATTGTCAAGGTATGACCATTTTCGTTTGGGTTGATAGTAGACCTTCCTTGTATATGTAGATGGTCTAGGCGACCTGCTGTTACAATTTTCCCCTTTTTTGTACAGTTTGAAGGGGTGATAAATGATCTGGACAAGGTAAGGCTGGATTGAGCCATCACTTTTCTGAACTTGGACTTCTCTGCTGCTTCCAGTTTCTCATTTTATTCATCAGTTGCTTGGCAGAGGTTTTGTAATACTTAGTTGGCGTTTTTATTATCTTCTGAATTAGTGAGATGTCTCTAGCTTTTGAATGTAATTTTCAGCTGTTAATTTTTTATAATTAATTTATATGATAAATTCTGTTCTGAGGTGCACCCAAGGATTCAAAGAAGGCTGTTGTCCTATTGACTGTCTTGTGAGCAATGCATGCAATGCTAATCTTCCAGTGAAGTAATCATCTATCCGGCCCGATAGGGTGGGTGGTGCAAATTACAGAATTTATTTTGTATTACTGTCAAAATATTCAGGGCATATCGAGTTTGAAATGTTTAATACTCTGCTAAAAAAAAATTGTCATGGAGAGACGAAATAGGCATTACTGTTTGAGCAAATAGAACTTAGATTCTGCCAGATCTGATGGTTTATCATGTTTACTCTTGCTGAATGCCCGTTTAGGGTTTATGATTTGAGGTGTTGTGGTTAAGTTTAAATTTGTATTCTAAATTTTTCATCATTTTTAAAATAATATATAACATTATTTCACTACCCAATTGATTAATTGGGCATGAAATTTTGGGATACAAATTTGGGATGTGTAGTGTATCTATTACTTCTTCTTACTATGAGATTATTTGCCTCTTTGATTACTGGTAGATTGGAAACAGTCTTTCCAAGGTTCTTCCTTGCAGCGTGAGAGCGAGACCTTTGGTGTAAAAGTAAAAAAATCGGAGGACATGTTTGAAAGACTTGAACTATATTCAGGAAATAAATAAAATTAACACTTGAATAGTAGGTAAAGCATGCTCTCAACCTTTGGCTTCTCTGTCCCGCCATCATACGTTGACGTTCAACTAACAATTAATATCTCTTTCGCTTTCTGTCCATTTTCCACAAACAATTGTCCGGTACATGTTTAATTAGATGTCAATTATGCCGTTATAAAATAATAATAATAATAATAAAACACCGCATCCCGCCAATAAGACAGTATCTACCTGTCACATTTTATTACATCCAAATGGGAAGCTGAGGTTGTGGAAAGAGTAAGGTGCTCAAGGTATTTAACTGCTGAACAAAAAATGGCAAGGTGTACTAGGTGTTGCTTGCGCAAGTCAATAAGGATTGTGAACGCTATAACAAATTTGTTTGCCATTGGAATGATTATTTATGCTCTTTGGCTGCAAAAGAAATGGACTGAAGGTACTGCTGAGCTTGCTACTGCTGCATATCTTCCGAAACCATGGTAGGTATCTGTACCTGCTATTTGGAATTTCATAGTCTTTATTGCAGATTGAAATTTCTTTATGGGTATGTTACTGGCCGCTCTTTCTGCTGGATTCATTTGCTTGTTCTGTTTTAGGGCTAAACTAGCTTCTTCTTTCTTGATTTTCCTCAAGTTAACAAACCGAAAACTATGGACTTTGTCCATCGTTTCAACATGTTATCTATTTTCTCCTATTCTATGCGGCATTAATAAATAAAGTCTTTTAATTTGTTGGTGTATTTCCTAAGATAATTAAGTAGTACTGCAAAAAAATGTGATCAATGATGAACAACAAGGATCTCTAAGCCATCAATTTCACAAGGACTTACCATCAGCTTGTTTTCAGATTTATATTTGGGTTTCTGGCGGCCAATTTTCTTTATGGGCAAATAGAAAAATTTGACACGAGATTTGCATGCATGCCTTGGGAATTTTGACTTGCAGGACAAGGACAGAAACACATATTATCGTTTTTCAAGGTTTCACTCTTACTAAAACCAATTCGTTTTCTTTGACAGGTTTATATGCACATGTTTGGTCGTGGGAATTGCAGTTTGCTTGAGCACACTATTTGGTCATAGAATTGCCAATTGTATCAGCAATTCTGCTCTTTTATTTGTATCCTTTCTGACGAGCTTAATTTACCTCACATTTGGTCCCATTTACTAGAAAAATATGATTAAAGAAAACTCTTCAAGGGCTCCATTGGTTTTTGATGAAACTTTGCTAATTAAAATTTCCTTTCTGGAGGGTTTGATTTTTGGAAAATGCTCGAATAATAATTCAGTGAAAAGCCGATTTTATACTAATCTGGTCTGATATGTTTCTCATTTCACCTGTTGAAATGAAGTTTCTTCCTGTATTTTTTATTTGATGTCATGAGAATATTCAAGTCACGGCTTAATAGAAGATAACTTCAGAAATAAATTAATTGGGCATAAGTTATGTTCTTCAACATTTATTTGTAATTTTTTTTCACTCTTCATCCATTCATTCATCGGGTTAATTCTTAACCAAGTGTTAGTACATTGTCACCATCTGCTCCCTCATTTTGCTCGAAGTTGCTGTGGTTGTTGTAATATTCTTTGGGATGGACTGGCAAGCGGTATGCTTTTCCTACATGTCACAAAACTTTTCTTGTTCTTATTGTTAGATTTATTTATTTTTATGCATGTGGAATTAATTACGATTAGAATACATGCTAATTTTTCTTAAAGTGAATTATCTATGATTCTTCTTCTCTGTTTCTCTCTTTTTATTGGGGACCTGGTGTCTCACTTGGATTCTGATTTCCAAAAGTCAACTTGTTTGAATGTTTTTCTTATTTTTAGTATTATGTTTTTGTTATTGTTATATGGAAAGAGTGATTCTAGTTCATGAATCTCATCAAACCAGCTACATTGGTTCGGAGTGTCTACTATATTTCAATGAATCGTTCTAGTGATTGAATAAATTCATGCGTTAGAATGCTTTACAAACACCATATGTTCTTTTGTGTTTAAGTTTTCAAACAAGGGTGTATGTTCTCATATGTTACACATCTTTCTTGGACTTGTCACAGCTAATTGCTGAGTACATTGACGAACAACATAAAATGTTCAAGATTTTCATAGTGTTCCAGCTAAAGATGTGTCAACTCATCACAATTTCGATTCTGGTGCCGCAGGTAATCATTCTTGTAAGATCATTTACTGAAAGCAATTTACCATGCTATTTGTATTTAGGATGTAGGTAGGGTCAGATAATATTAATAAATGTTGTTAATTGTAAATAAAACTTTGATAGGATAGCTGACATGCTTCTTTTCATGTGGAACTAAAATATTGAGATCAACATTCATCCACTTTCTTTGGAAAAGGGAAAACACTGCACAAAGCATTATCCAATTATGTTGCTAGTGAATCCTGTCAAAAGAAAATGATTTGCTTGGAACAGATTTCAGTACTATTAGTTACTGAAGCAATGTTTTCAATTATTGTCAAAAGGGTATTATATTATGTTTAATGGTTGGTTTAAAAAGTTATCATGCAAATGTTATCTTGAAAAGGTTAGGTAGATTTGTAGTTTGTTGGACTTAAAAGAGAAAAATTTTAAGACCTTGTACCTATTGCCAGTTGTTGCAAAATGCAAATCACAATGAAGGTAGATTGCTGGGAGATGATTATAAAACATATTTAGTATAATAGCCATTAAGAATCTATTGCTTGTTATTTCAAAAAATAGACTGATATTTGCAGAATCCGTTTTGCAGATCAATGTCATTGTGCTAGCTATTATTCTTTTGGTTATCGGAATTAAGCCGAGGAGTCAAAGGAGTGATTCAGAAATCATTCAATCCTTTTTGGTCGGACCTAACTCGCCTATGCCTGATGAATCAAGACACACTTGCTGCAGTTGTCGAAATTTGCTTGAAGAAAATTCTCGTGAAAACTTTTGGGTTAGAATGCTATTTCAGAGAACCACTGTTAATTGATTATTAGCATAGTCATAGATATCACATTTTTTGCTGGAAGGTAGACGGTAGACTACTTTTTCCTGTATAGTAATTGATTTTGAAGAGTGTGGATATGCCTCTGCTTTTTGCTTGAAGTTTAGTGGGTGAGTTTTGTGGCCAATAAATAAAACAAAGAAAGCAAGCTACATCACCTATTTTTGCATAAATTTCTTTCTTCCAAATGTAAATTCTTGTGCATGTGGAGAAAGTTATGGGCATTCTTCGATTTGGAAAACAAGATTTTTGTAATCATTGCATTCCTCTTTTATGGTTTGGCCGGCAAACTAAAGGGTGAAGGGGCCGGAGGATTTCAGTGTGAGCGAGATTAGCCTGAAGACCTTTTATACCACTTCAAGAGATTTTATCAATTAAACCAAACAGTGCCTACAAGAAGGAAAGAATTGTATTCCAGAGAAAATTCTTTTTCTCTGTAAAGTGTTCAATGACCCTTCATAGAGAATGCTAATTAAAAAGCATTTTTTGGCCATGCTTTTCACATTCACCTTGTCAACACTTCTTTAGGTTCATTGACTTCTTCTTTTCAGTGGAAAGTTTTTTTTAATTTTCATATCATATTGTATTTTAGTTCTGAACCAGAATGAATGGAATACTAATGCACTGAAACATCCATGTCTTTGTCTGAAAGCTGAGTTCCAAAGAGCAAAGTATTGCACACAACCAAAGTTCATAGGAGAGAAAAAAATACATGGTACATTGTACGCTTGCAGCATAATTTTCGCTTTTGCAGAAATAGCACCTCTTAAAATTTATTCCACTTTTAGCTTTAAAGTTAAAAACGGAAAGACTAAAATATCCCGCTCATGAAACGTAAATCTTAAAGAGTCCAAAAAAATTATTTTTAATCAAATGTATCAACCCACGGAAAAGGTCTAGCGAGCCTACCCAAATTTCTCTAATTGTTACTGATGCTACAGAATTTCAGTAAGCCTGCATCCTAACAGTGAACCTCGCTCAACATTCAGACCTCTGCCACTCATCGTCTCGCTCTGTGGGAGAATTTGTTCCTTTGCTGGTTGTCTTTTGCGTCTTTTCCAGCATCACCTTGATACAGAATTCAGAAGTTCTATTTTTGATCACTTTTGCTACTTTGTACTTCGTTTGTATTATCTTACTTTGACGACCTCACTGTGTCTCAACATATGGTCATGGAGTGTAAGAATTCTGACAAAGCAAAGGAATCTCATAGCGATTCTGTTTTCGAAAATGTTCCTCGGGCTCCAGACATTCCTATCTACGCGGTAACTTTCACTTTCTTCTTTCAAATTGTTCCCTATTTAACTCAAAATTGGTATTGTTATGTAAACATTTGAAGCTTTATTATTAATTCTTCTTATAATTTTTGCTGCTGTGCTGTATGTCCCTCTTTAACTTTCGTCATCCCAAATGAAGTTTAGTTTAAGTTCTTATACTTCAACAAATTTTCATTTGATTACTGATACATTTGATTTTGTTTAGTTCTGTTTGTGATGTTTTGATTTTACAATTTGATGATATTTTATTTGTTCATCTATTGAAGACAGTGCTCTCATATTACGTACACAGGTGATGGCTGCTTACAAAGAAGACCCCAGCCCAATGAAGCTGAACTTGGGCATGGGTGTTTATCGTACGGAGGTGGGTTGGGTTCCATTTGTTACGCATTATCAGCGTTTTTCTTTTGGGTGGACATGTCCTCAATCAATATTGATTTTATTTATAATACAATCCGCTTCATCGATTGACTTTGTTCATGACATAACAGGAAGGAAAACCACTTCTTCTTAATGTAGTTAGGCAAGCCGAGCAGTTACTAGCTAATGACCTGTAAGGTATTTCTTTGTTCTTGTAGCAAGGGTGACTTCACGTGAAGTGCTGATTAAACTCCAATTTACTTGATATTCAGGTCTGCCGATATGGAATACCTGCCAATTACAGGAATGGTAGAATTTAATAAATTGAGTGCTAAGCTTGTTTTTGGTGCTGACAGGTACATAATTCATATTCTGACATTTTTTTATTTTAAAAAAATTATGATATAGAAAATCTGCAATGTGGAATGTATTTAAGTAAATCTCTGCTAATGCCATATGATTTTGAAAATTTTTCTTTGTTATTTGTTTAACTTTAATGTCATGAGCTCTGGTTTCCTTGGCTGTTCTTTTCAACAATATGGTTTTTTCCAGAACTCTGATTTTAATTGCAAGATAGTTTTCTTTTGTTGATTGCTGCTTGGAGACAGCCCTGCTATCAAGGAGAACAGGGTGACAACTGTACAGTGCCTGTCTGGTAGTGGCTCACTGAGGATTGGAGCTGACTTTTTAGCAAAACATTACCACCAAGTAAAGCATTTACTACATTTGTTTTTGTCCTATTTTTCCTTTTCAAATTATGCACTTTGTGATTGTATCAGTTAACCCCATTGACTACCTTGTTCTGCAGCATACAGTGTACATGTCCCGGCCAACATATCAAAATCATCCAAATTTTTTTGCTGCAGCAGGGCTAGCTATGAAGACTTACCGTTACTATGATCCAAAAACATGTGGGCTGGACTTTCAAGGTTAGACCTCTTCAGAATATATGGTTAAGATGCAAGCCATATGCATCTTACCATTCAACTTTTTACATCACCTTGCATGCTGCATTTCTAGGTGGATCTTTACTTTCATGTAATCGTATATGTTGTAGCTATCTGAAGTTTGAGGGAATTTTTTATCTTCGTCTTTGCTAATACGGATCTTTAATTGCAACAATGCCTTGTTATCATTTAAAGAGCTGCATGATTTGTTGAATAATAAATATCTGAAGTGATAATGATATATACTTTGGTGGGTGACAAGGCATGTTGGAAGATCTTGCCGCCGCTTCATCTGGAGCCATAGTGCTTCTCCAAGCATGTGGTCATAATCCTACTGGAGTGGATCCAACTCCTGAGCAGTGGGAGAAAATCAGACAGTTGATGAGATTGAAAGGGTTATTACCTTTTTTCGATAGTGCTTATCAGGTAGGCAACAATTTGATTAAAACTTAAAACTTCAGGTTTTCCAGCTTGATCATAATGATGGACTCCACTGAAACTAGGGGTTTGTCAATAATCTGGATGCTGATGCACTGCCTGTTCGCATATTCGTTGCTGATGGTGGTGAATGTCTAGT
>JAXCLQ010000013.1:12891011-12909924 GCA_035584115.1 Cedrela odorata
TTTATGTTTTTCTCTGTGAAATGGTTGTCACAGTAATTTGGGAAAGCAGTTTTAGATTTTCATTCTTGTGTCATCATTGGTGGCACACGTTGACTTGCAATACTAAACAAATAGGCTCATAATGTCTTAATTTTTTAATTTGCAGGAGGATTAACATGGCAGGGTTGAGTTCTAAGACTGTTCCTCATCTTGTAGATGCAATACATGCAGCTGTTACCCATGTCTAAATCAGTTGTATTTTGATTTTCCAGAAATTTATCATTCAAGTTGGTGGGTTATCTTCCGCACTCAACTTTTTTGTTGTAATATTGCCACTTCAACCAAATTGGAGGTTAATATTGAAGGTTTTGTATCAGTAAGGAATTTCAATACAACACTGCTTCTATCTTATTGTTTGTAAGCATAGCTTTATTTAATTGTCCATATTTTGGTCATAATCTATCAATTGGTCCATAGTCTTTTATAGCTTCCTGTGGCAAATGGGTTTGTATGTGACATGCTTGTTAGCTGAAGGACAAGTTAAACCGCATTACAGCTGGGCAATCAGGAGAGAATTACGACCTTTGAACTCGAAACAAAATCATGTTCAGCCCGAAGCCGCCAGCCAAAACGGTGTCGTCAAGATACGTGATCATAACTGCGCCTCGACCCACGTGCCATCCAAGCTTATCTGAGAATCTGCCAAGTGCCAACCTTCAGACACTGCCAATTTCTGTGGGTCCCTTCTCAATAGAAAATTAATTAAAATTATGGATATAATAAATTAAAATTAAAGATAAAACATAAATATAAAAAGTGGGGCCCGTCCGTCTAATCTTAAACGTCATCAACTAAGAGACAAGACGCCATCAGCCGCCGCGTAAGCCAACCGTGATCATCAACATTCAACACCGTGGCCGAAATACGAAAGCTAGCGTGCCATAACTAAACCAATGGAATTACAATTTACGGAAAAAAAGCTAAAATGCGCCCAGAGCTAACGTAGCCTACTACAGGCCGCGGTACTTCTTCTTCTTCACCAAGTGATCGCAGAATAAACGCTCTGTTGAGACACCTCTCATCATCTACGATGGACTCTCAAAACTCCAACTCTGCTTCTCCAACTTCCGCCTATCGAAACGACTCCCACGTTGTTCGCGCCCCCGAAGATCCCACTCTCTCTCTCTCTCTCTCTCTCTCTCATTTTCTGTTATATATTAAATAAGGATGGATTTATAAGCAATATGTTATGCTCTTTTTTAATAGGTGACGGTTGCGTATAACAAGGATCCAAGCCCAGTTAAGTTGAATTTGGGAGTCGGTGCTTATCGAGCTGAGGTAATTTTGTTCTAATTTGAAGAAATGAGTAATAAATCAATATAGTATTAGTCTAAAATTCAAGGATCGGTGTTGTTTATTGTGTTTGTGTGTAATAGGAAGGCAAGTCTCTTGTTTTGAATGTCGTGACTGAGAAAAGCAGAGCAGCAGCTTGTAAATGATAGGTAAGCTACTGTTTCTATTTAAATTGTTTTGTGTTGAAACTGAAACAGTAGTTCTTTATCAAGTCAGGGATTGGCTCTAATGTTGTTTGCATGATATGTAATATGTAGGTCGCGTGTTAAGGAATATCTTCCTATTGTTGGATTGGCTGAATTCAATCAACTGAGTGCTAAGCTCATTTTCGGTGCTGATAGGTACTTATTACTTATTAGTTTGTGTGTCAATTTTAGTATTTTGTAATTTAATTGGATGTTTTGTAATAGAAATATTTTTCTTGCTTGAAATAGCCCTGCCATTCAGAGAATCGGGTTACTACTGTTTAGTGCTTGTCTGGTACTGGTTCACTGAGAGGTGGAGCTGAATTTTTGGCTAGACATTATCATCAAGTGCTTGTCTGATATGGTTTGGGACATTGAATTAGATCATTTCTCAATTCAATTTCGCTTATATTGCCTGCCTCTTTCTGCAGCGCACAATATACATTCTCCTGCCAACATGGGGAAACCACCCAAAAGTTTTTACTTTGGCAGGACTATCTGTGAAAACTTACTGCTACTATGATCCTGCAACCCGGGGGCTCTACGTCCAAGGTTGAAACCATTCTCAATACAACCTTGTTTTCTGTTTGTGTTTCACTGCACATTGATTAGTAGACTTGATTTATATATTTGAAGTCTGGGTTATGTTTTGTTATGCTAATATTATCAATTCCTTCATGATTAAATTGTGTCTGCTAATAGGCATGTTGGAAGATCTTGGTTCTGCCCCAGCTGGTGCTATTGTGCTCCTTCATGCATGTGCTCACAACCCCACTGGTGTGATCCTACTCTTCAGCAGTGGGAACGAATCAGGCAGTTGATGAGATCAAGGGGGTTGTTACCTTTCTTCAAAGTGCTTATCAGGTATGCACCTGAATGCATCAACGCTATTTACTTTAAGGAAAAGGGAAGTTGGGAAGTAAGGCAGTTAGTGTTTTTTTATATTATTATTTTATAAGCTAGAGTTAAACTGAATATTAATGTCTGTTCGACCCAACTTCTATGAGACTGATTGTTTTCTGTTGCAGGGTTTTGCGAGTGGAAGTCTGGATTCAGATGCCCCATCAGTTCGCATGTTTGTTGCTGATGGAGGTGAATGCTTTGTAGCTCAAAGTTATGCAAAGAACTTAGGGCTTTCTGGGGAGCGTGTTGGAGCCCTAAGCATTGTAAGACTCCGGTAGATTTTGAATATTTGTGCTCTTGGTTCTCTGATCTTGGTTGTAGTATGTTGTATCAGAATGAATGAAGTATAATTCCCATCTTCTCTAGAGTATTGATTTTCTTTAATCAATTCAATGGAAACTAGGAATTTTCTCGGGGGACAAAATTTTGCTTAATTGTTTGCTGATTAACAGGATATTCATGTCTTCAGCTGCTCTTTAACTTTAAGTTTATTACAATTTCCATCTTCTCTTTAGGTCTGCAAGACAGCTGATGTGGCAGGCCATGTTGACAGCCAGCTGAAACTTGTGATCAGGCCCATGTATTCAAATCCACCCATTCATGGTGCGTCTATTGTGGCTTCCATCCTAAGGGACAGGTAAATTTTCCAAACTTCTCTTCATACCAGACTTAAGTAACGTTAAAAAATAAGAATATGAACTGACAAATCTAAATTATTGGACGTGAAATAAGAAGAATTATTTGTTTTCGTTTTCTTAAGAAGAGTTTGTATTAATCTTCAAATCGATCTAGTTATAACTTGTAGGCAATCAATTAATGGGAGATAGTGCTTTTCCCTGTCCACAATTAACTGAATAACACTGAAAAACATCAATGACTTTGGTTGTGGATATCATGCTTTCACAAAATATGTTCCTTGAGTTTGTCTCTTCTTCATGTTCAGGAACATGTTCAATGAATGGACTATTGAGTTGAAGGCAATGGCTGACCGTATAATCATAATGCAACACCAACTTTTTGATGCCTTACGTGCTAGGGGTAAGCAATTGTTGAGTTTTATCTGTTTTGTTTATTTATTTGTTTGTTTTCTTATATGCATATGTCAGTTCTGTTTGGTCATGCCATAAATTTTACTTTCAATTTCTTAATACACACTTCCTCAATTTCTGTGGGTTCAGAGTGTCCATTAACCTCTCTCTGAGCAATATACATGTCCCTTTTGCCACATGGCAGGTACACCTAGTGATTGGAGTCACATTATCAAGCAGATTGGAATGTTCACCTTTACTGGGCTGAACTCCGAGCAAGTCACTTTCATGATTAAAGAGTATCATATCTACATGACATCTGATGGCTAATAAACTGTTTCCTTCCTCCCATTATCCTTTTTACTTTTTGATACAACTGCATAATACAATAATACACTAGAGAGAATATTTTTCATTCAAATTACTGGTTTTGGAAGCATTTTCTGTCAGGTACTGTGAACAACTGAAGATACTACGAATATGGTGCTTTATTTCTGACTTGAGCTTTTTTCTTTTTCTTTTCTTTTTTCATTTGCAGGAGGATTAGCATGGCAGGTCTGAGCTCAAAGACAGTCCCACTTCTTGCATATGCAATTCCTGCAGTTGTTATTCGTGTTGCCTAAATCTGTGAAATATTTTTGTTGCAAACATCACCAAGGCTTTTTTCACATTGGTGGATTCTCCTCTTGTTTGATTTATTGTAATAATTTTCACCCATAATAATGAGAGGGTAACGATTTAATTTATAGAGGCAGGTTGTTCAAAGACATGCTACCAAAGGGATTTTACAGAATGCATTTTATATGATAAAGTGCCGCCCAGTTTTTATCTGCTTATGGCAATGACTTCTGCTTTGGTTACAAACTTGTTGGGTTTGCTTGAAAAGGCTTCAAAAACACCATTTTACTGAGCACAAATGTTAATTCACCAAGAAATAGATTAATATTCTCAACTCCATTAATTGTATTTTTTTTAAAAAAAGTAATATTGCATTTGTTAATTGAACTATAAATTTTTAAATTTATTATTTTGTTATGTTATTTTATCATTTAGTAAAATATAAAAAAATTAATGCAACAAATGAAAATGAGTGATGTGAGGTACTACTAGTTAATTAGGCCTGTCGACTAGATAAGTTCAAATCTCAACAAAGAAATTGGCAACTCTAATGAAGACTGCGCTAACTCTTCAATTGTTCCAAGGATAACAGCAAAAATGTATCGCTGAACCAGGAGATCTAAATAGCTGCAACCAAAGTCTTGCCAACCTGTCTTGCGAAATATCCACTGGTGGTAGTTTGATTCCCTGCATTTTCAAATGACTGGAACCAGATACAGTTCTTTCTGTAAACCCTTACAAAGAATAAACATGTTCCTTAAAGCATGCTACAAATACAACATCAAAAGGTGTAATGCCATCTTAAACAATCTGGTTTATCAATTAATCAATCTGAAATCCAGCCATTAGAACAACAAAATGAATAGGACCAAAAAAAATGAAAAGAAAGAAAGAGAAACATACATATATGACATATATATATATATAACCTTCTGCTACCTGAGCATATTATAAACTACAAGCCATGGTAGCAGAAGGTTTTTGTCACTACAAATTGCTATCTGCAACCCTTCAACAGATAGGAAGAGGGACTTGAAAAGCTCATAGCAGCTGAGGATTTCCTATTATCTGTACCCTTCCCGGGTGTTCCACATTCACTGAAGTCGAGGACGCGGCTCTCCATCTGCAAAAGTAAACTTTCTCAAATTATTCTTACTAATTTATTTTATTGACAAAGAAGCATAAAAAGTATAAACTCATAATATTTAAGGAAAAAACAAAAATGTAGTTAATCTTGATAAACTATTTTTCCCACTGTTTTCACCGTAATTGAATTATTAGAAGACCAATTTCCAACTGCAAAATCGTTTCATGCCAGAGAATAGTATTGTTCCATCTCCAGGTATAGATGATGTCTATGCCATCACACTCATAAACATACCATTCTACTCACAAAGTCGTGTCTATATCTGCAAACATTTTATCTTGAAAATAGGGTAAGTAAAATCAAAAAGTATGTCTGTATCCAAAGTTTGATTGTTTGGTTCTATAATGAAAATTAGATACTATCTAAAGAACATATATACAGGTTTGAGGGGCTTGACCAGAAAAAAAAGAGAAAAACAAAATTGTCAAAAATTTTCTGTTTTAACATTTGGCCTCAGCTTCCCACGCTCAGTGTATCCATCTGAATAGAAGTTTCAGATAGCTTGAGGCCAGTTGGTGGTCATGTTGTGTAAACATCAAAGTAGTGATGGAAAAGCCTTTTGAAGAATAATAATATATTACAAATGATTGTTTTCTATTAGTTATGTAGAAACAGGGTCATACCATAACATTTGAAGCCAAAATGGAACTCTCCTGCTCATTCTCTGGTGCATGATCGATATCTTGGTCCATACTTGTATTTTGGGAGTTTCTTTCGTTCGCTGTTGTTTCAGAAGATTCATTTCCTAAGACCTCTAAGGCATCAGCATATGCAGAAGCAGTGTGTTCACTTAACTGCTTCATCAATCCAATTGCATCATAACTTCTATCACCTGGGCTCATAAAATACCCAATATCCTGACAAGAAAAATAAAATATTGAGAAATAAATCTCTTGAAGAACAGAATAGAAGAATTACTGCACTTGCGATACCTCAATTGTTATTTCAGTATCAATCCGTGGACCTGGTACAAAAGAGTTAATGAACCAAGGGGACTTCCATGCTGAAGGTGATTCTATACTTCTTTTGAATGGAGTTTCACCAAATCTGGAAACGATGACCATCAGCCCAGCAATTTGAAAACAATCACGAGAAAAGGCCAGAATTTTTTGATGTATCAACACATCAAGCACTGGGTGAAGATAGTGAAAATCATAATGGGAAAGCAACTAAAACTCACATGCTATAGTTTTCAGCACCAGCATCAGCATCATTCCCGGCATTAACAACTATATCTCCCATAGTTGCCAATGAAGGAATGGGTTGAACTGATGCAACTGCACCTGAATAACTTTCATTATTCTTTTTGCAAATGGCTGGAGAGTATGTACCTCCAGGTGATTGTTCAGAGGTTACACCTTGATTTGATGTTGCCCCAAAGCTTTTACAGTAATGATTTCTTGGAGTTCGAGCAATTGAACCTAATGCTCTGACTTTGAGACCAACTTGATCAGGTGAAAATATCAAATCATTAATGTTATGTTCAACAAGGACTCCAGCAGGCTTTTTCACCTGTCAAAAGCAGAACAAACTCCATTAACATGTTTATATAAAACAGATGCAAAATACAAGGTACAATGGAAAGAAGAATTAACTGACTGGAGATGGAGTCTTAAAATAAAAGTCTTAAGTTCACAATCAAATCACCAACAGCAAGAATTTCAACACATTAAATACAAATGAAAAAACAACAGCACGGTAGAAGGGAACAGAGCTAGAGTAGTCTTTTCTCTTCCCCCCTTTACTCCATATATTAAGATGGTAAAAGTAAGCATTTCTTAAAACCAAAAAGGGAAAATAAAATGACTCACACTTTCAGTTGCAGCATCAGCATCAGCATCAATCTTGGTATTAGACTCAATATCAACAGTCTTTTGCTTTATGTTTGCCTGGGAATTGCCACCATCGCAATCCCTCTCAGAAGTTCTTTCTTCTGCAACTGCTGATTGATTTTTGTCCTTCTCTTGACCCCCACCAAGAGCATGACCTAGATTTTCCTTATCTTCAATGAAGGATCCAGAGTTTCTCCTCTGGTTAGATGATGGGGACAGCAGATATGCTTTATTTGTCCCACCCTCATCAAACATAACATCTAGACGTGAAAAATCCCGGGCCAAACAGGATGTTATGTCAGTTTCAAGCTTTTTGTCATTACTTCTATCTGACAAGGGCGACAATAAGTCACGGCGTCGTTTCTGAAGTATGGATGGTGTTCCTGTAAAAGTTTTGGCAGCACTTTTCAGCACAGCCTCCGGACTACCATCACGAGAAGGTGAGTCCCATAACCTAAATGGAGTAATGCAGTTCATAGATGACATTAGCTGACGGATACCAAGGGGACTATATTCTTGCTGCATATCACTACCAGATTGTATAAGATCACAGCTGAAAAAAGGAATGTCCAAACTTGGAAAACGAGGAGGTTCATAACAAAGAGCTCCAGCATCCTGCTGTTCTGTTTGTGCTTCTGGCTTAACATCCACAGAAGGACAAGGTACCACAACGTCCGATCCAGAACCAAAACTATATACAGGAACTAATTTCAAATAATCCTTTGAAAGGTATGATGGCTCTTGCAGGCTTGTATTATCCGTACCATCATCACAAGGGGAATTAGCAGATTCATTGGTATAGATAAAGCCATCATGTCCACTGGTATTAAATTCTTGTTCTTGAGTTACATAAGAGGGACAATTTAACTGGTTGGATTCCCTACCATATACAAGGGCACTGTCATCAGCTGAAAATAGCATTGGAGCGGACAGAAAAGATTGGCTGCATGAAGCTCCAAATACTTCTGACTTTGAAGGAAAATAAGCTTGTGCAGATGAGGATCGGTCCCTTTCAGATATCTGAATGTCCAAAGATCGGCAAAGTGATGCGTCGACCATACTCGTACCTTGCATAAAATTTTCCAAGGAAAAACATCCATCTTTCATTGCCTCCACAAATAAGACCCTGCAACATTCCTCATCCGATATAAACATGTGCTCTGGTTTAGCAGAACCTGCGGCTGCATTTCCGATGGAACTAGGAACACCTAATCCCACAGAGCTTTGGAATGGAACATTGACCAATTCTTGGCTTTCATGAGAATTTATACAATGAGCTGGCAACCCTGATGATTGATGTCCCAACTCAAGTGAGGATAAGTTAGCTAAATCCTGTAAATTGAACTGGTAATCCCTGCTCGCTAAAGTCCCGGCATCATGTGCAAAATTCTGCTCAGGGAACTTGGAAGAGCAACCCATTTCGCAAGGTATTTCTGGGATGGAAAAAGCGACATCTTCAAGAGATGTATAATATTGTTCTGAACAAGATGCTGGACTGGAGCTTTGATCCTTCCCCGGCAGGGACTCTTCAGTCAAAAGGCACTGTTCTCTTGTACGTAGAACTGCATTACCTGCAGAATGAGAGTGACCAACAACTGCTGAATCTTGACTGCATTCTGACATTTCTTCTGCTTCTGTTCCTGCTTTTGGAACACTTTCATCTCCACTGCTCTGCATCCTTGAAGAAGATGACGGTATAGGTTGATTTAGATGGCCAACAAGAGGCAGACCTTGGAACTGCTCCAGTAGTCCAGAAGCCAAGTAAGAGTCCAATTTCTTTTTCACAGAGCTGTTCCAGTGATTTTTTATTGCATTGTCTGTCCTGTTGACCAAATGAGCACCAGCTATATCAGACATCATATTTGTTACAACAAGTTTCAAATAAAATATTCTTCACACTTCTAAATAACAGAACTGTAAACAAAAAGCAAACACCAATTTTGGCAAGGGAGAGGGGAGGGAACAAACAAGAAAATCAGAGTCAAAGTGAAAGGCAATACAGAAGCTGATCTTCTCACTCAAAATAGAAATAGAATTAATTACCTTCCTGGCAAGAACTTGGTAAGCTCTGCCCATCTGTTCCCATAAATCTGATGTGCATGAATCAAAGCCAGCTCCTCTTCCTGAGTCCATGCCTCTTTGTTTATGGCAGGATTAAGATGATTATGCCACCTACAATAGAATAAATTTATGAAATACAAGACAACAAATGAGTTCAAATCAAATGAAGAGATAAAACCAATCCAATCAGCCAGAAACAACTATATAATCATACCTTTCCCTGCATTGCTTTCCAATACGGCCAGGTAAATGCTGAGCAATGGTGGACCACTTTTTTGGCCCATATTTGTTCACCAATTCAATTATTATTTCATCCTCCTGTTAACATATTTAAACAATTAACCGGCACTGTAAAATGTATGCTGATGGAGTCCATGCCAACCAGTTTAGGAATTTATGCAGTAATAAAAAACAACTATAACAAATACCTCTTTGGACCATGGACCTTTAACCAGTTCTGGATTCAAGACTTTCTGCCACCTATGTAGGCATTGTACATCTGTCCGATCCTTAAAACACTCCGCTGCAAACGAGACACACTACAATTAGAATGTGTACTACAAACAAAACATACTAAAGAACCAAAAGGCAGAACAACTGAGAAATGAGAGTATGGCCGAGATATTTGGCTTATTTGCATCAAAGACCAATAACAGCACACAAAAGAGAGACAATTCAAACTTCAAGCAACACCAGGACAATGTCAAACAGGGGACTATCTAAGAAGGTGAAATAAGACAGAACAGCTTCACATACATACAGCCTTTCCAGCCAATCAGGCTAAGCAGAGTCCTTTTGCTAGCCTGAAAACTACAAATTATGGATAGGATTTTATATCTACAAGCAGTAAGTCACTCGCCAAACTTCATAATTGGAAAAACAAAAGCAAGCAAAAATCTGGCACACCATGCAATATTTTGTTAACTTATGCAAAGAGAACAGAAGGAGAACAAATGAATAACAGAAGTATAGCAAGCCTATCATTAATTTCTTGAAACTGACAGATAAATTCATTAGTTTCTACTCATACCAATTTTCTTCCAATTCTTTCCCTTGAAACGCTGAACAGCCTTCCGCAATATTTCATCCTAAATCACGTGCGAAATCCGTCATGTTAATACAAAAAATAATTGAAAAACCACACACATAAGTAAAAGCAACATATTTTTTTTTAATACATAGATAGATAGATAGATAGATAATAGAATGGTATCATCTCTTCTTTTTCCTGAGTAAAGATGGTATCACATCTTGAAAGGTCACTTGTGTGAAAAAATAAGGGTCCAAAAAACATGAAAGAATCAAATGTAGAAGTATATGATCACTGTTCAATATTGTCATAAAAGCACCTAAAACTACCATTCTTATGATATCAAGCAAAACAGAGTCACTTTGAAAACTAAAGAAAAATAAACTACTAAAAGTATGTGCATTCACCTCTTCAGGTGTCCATTGTCCCTTTGTGGAACGTCTTGTAGGGCCACTAGTCCTCCTATAAAAAATTTTGCTCAACAGTCAAAATAATAGTAAAGTAGAAGTTATTGTTACCACTTAGAAGGGTGTGCGAGAGAGAGAAAGCGTACATATAACTCAACATCATTATGAGTAGAAATACTACATTTCAACAACTTAATAGCTTACGACAAGCACTAATTGATATCTTCACAGTTGAAAGTACTCCATTTCAATAAATTCCCAGTTTAAGAGACTTCTACAAACATGAAAAATGGACAGATATTTCACAAAAACTCATAATATTCTAAAAGCATTCCATTTCTACACTAAAGCTCCATGTCCCAACACCCACACAGGAGAAAGTACAAGAGATATAGAGAGAGTACAAATTGCAAATGTGAAACAATAATTATGACTTTCAGCTAAAGGACTAAAGCAAGCACCAAAAAACAACTTACAAATTGGGCAAAAATGTCCTAACGAACAATAGCAAGTGTACAATACAAGAGCATAAGAGACAATATGTAAATAACTAGACTTTCTAGGTTTTTGAGAGATTACCCATGCAGAGATCGCATTCTCTGACCACCATCACCAAGCCCATCAGAAGGAGTAGATATTACCCGGTCACTTTCCATAGTTTCTTGACAAACGAATAAAGCTGCATACCCCAATTCCTACTCGATGACAATATTTCCTACAATTTGCTCTCCAAACCATTATCTATCTTCCTAAAAGAAGGCTGGAATTCCCCTTGTGCAGGATAAAACCACAAGCTGGCATATAAATAAATACAAACATAACCAAAAATCAGATGGTTATTAGAGCATTGAATGTACAAGAAAAAGGAAACAGGCATCCGAGGTGATCTGGCAACAAAGGTACTTACTGTAGAAACATAATAAAAAAAAAGCTCTTTATTAGGTTACTAATTCATCAGGAAAGGAAGATAGCAACCAATTACTTAAATCACCACTAAAATGAAAATACACCCAGCTAGAAAAATGACTGTCACGAAAGGAATTGTCAATAGCCTAGGCTCAAGTTAATCTACCACTTGACTAATATAACAAAAAATTGCATTTGAGGCTCTCATATCCATTTGAAATACAAGCTCTTGTATTTTACCAGCTAACATACCAGAGTAATTTACCCAATTAGTCCATAGATTTCAAACAAGAAGAATAAGTATCTTCTGCTTCTTAGTAGAAACAGTTAACTGAATTTTCAAGATATGTGCACCATAACTCCACACATAGGAGAATCAACATGATGATTTTTGTTTCGATCAGATTATGAGAAGCAGAAATTTTGTGTTATTCAGCTCTTTTCCAATATTAATGACATAATTATCATCACACTTAATATATAAAGCAAAAAGACATGAAACCCAGTGTCTGAAATCTAGTAAAGCAACCAAGCGTGTTAACATTCAAAACTTTCAAACCAGTGCCCAACCCTGATAAACTTTTCACTTATTGGAACAAATTATGACGTAAACACTAAGAAACAAAATCCACAATTTACAATCACTTCAGAAATTATTACACCACGAAAGCTTAAGCTTTCGCAGACCAGCAGAACCATTTACTTCAATACAAACATACGTGAAGAAAAATATATATTAATCCACCATATTTAATTTTGGAACAAATTCGAAATCTAAGCTTAACTGCTGCTTAAAGTTTGTTTTTGGTGCTACATAATCTGCTGTTTTACTACTCTATAGAAGAGCAAAGAATTCAAAACTCACTAAAACGAGATTAAATTCCACAAAATTGCCAACCGAACTACATAAATTCAAACCACAGATCATGATCGGAGACACATTTAAAAAGTATCAATTAAACCCTAGACGACCAACCGATGAATTTAAATAATTCAAATTTCACGAAACACCAAAACATACGAGGAAACATCAGATACCATAAATTCTTAACACAAAAGTTGAAATAACCGAGAAATGATCAAGATCAACAAGAGCGTATTCAAATTCAAGAAACAAAGCCCAAAAACACTCACCGAACTCAGCTTCAAGATTCGAAATTTAGAGGAAGTCGGTGGAGCGAATGATACGCAGCGCATTTGCAGATCCAAAATGAAATTCGAGAAGAATAGAGATCTGCAAATGCACCAAAGATTTGAAAAGGAGGGAGAGAAAGAGTTTTAGAGAGAAAATGAAACGGTCTAGAAGGGTATTCAAACATAAAGGGGCGGACAAATGAGTTTCAAACCCTATGGTTAAAGTTCGAGCATGTTTGATTTCATTGACAGTCAAGATTTATAAAAGGATGGAATCATGGCCGTCCGTTTCAAATGCTCGAAAGGTATTTCTTCAACGGCCATATTTATTTTTCTCCTGTTTTCATTTCATTTCTTTTTCTTTTTAATTTTTTTTTTCAACAAAAATATATAAAAGGTTTGGTGTAGGCCTTTAACCAATACACTTACAACTAATGACGAAAGTTGACAATAATTACAACTAACCCAGCGGATAAATTATGTATTAAATAATTATTTATTTTATTATTTATGAGATTTTAACCAATATTACTAAGAAAATAAAATTCAAAGTGTAATGAAAATTAATTAATTATTTATTTATATTAAGTATAATTAGAGACGGTAATTTTGAAAATTTTAAGTAAGACGAACGAATGTATCATCAATACTTTTATTCAATCAAATTTTAATACATACATACATATGTATTATTTATTTATTTTTATTAAGTATAATTAGATACGATGATTTTAAAAATTTTAAGTATTTTAAGTAAGAAGAACGGACATATCTCCATTCAATCAAATTTTAATGCATACATATGTATGCATTAAAATAAATGATTAAATGTGATAATAATTAAAATTATTTATTAAAAAAAAACTGTGAGACACTTGAAAATTTTGAATGGTTGATTACAATTGTTGTACCTAAATCTTCGATTTTTTGATTAGAACATCATATCTTGAGGTTCTATAGTTAGCTTGATTGCCATTTCATTCATATTTTTCACTTGCTATAAAGGTGAAAAGGAATACAATGTGGGAAAGATGGCGATGCTATTAACTATCATTCATAGCAGAAGCTTACAAAATATATTTCCTTACACATGCATCCTTTTAAAACATGCAGAAAGAACCCACAACTGTTAGTACATCATGAAGAAGATGCTGCTGCTGCTGTCGCTTTGAAGACAAGGAAGTTGAGAGATTCAAATGCAAAATAAATGAAAGTTCCTTTGAAATGGGTGAGGAAACAACTGAAATTTGTACCCACAACACATTGCCATCCAGACCCGTACATCTTGTCAAAATCCTGAATTAATAATAGAAGCAACAAAACTTGCATCTTATAAATATTAATAAACAAAATACAAAATTGTTGCCCAAAAAAAGATAATGGGACCACCTTTTTGATGAATGCAGCAATGGAAGTATAGTCAAAGACTTCATAGAGATCAAGGGCCTGGGAAGCAGAAGCCATAGCTTGAGCTTGCATCTTCGATGGCATGTCTGTATCTTCTATTAAAGCTTTGCCTTCCAACATTTCTCTCTCTCTCTCTCTCTCTCTCTCTCAATAGAAAACTTGCTAGGCTCTCTCTATATCTCTCTCTTCTCCTTCCTTTTACCACAAAAGGGAATAAGAATTTAAGGCTTCCCGAATATCAAGAAACAATTAAATGCAACTCAGGTTGATAAACAGTGTGGTAATGCCAGGCCACCTCATTAATATGTGGGATAAAGGAGCAGGTTAATTCAAAATTAAGCAAAGAATCAATGGAAGAACCGTCCTATCATTTGTTGACTCTTTTAACTTCCGAATAAAGTAGCAAGAGTACCAGTTCACCACGACCTGCAATTTAAATTTTAAATCTTGTTTGATCTTTCATAGTCAACAACAATACTGATTGTTTATTAAAAAAATAAAAATGATGAGCCGCAATTTCCCACACAATCTATTATTCTAATTTGTGTTCGCTGAAAAAGCCAACGTAAACCACGTCGGCCAATGTGGATAAGATTTAATCCTCCAAGGCAAAATCAGCTAAAGACCAGTGTGGTAAACGCATATTTGAAATTTGCATAAGATGAGACTACCAACTCAAGGGGGCGAGGCAACGCAACTATCAAATTTACAACTGAACTGCTGCTGTGGCCATTGAAAAGAACACAATTCAAAAGATTTCAACTTCAACCGAAAAACATGGTATTGTACCTCTTAAAACACGAATTTAATAAGTAGATGAAGTAGAAGCATTGCTCATTCTTCCCATTAAAAAAAACTTCTGATGCTGTCGTACAAAAATAGCCCCATAATTTATTCTGGGTATCTATAGATTACTCTCAGGCTGCTCCAACTTTCCGAGCTTTATTTGGGCGTCCTCTTGCTGAATCATTGTCTCTAAAGCGACCATGTTTTCCACCTCTATACGATTTTCCTCCCCTGCATAGGATGATTGAAATTAAGATAGGTCAGAGGAATAAATGAGTCAGTTTCCACGATAATTGGCTGTTAGTCAGGAACAAAATATCAAAGTCTGATTTTTTAGGTAATTGTATCAAAATAAAAGCAGAAGTTGTCTAGTATACCAACCTTCCTCGGAAACCACCCTTAGTTTCCCGGTTTCTCCCTTGATTACCGCGGAGTAGGCTCCAGTATTCTTTTTCAGCCTCACCTGAGAACAAAGTGCATCTGTCTCAGTACCTTCAATAGTAATTTCTGATTTATCACTCTAGCTATACCATGAAACATCAAAAACTTTCCTGCCAGCACCAGCCAGGTTATCCTCTAAAATTTCAGGAACTGGTTCTCAATCTGAGTATCTTTCCTAGAACTATTTCTCCAGTAATATACCACAATCATGCGGTCATCCTCATCATAACAACTTTCACCAAACATTGTCAGTAAAACACATCTCCTTCCAATTTCCCTCCCACCTTCCCTTCCTTGAAATTATACATATCTTTCCAGGAACTGGCAAATATAAAGCGTAACTCAAACAACATACCCAAAAAAGGAAAAGGGAACCAAGACGAGAAAAAGAAAGTAAGATATGTATGCAGAAGGTCCAGCACAATATTTAACTAAAGATGAAAATAGAGAAGTACTAATCATACAACAAATTATCCAGAAATAAAACTTGAAATGGAAAAAGTATGAATTGTATCTGTTTCATACCAGTAACTGGTTCTAAAACAGCTATGAAATTCTTCACTGTCAGGCCGCCTTCTTTAGCTAGGACTGCAGCAGCACGAGCTTTTTGAGCTGCTTCAGGCTCTTCGAACCTAATATAACCTGAATCGGCTCCCATCTTGAAATCAATGTACTTTCAAGGAATAAAAATATAAAATGAAAAATGTCAGAATAACTCATTCACATTAAATGATGAAATAATTTGGCGCGAACAAATTTATAAATAGCACGCACAGGAGGACCTACAAAATTAAGGTCCTGAGATAGAATTATTCTTCAAATTCTACAGTCAAAATAGATTGAAAAGAACCAAGGTTGTTGACAAAAATAGTTTCTAGTAGTCTTACTTTCCCACCATTATTGTTTATAACCTCACCCAGATACAAATGAATTTGTATTTGCATCAATCTAGATTTCATTGAATAACAAAATCAAAATGACCTCCATGGCAAGATATAATTGAAATTTGAAAGATTTTATATCAAAAGAATCCTCATTCTCCAACAAAATTGATTTCAGCAGGGGCACAATATAAAATCACAATAACCCTTGCACAAGCACAAAAATATAAGAAACACCACTGATGGATACAATAGAAAACTTCTATGCATTAACTTAAATAATGATCTTCACTAGTCAACAGGCAACAAAAGCATACAATCCTATCTAGATCAAGTAATGGAAACCATCATGGTACCTTAACAGTACCAAATTTCTGACAGACGCTCTTCAAATCCTCCCGCAACACAACATCCATATTGTTTTTATAGGTATCAATGGCAGATTTTTCTTCCTTCCCTTTGCCCTTTTCACCGGAACCATCAGAAGTCGTATCTGCATCTTCATCCTCCAATTCTTTAGCTTCTTCTTCATTTATCTCCTCGATCTTTCCTTGACCACAGTTGTCATTGTCTGATGTTTCCTGCTTACTTTCTTTGGCAGCATTGTCAGAGGAATCAGGCTCTCCATCTATTCTACAAGCATTTGCATTATCATCGACTGGCTTCTGAGATCCATTTTTGTCCTTAGAAGAGTCAGATAACTTGCTCTTTAACGTGAATGCAACAATTAAGCCCTTTGGATAGCTGTTATCATCATGAGCAGAGACAATTAGGTCACAATCAAGGGAAAATAATTAACAAACTCGGTTTAGCTGTCATTACTTACTTCGCATCTGCATTCAAATTGTTCTTGCGATTAGAGCCGGTAGGTGGATGAGATTTCTCAAATTTCTCTTCATCTTTTGCTCTTTCAGCATCAAAATCCTTCCTGAATAGTAAAAGCTATGTATCAGAATAGGGGAAAAAAATTTGCATGCACATACACAAAAATTGAAGGTATGTAAGTAAACAGAAGCATGTCTCCAGAACCAAGTTAAGATAGTAGATTATAAGTAAGAATCATATCTCCCAAACCATCCCATAAAAGGAAATGACTGAAGGGAAGAAAAAAAATCAGACGCTCATAACATATCTGTTTCTGAATATCCCCCACATATAAATCAAAATGCCAAAACCACAAAACATTAAGAACATGACCAAGAGCATTCCTATGCAAGCCTCTTATTCATGTTATCCACAACTTTATAAGAGATATTAGAAAAGAAAAGCAATCTATAAAGATCTAGTTACTCATCCTATGCAAACATTGCAGTAAAATGAGCTGCATAACTCACTTCGGCCTCAATTCCAGCTCAACGCCTGCATAAGCCAAGCTTTGCTTCAGAACCTTTTCAGCCTCTTCTGCTGTTGAGAACTCAATCAAAGCAGTGCCACAAAACAATCTTTTGTCTGCTAAATGACGAGGCAACCTCACACTATTAACCTGAAAAAGTTAACGACAACTCAAACAAAGAGAATTCTTAAATTTAATTACTCTACAGATATAATACCACAAGTCCATATCATAATCAAGTAATAACATATAATTTCACAAAATCTAAAACAAAACCTACTTCTATTGGAGGCTTATATGTAGATTCTAAACAATGTACTAAAAGCATGTAAGCCGTTGATAATTCAAATCCAATTTACATCAAATCATGGAACAGCTAATACCTGAGTATATTGACCAAAGAAAGACTCTACATCTTCCCGCTTCACATCATATTCTAGAGGTGTTGCGGCAATTGTTCTTAAGTCCAACTGCTCTTTCATCTCTTCGGGCGTTGGTAGTTCAGATGTCCGACCCACTTTCTTCCCTAAACCACCAAAAACATAAGATTAAGAGATCAACAAAACATCATATATATTCATTAAAGAATCATAAAAATAAACTAACCAACAGGTGTTGAACATTAAAGTAAACTATGATACACCGAGTATAATATCTAAATTAACCATCTATAGGTTTGCTCCACTAGATAAGATTTTTGAGCCCAAAGTTGCATAATGTAATTCTTAATTACTGCTGCGATAAAGTATTTTCTAAAAACAAAATAGAGGGTAGACAAGAAAAGTTAAGAAAACTCACCATCTTTGGAAAGTTTAAGGGAAGAAGACTTTCTAAGAGTTTCAGCGACGGCTTTCAAAGTATCTTCTGGTATGTCTTCAGGCTTCACATTGACCAAATTTAAATGATCTTTCATCTTCTTAAACGAACAAATGAGAGCCAAACTAACCACTATATTCTTGGTCAAGAATCAACAAACAACGAATACAATAACTAAATACTAAAGTCACTTCATACCCAAATAAAAAACAAAGAACTAATTATAAATTTATCGAAAAAGGCTCAGTGCTAGCTAATAAAAAAAAAAAAAAGAACAGTTTTTGTTCCAAAGAATAAAACTTTCCCTCAAAAATCCACAAGTTGAAGTCCACACACACAACTCAGAACTAAAATAAACACGCATGCATGCAGATATAACGATTGAAGTGTGAGGTGAGGATACTGGAATCTGGGCTCTCGCTGATCTTTCTCCTGAGGAATTCGTCAGTAGGAATATTGCTATCACTGAAGTAAAACTCTACCTGAAAAGGTACCAAAAACAGATAAATAAATAAACAAAAAACTAACATTTGAAACCATGAAAAATAAAGCACAGGAACAAATAATTCTAAGTTTAAAAAAGGACAAAACAAAGAAGCACCTGACGCAGAACTGCTTGCGAAGTTTCCTCGTCCAAGGACGCCATTGTTAAACGGTGACGTTTCG
>JAXCLQ010000013.1:12933510-12966054 GCA_035584115.1 Cedrela odorata
GGTTCCATCTTGCCTATTATTTCACTTCTGTAATAATGTTTGGCAAGGATGAGATGCTAATTGATTTACTATACTTCGACCATTTTGTCGTTCATTTTTTATCGTAAAAGACCTAATAACAAAGATACCTTCCTAATGCGACTATTATAATGATAATTTTTTATTTAGACCACCTCATGACACCTCTCTCAACTATGCAAGTGCTATATAATTTGTTACTCCAGTGCTCACTCTATTAGGAGTCGACGAAACTTCGAGGAATAAGTTTCGTACTTATTTTGATATCATTTATTACAAAATTCGTGCTCGTCTTTGCGAATTATCCGTGCTACACTCACAAATTGTGGCTCTTTTTGATCAATTTAACAAAAAATTTATATTATTTAATTTCGACTTATCATAATCTCATTATGAGAACCGCTCTAACTCTCAACCAAATTTTGTAACTGGCGATAGACAACTCCCATTATACTGTTACACATAAGACTAGAGTCACCCAAAATATTTACAGGATATGCTTGTCATTCGAAGGAAAAGTCAACCGCATCACGGCTGGCAACACACTCTCCAGAAGTTGACAAAATCTTGTCCAGCTAGAAGCCCCCAGCCACCGCACGTATCTTTCATGGCACTTTTTAAATAAAGTCAAAACGGTGTCGTCATAACTGCGCCTCGACCCTCGTGCGATCCAAGCTTATCCTACAATCTAAAAAATTGCTATTGCCACTCTTCAGCTTTCAGACGGCACCAGTTTCTGTGGGCTGTCAGCAGATCATTAAAGATTAAAAAAATAAAAATAAAAATGGGGAAGCGTAGAAAGTGGGCCCCGTCCGTTTAATCTTAAACGTCACCAAAATAACAGACACCGTCAGCCGCCGCGTAAGCTTATTGAAACTTCCACGTTTATATAACGAAGAAGAAAAGCCAACCGTGATCATCAACAATTCAACACTTCGTCCGAAAAACAAAAGCTAAAATGCGCTCGGAGCTAACTTCACCTACCGGCCATGGTTCCTCTTCTTCACCAAGTGATCGCAGAATAAACGCTTTGTTGAGACACCTTACATCGTCTACGATGGACTCTCAAAACTCCATCTCTGCTTCTCCAACTTCCGCCTATCAAAACGTCTCCGTTTTCTCCCACGTCGTTCGCGCCCCCGAAGATCCCATTCTCGGCGTACCTCTCTTTCTCTCTCTCGCACTTTCAATTATATTAAATAAGGATTTGTAAGCAATATGTTCTGTTATTTTTTTTATAGGTGACGGTTGCGTATAACAAGGATCCAAGCCCAGTTAAGTTGAATTTGGGAGTCGGTGCTTATCGAACTGAGGTAATTTTGTTTTAGTGTGAAGAAATGATTAATAAGTCAATATAGGATCAATCTAAAATTCGAGGATCGGTGTTGTTTGTGCTTAATAGGAAGGCAAGCCTCTTGTGTTGAATGTTGTGAGAAAAGCAGAGCAGCAGCTTGTTAATGATAGGTAAGCTTCTGTTTCTGTTTAAGTTGTTTTGGATTGAAAATGAAATATTAGTTCTTTATCAAGTCAGTGATTGAATTTAATGTTATTTGCATCTTATGTAACCTATAGGTCGCGTGTTAAGGAATATCTTCCTATTGTTGGATTGGCTGAATTCAATAAACTGAGTGCTAAGCTCATTTTCGGTGCTGAATGGTACTTATTACTTATTTGTTTGTGTGTCATGTTTAGTAGTTCGTAATTGAATTGGACTTTTTCTAATATAAATATTTTTATTGCTTGAAATAGCCCTGCCATTCGAGAGAATCGGGTTACTACAGTTCAGTGCTTGTCTGGTACTGGTTCATTGAGAGTTGGAGCTGAATTTTTGGCAAGACATTATCATCATGTAAATTACTTTCTGCATAAATGTTACTAGTTATCTTTTGGTACGTTGAATGTGATCATTTCTCAATTTAATTTTCACTTATGTCTGCCTCTTTCTGCAGCGCACAATATACATTCCCCTGCCAACATGGGGAAACCACCCTAAAGTTTTCACTTTGGCTGGACTGTCGGTGAAAACTTACCGCTACTATGATCCTGCAACACGTGGGCTCAACTTTCAAGGTTGAAACCATCCTCGATACGGCCTTGTTTTATGTTTTTGTTTCACTGCATATTGATTCGTAGACTTGAATTTATATATTTGAAGTGTGAATTATAATTTGTTATGCTAATATCATCTCTTCCATCATTATTGAATTGTGCTTGCCAATAGGCATGTTGGAAGATCTTGGTTCTGCCCCAGCTGGTGCTATTGTGCTCCTTCATGCATGTGCTCACAACCCCACTGGTGTTGATCCTACTCCTCAACAGTGGGAACGAATCAGGCAGTTGATGAGATCAAAGGGGTTGTTACCTTTCTTTGACAGTGCTTACCAGGTATGCACCTGAATGCAACAAAGCTATTTACTTTCAGGAAAAAGGGGAAGTTGGAAAGTAACAGAGGCAATTATGTTTCTTTTATAAGCTAGAGTTGAATTGAATATTAATACTGCTCAGCCCAACTGCTATGAGAATGATTGTTTTCTGTCATTGTAGGGTTTCGCGAGTGGAAGTCTGGATTCAGATGCCCAATCAGTTCGCATGTTTGTTGCTGATGGTGGTGAATGCTTTGTAGCTCAAAGTTATGCAAAGAACTTGGGACTTTACGGGGAGCGTGTTGGGGCCCTAAGCATTGTAAGACTGATACAGTAAATGCCATAACTCAGTAGAGTTTGAATATTTTTGGTCTTGGTTATCTAATCTTGGTTGTCGTATGTTGTATCTCAATGAATGAAGTATAATCCTCATTTACTGTAGAGAATTGATGTCTTTTTATCAGTACAACGGAAAGTATGATTTTTCTTTGGGGAAATTTTTTTACTTATTTGTTTTCTGATTAACTGGATATTCATGTCTTCAGCTATTCTCTAATTTTAAGTTTATTACAATTTCCATCTTCTCTTTAGGTCTGCAAGACAGCTGATGTCGCTGGCAGGGTTGAGAGCCAGCTGAAACTTGTTATCAGGCCAATGTATTCAAATCCACCCATTCATGGTGCGTCTATTGTGGCTACCATCCTTAGGGACAGGTATATATTCCAAATTTCTCTTATGCCTGACATAATTAACTTGAAAAAGAAGAGTATAATCTGAGAAGGTAAATTATTGGACGTGAAATAAGAACTATAACTTTCTTCTTAAGAAGAACTTGTATTAGTCATCAGGTTAAGTTGTAGGCAATGAATTAATTAATGGATATAATGCTTTTCCCTGTCCACAATTAACTGAATGACACCAAAAAAATTAAATGACTTCGGTTGTGGATATCACACTTTCACGAAACATGTTCCTTGAGTTTGTCTCTGCTTCATGTTCAGGGACTTGTTCAATGAATGGACTATTGAGTTGAAGGCAATGGCCGACCGTATCATCAGCATGCGACACCAACTTTTTGATGCCTTACGTGCTAGAGGTAAGAAATTGTTGAGTTTTATCTGTTTTCTTTTATTAGTTCTTTTCTTATATGCATAAGTCAGTTCTGTTGGGTTCTTTACTGTCTTCTATTGATAATGCCATTAATTCTACTTTCAATGCTTAATGCTCCTCATCAACTTCTGTGGGTTTCGAATGTCCATTAACCTCCCCTATCCTTTTGACTGAGCAATATCCATGTCCCTTTTGCTACATGGTAGGTACACCTGGTGATTGGAGTCACATTATCAAGCAGATTGGAATGTTCACTTTCACTGGGTTGAACTCCAAGCAAGTTGCTTTCATGACTAAAGAATACCATATCTACATGACATCCGATGGGTAATAAACTGTTTCTTTCCTCCCCTATCCCTTTTTCTGTTGGATACAACTGCATTATACAATTATACACAAGTGAGGATATTTTGCATTCAAATTATTTACTGTGGAAGCATTGTCTGGCACATACTGTGAACAACTCATGATAATACCAGTATGTATTAGTGCTTTATTTCTCACTCAATATTTTTTTCTTTTTCTTTTCTTTTTTCGTTTGCAGGAGGATTAGCATGGCTGGTCTGAGCTCAAAGACAGTCCCGCATCTTACAGATGCAATTCATGCAGCTGTTACTCGTGTTGCCTAAATCTGTTTCTGGAATGTTTTGCTGTCACCAAGGCAAAATCACTTAATTCACTCTGGTCGATTCTCCTTTTTTCTGTTCTGTGGTAATAATTTTCACCTCCAAAACTGAGAGGGGTAACTATTTAATTGCTAGTCAGGTTGTTGAAAGACACCCTACCAAAGGGATTTTGGAGAATACCTTTAATGTGATAAGTCCCATTTTTTATTTGCTTATGGCGATGACTTGTGCTTACAAACTCTTTGGATTTGCTAGAATCCGCATCAAAATGCTAAACAATGATCGGCATACATAATGCCAGTGATGCAGACCGGTTGAGGGGAGAGTATGTTATTTGAAGACAAATGTTGGTTGAATGATAGTAGACAAGTTTTTATACGAATAATTGAATACAAAACTGACATGTTCATAACAATACTATAACATTTATTGATTAAATAATTAATTTTTAAAATAATTTATTATATTATTTAATTCTTAATTAGAAAAAAAAAAACTAATCAATCGGGAGTATTAAGTTTTGGAACGGCTTATTTGGGATAGCTTACTGTACATTCAGTGTAGCATATTTTTAAAATTTTCAATTCTTCAATAATTGTTTAAAGATTTTGTTCGTGTTTTAAATTATTTTATTATATATTTTAAATTTTTTATTTGTATTTCAAGTTGTTTTATTACTTATTTTAAATTTTTTATTAATTATTTTAATTTTTATATTTTATATTTAAATTAATTTTATTGAGTGTTTCAAATTTTTTATCAATTATTTCAAATTGTTCGTCATGTATTTTAACTTTTGTTTGTAATTGTAAAGTTCAACATATGTATATTAATTTAGCCGTTCGCATATTTCGCGTGCCTACTTTACGAGTTCGAATTTCAAGAAAGAATTTGGTGACTCTAAATAACAGTGTTCAGCTGCTGACTGCGCTAAAACTCTTCAATTGTTCAATGGATTGCATCAAAATTATACTATCCAGTACATCTAAATTCTAATAGCTGCAATCAAAGTCTTGCCAACTTTTGCTGCCAAAAGGTTTTGCCAAATATCCAGTGGTGACAGTTTGATTCCCTGCATTTTCAAATGACTGGAACAAGATGCATTTCTTTCTGTAACCCTCACCAATAATAAGCATGTGCCCTAAAACATGCTACAAATGCAGCATGGAGTGAACCAGAATGCCATCCTAAACAATCTGGTTTATCAATTAATCAATCTGAAATCCAGCCATTTGAACAATAAATTGGATAGGACCAAAAAAACTGAAAAAAGAAAAGAATGAGAGAGAAACAAACCTATATAACATATATATTATAAACAGCCATGGTAGCCGAAGGTTTTGTCACTACAAATTGCTATCTGCAACCTTTCAACAGATAGGAAGAGGGACTTGAAAAGCTCATGGCAGCCGAAGATTTCCTATTTTCATTTCCCTTCCCGGGTGTTCCACATTCACTGAAGTCAAGGATGCGGCGCTCTGTCTGCAAAAGTAAACTTTCTCAAATTATTCTTACTAATTTGTTTTATTGACAGAAAAGCATAAAAAGTATTAACTCATAATATTTACGAAAAAAAAATGTAGATACTCTTGATAAACTTTTTTCCCACTGTTTTCACCATAATTGAATTATTAGAGGACCAATGTCCAACTGCAAAATCGTTTCACACAAGTTAATAATATTGTTCCATGTTCAGTTTTGTATAAATTGTCTATGGCATCATTTGCCACAAACATACCATAATGCTGTCAAACACATGCCTATACCTGCAAACATTTATTATTGAAAATATGGTTGAGGCCGGTCAGCGTCATGTTGTGTTAACATCAAAGCAGTGATGGAAAAGCCTTTAGAAGATTAATTATAGATTACAAAGGAATGTTTTCTATAAGTTCCATACCATAACATTTGAAGCCAAAATGGAACCATCCTGCACATTCTCTTGCGCATGATCAGTATCTTGGTCCATACTCGTATTTCGGGAGTTTCGATCGTTCACTATTGTTTCAGGTGATTCATTTCCCAAGACCTCTAAGGCATCAGCATATGCAGAAGCAGTGTGTTCACTTAACTGCTTCATCAACCCAATTGCATCATAACTTCTATCACCTGGGCTCATAAAATACCCAATATCCTGACAAGAAAATTAAATATTGAGATATGAATCTCATGAAGAATGGAAGAGAGAGAATTGCTGGCACTGGCGATACCTCAATTGTTATTTCAGTATCAATCCGTGGACCTGGCACAAAAGAGTTAATGAACCAAGGGGACTTCCATGCTGAAGGTGATTCTATACTTCTTTTGAATGGAGTTTCACCAAATCTGGCAAAGATAACCATCAGCCCAGCAATTTTTAACACAACAATGAAGAAAGGCCAGAATTTTTTGACATATCAACAAATCAAGCTCTGAGTGAAGATGGCTAAAATCATAAAGGGAAAGCAACTAAAACTCACATGCTATAGTTTTCAGTGCCAGCATCATTCCCAGCATTAACAACCATATCTCCCATGGTTGCCAATGAAGGAATGGGTTGAACTGATGCAACTGCCCCTGAATTACTTTCATTATTCTTTTTGCAAACAGCTGGAGAGCATGTACCTCCAGGTGATTGTTCAGAGGCTACACCTTGATTTGATGTTGCCCCAAAGCTTTTACAGTACTGATTTCTTGGAGTTCGAGCAATTGAGCCTAATGCTCTTACTTTGGAACCAACTTGATCAGGAGAAAATAGCAAATCATCGATGTTATGTTCCACAAGGACTCCAGCAGGCTTTTTCAGCTGTCAAAAGTAGAACAAACTCCATTAACATGTTTATGTAAAACAGATACAAAATATAAGGGACAATGGAAAGAAGAATTAACTGACCGAAGATGGAGTCTTAAAATAGAACTCTTAAGTTCGCATTCAAATCAACAACAGCAAGAACTTCAACACATTAAATACAAATGAAAAAACAACAGCAAAGTAGAGGGAACAGGTAGTATAACCTCCTACAGCTAGAGTAACCTTTTCTCTTGCCCACCTTACTCCATATATTAAGATATTAAAAGTAAGCATTTCTTTGAAATTGTACAAAAAAAATAAAACCAAAAAAGGGCAAATAAAATGACTCACAGTTTCAGTGGCAGCATCAGCATCAATCTTGATCTTAGACTCGATATCAACAGTCTTTTGCTTTATGTTTGCCTCGGAATTGCCACCATCACAATCTCTCCCAGAAGTTCTGTCTTCAGTGACTGTAGATTGATTTTTATCCTTCTCTTGACCCCCACCAAGAGCATGGCCAAGATTTTCCTTATCTTCAATGAAGGATCCAGAGTTTCTGTTCCGGTTAGATGATGGGGACAGCACAGACGCTTTATTTGTCCCACCCTCGTCAAACATAACATCTAGACGTGAAAAATCCCGGGCCAAACATGATGTCATGTCAGTTTCAAGCTTTTTGTCATTCCTTCTATCTGACAAGGGCGACAATAAGTCACGGTGTCGTTTCTTAAGTATGGATGGTGTTCCTGTAAAAGTTTTGGCAGCACTTTTCAGCACAGCCTCCGGACTACCATCCCGAGAAGGTGAGTCCCATAACCTAAATGGAGTTATGCAGTTAATAGATGACATTAGCTGACGGATCCCAAGGGGACTATATTCTTGCTGCATATCACTACCAGGTTGTATAAGATCACAACTGAAAAAAGGAATGTCCAAACTTGGAAAACGAGGAGGCTCATAACAAAGAGCCCCAGTATTCTGCTGTTCTGTTTGTGCTTCTCGCTTAACATCCACAGGAGGACAAGGTACCACGACATTCGGTCCAGAACCAAAACTATTTACAGGAACTAATTTCAAAGAATCCTTTGAAAGGTATGATGGCTCTTGCAGGATAGTACTATCCGTACCATCATCACAAGGGGAATTAGCAGATTCATTGGTATAGATAAAGCCATCCTGTTCACTTGTATTAAATTCTTGTTCTTGAGTTACATAAGAGTGACAATTTAACTGGTTGGATTCACTACCACATACAAGTGCACAGTCATCAGCTGAAAATAGTGTTTGGGCGGACAGAAAAGATTGGCTGCATGAATTTCCTAATACTTCTGGCTTTGAAGGACAATAAGCTTGTGCAAATGATGTTTGTTCCCCTTCAGATATCTGAATGTCCAAAGATCCGCAAAGTGATGAGTCGACCATATTCAAACCTTGCGTAAAATTTTCCAAGGAAAAACATCCATCTTTCATTGCCTCCGCAAATAAAATCCTGCAACATCCCTCATCCGACATCAACATGTGCTCTGATTTAGCAGAAACTGCAGCCGGATTTCCAATGGAACTGGGAACACTTAATCCCACAGAGCTTTGGAATGGGACATTGACCAATTCTTGGCTTTCACGAGAATTCATACTATGAGCTGGCAACCCTGATGACTGATGTCCCAATTCAAGTGAAGATAAGTTAGCTAAATCCTGTAAATGGAACTGGTAATCCCTGCTCGCAAAAGTCCCGGCATCATGAGCAAAATTCTGCTCAGGGAACTTGGAAGAGCAACCCACTTCACAAGGTATTTCTGGGATTGACAAAGTGACATCTTCAAGAGATGTATAATACTGTTCTGAACAAGATGCTGGGCTGGAGCTTTGATCTTTCCCTGGCCGAGACTCTTCAGTCAAAACGAACTGCTCTCTCGTATGTAGAGCTGCATTACCTGCAGAATGAGGGTGACCAACAACTGCTGAATCTTGACTGCATTCTGATATTTCTTCCGCTTCTGTTCCACCTTTTGGAACACTTTCATCTCCACTGCTCTGCATCCTTGAAGAACATGATGGCATAGGTTGATTTTGATGACCAACAAGAGGCAGGCCTTGGAACTGCTCCAGTAGCCCCGAAGCCAAGTAAGAGTCCAATTTCTTTTTCACAGAGCTGTTCCAGTGATTTTTTATAGCATTGTCTGTCCTGTTGACCAAATAAGCACCAACTACATCAGATGTCATGTTTGCTACAACAAGTTTCGCATAAAAAATTCTTTACACTTTTAAAATAACAGAAACGTGAACAAAAAGCAAACACATTTGGGCCAATGGAGAAAGGAGGGAACAAACAACAAAATCAGGGTCAAAGTGAAAGTGAAAGACAATACGGAAGTTGTTTTTCTTCTTCAAATTAGAAATAGCCTTACCTTCCTGGCAACAACTTGGTAAGCTCTGCCCATCTGTTCCCATAAATCTGATGTGCACGAATCAAAGCCAGCTCCTCTTCCTGAGTCCATGCCTCTTTGTTTATGGCAGGATTAAGATGATTATGCCACCTACAATAGAATAAATTTATGAAATACAACACAAGGAACAAGTTCAAATTGAGGTCAAGAGATAAAACCAATCCAATCAGCGAGAAGCAACTCTATAATCATACCTTTCCCTGCATTGCTTTCCAATACGGCCAGGTAAATGTTGAGCAATGGTGGACCACTTTTTTGGCCCATATTTGTTCACCAATTCGATTATTATTTCATCCTCCTGTTAAAATATTTAAACAATTAAGTAGCACTGTAAAATGTAAGTTGGTGGAGTCCAAGCCAACTAGTTTAGAAGTTGGCTAAACTATAAGGAATTTATGCAGAAATAAGAAACAGCTATAATAGGTACCTCTTTGGACCATGGACCTTTAACCAGTTCTGGATTCAAGACTTTCTGCCACCTATGTAGGCATTGTACATCTGTCCGATCCTTAAAACACTCCGCTGCAAACGAGACAAACTACAATTAGAATGTGTACTATAAACAAAACATACTAAAGAACCAAAGGGCAGAACAACTGAGAAATGCCAGTAAATTGACTTGGCTTATTTGCATCAAAGGCTTATAACAGCACACAAAAGAGAGACAATTCAAGCTTCAAGCAACACTAGAACAAGGTCAAGCAGGGGACTATCTAAAAAGTTGAGATAAGTCAGAACAGTTTCACATAACATATGGCCTTCTAGAAAATCAGGCTAAGCAGAGTCCTTTTGCTTGCCTGAAAACTACACATTATGGATAGGATTTTATATCTACAAGCTGCAAGTCACTTGCCAAACTTCAGAAATGGAAAAACAAAAGTAAGCAAAAAGCTGGCACACCATGCAATATTTTGTAAACTTATGTAAAGAGATAGAAGGAGAACAAATGAATAGCAGAGCCCATCATTAATTTATGGATGCTGACAGACAAATTCATTATTTCCATTCATACCAATTTTCTTCCAATTTTTTCCCTTGAAACGCTGAACAGCCTTCCGCAATATCTCATCCTAAAACACGTGTAAAATGCGTCATGTTAATACAAAAAAAAAAAAATGAAAACTGCACACAAGCAAAATTATTTACATACAATTGCAGTTGAAGTTAATTTTACCTTACCATTTAAAGAGCAACATATTAAGAAAACAGATTAGGGTAATATCATGGTATCATCTCTTCCTTTTGCTGGAGCAGGAACGTAAAGATAGTATCATCTAGAAAGGTCACTTGTGTGAAAAAAGAAGGGTCCATGAAACATGAAAGAATCAAATGCAAAGATTTTCAGATGCAAATTCTTCCATGCTAAGGTATAGGGTCACTGTTCAATATCATCATAAGTGCACCTAAAACTACCATTCTCATAATCTCAAGCAAAACAGAGTCACTTCGAAAACTAAAGAAAAATAAATTACTAAAATTAAGCACATTCACCTCTTCAGTTGTCCATTGTCCCTTTGTGGAACGTCTTGTAGGGCCACTAGTCCTCCTATAAAAAAAATTTGCTCAACGGTCATGATAATAATAAAGTAGAAGTTATTGTTACCAATTAGAAGGGTGAGAGAGAGAGAGAGCATACATAAAAAGAATAACTCAATATCATTATGGGTAGAAGTGCTACATTTCAATAACTTAATGGCTTACAATAAGCATTAATTAACATCTTCAAGGTTGAAAGTACTACATTTCAATAATTCCCAGTTTAAGAGACTTCCACGGACAGGAAAAATGGACAGCTATTTCACAAAAACTCTTTATTTTCTAAAAGCATTCCATTTCTATGCTAAAAGTTCCACATCCCAACACCCACACAGGAGAAAGTACAAAATACAAATGTGAAACAATAATTATGTCTTTCAGCTAGAGGAGTAGAGCAAGCACCTAAAAACAACTTAAAAAAGCTTATCCATCGGCAAAAATGTCCTAAGGAACAATAGAAAGTGTACAATACAAGAGTAGGAGATGACATGTAAATAACTAGAATTTCTAAGTTTTAGAGAGATTACCCATGCAGAGATCGCATTCTCTGACCACCATCATTAAGCCCATCCGCAGGAGTAGAGATTACCCGGTCACTTTCCATTGTTTCTTGACAAACAAATAAAGCTGCATACCCCAATTTCTACTCGAAGACAATATTTCCCAGAATGTGCTCTCCAAACCATTATCTTTCTTCCTAAAAGAAGGCTGGAATTCCCCTTGTGCAGGATAAAACCACAAGCTGGCATATAAATAAAAACAAACAAAACCAAAAATCAGATGGTAATTAGTGCATTGAATGTACAAGAAAAAGGAAAAAAGCATCCCAGGTGAGCTGGCAACAAAGATATTTTCCGCAAGAAACATAATCAAAAAAGCTCTTTATCTGGAAAGGAAGATAGCAACCAATAACTTAAATCGCCACAAAAATGAATATCACAAAAGGAACTGTCAATAGCTTAGGCTCAAGTTAATCTACCACAGGACTGATATAGCAAAAATTGCATTTGAGGCTCTCATATCCATTTGAAACATATACTCTAATATTTTACCAGCTAACAAAGCAGAGTAATTTACCCAATTAGTCCATAGATTTCAAACGAGAAGAACAAGTATTTTCTACTTCCTAGTAGGAACAGCTAACTGAATTTTCAAGATATGTACACCATAACTCCACACATAGGCAAATCAATGTGATAATTTTTGTTTTGAAGAAGTCAGATCATGAGAAGTAGAACTTTTGTGTGATTCAGCTCTTTTCTAATATTAATGACATAATTATCATCACACTTAATATATAAAGTAAAAAAGACATGAAAACCCAAATTCTGAAATATAGTAAAGTAACCAAGTATGTTAACATTCAAAACTTTCTAACCATTGCACAACCCGACTTATTGCAACAAATTATAACGTAAACACTAAGACAAAAAAACCACAGTTTACAATCACTTTAGAAATTATTACACCACAAAAGCTTAAGCTTTTGCGGACCAGCAGAACCATTTACTTCAATACAAATATACGTGAAATTAATCCACCATATATAATTTTGGAACAAATTCGAAATCTAAGCTTAGTTGCTACTTAAAGTTTATATTTGATGCTATATAATCTACTGATTTATGACTCGATAGAAGAGTAAAGAATTCAAAACTTATTAAAACGAGATTAAACTCCACAAATTACCAACCGAAATGCATAAGTTCAACCCACAGATCATGATCCGAGACACATTTCAAAATTATCAATTAAACCCTAGATGACCAACCGAGTAATTTGAATAATTCACATTTCACGAAACTCCAGAACACACGAGGAAGCATCAGATGCCATAAACTCTTAACTGAAAAGTTTAAATAAGTGAGAAATGATCAAGATTAACAAGAAAGAATTCAAAGTCAAGAAACAAAGCTCTAAAACACTCACTGACCTCAGCTTCAAGATTCGACATTTAGAAGAAGTCGGTGGAGAGAATGATACGCAGCGTGTTTGCAGATCCAAAGTGAAATCCGTGAAGAATAGAGATCTGCAAATGCACTAAAAATTTGAAAACGAAGGAGATAGAGTTTTAGAGAGAGAGAGAGAAAATGAAACGGTCTAGAAGGCTATTCAAACAAAAGGGGCGGACAATTGTTATAGTTAAAGTTCGAGCACGTTTTATTTCATTGACGGTCGAGATTTATAAAGGATGGAATCTTGGCCGTCCGTTTCAAATGCTTGTAAGGTATTTCTTCAACGGCCATATTTTTTTTTTCTCTTTTTTTCTTTTTTCTTTTATTCACTAACCACTATTTCTTTTTATTTGAACAAAAATATATACAAGGTTGGTGAATCGTTTACCCAATACACTATAAACGTTGACTATACTTGCAATTAACAAGCAGAGTTGAATGGCTACAATTACATCACTATTAGGAGCAAACATCCTAATCGACCGTTTGGTTCGATTTGAAAATATTTTAATTCAATTTTGATTTATTATCATGAATCATGTATTAAATAATTATTTATTATAAAACTTGTTATTATATAATATTTATGACGATACTTATGATAAAATAAAATATGATAAAATTAATAATTTATGATATAATAAGATTATGTATAATATTATATTATATTTAACATATGGTAAGATAAAATAAAATTATATATACAATTTTATTTTTAAAATTATTAAAAATTAAACAAAATAAATATTTTAAAATATTAATTTAAATTATTTATAAATTATTTTTTCACTTCAAATACTTTTCTTATCTCATCTTATATTATTAAGGGTTGCTATTGTATAAAATTTTTTATTATTTTTTTATCAAACATGTGGGCCAAGTATAATTTATGCGAACCCCACATATATTTATCCTATATTGCTCTCAATCATGAAATTGAATTATTTTTAGTCTAATCTCATCCTTATCTCATGTGCCAAACATGCTTTATACTATATATTATAAAGTTTAAACCAATATTTCTAACAAAATAAAATATAAAGTGTAATGAAAATTAAAAAAAAATGGTGCCATTTTACATTTATAAATACATAATTAATAACTAATATTGTCTTAGGATTTATGGTTTGTGGATATGCCATCATTAATAACAATAATTAAGAACTAATCTTAGAAATCTATCATTTAAATGTGCATTTATTATATACAAATACAACATTATGCTATAAGATATAAGACTAAAATTTATTATAATTAATAAAATGAATATATGTATATGAAACATGTTACATGTTTTTTTATAGTGCATTAGAATGTTTGGAATACAACAATTTGCTCATTTTGGAGTAAAGTACATCACATCTCGTGGTTGGAATACATCATTTTGCTCATTTTGGAGTAAAGTACATCACATCTCGTGGTTGTACAATAGTTAGCTTCATTATAATAATTTCGTTCATATTTTTTACTAGCCATGGAATTCTGTCTCAATTCAAATTTACAAAGGAGAAAAGGAATCAAAAGTGAGAGAGATGGCGATGTTGTAACTATCATCCATTGCAGAAGCTTGCAAACTATCCTTAACACATGCGTCCTATTCCTTTGAAAACACAGAAAGAACCCAGTATTGTTGAAAGATTCCGATGCAAAATAAATTAAAGTTCCTTTGAAATGAGCGAGGAAACAACTGAAGTTTGTACCCGCTACACACAGCCATCCAGACCCGTACATCTTTGTCAAAATCCTGTATTATTAATAACAGAAGCAACAAAGCTTGCATTTTCGGAAAGTATTACTAAAGAAAATAGAAAATTGTAGCCAAAAAAACAGATGCTATGGAAGTATAGTCAGAGATCAAGGGCTGGGGAAGCAGAAGCCATAGCCTGAGCTTACATCTTCAATGGCAATGTGGAGAAGATTTAATCGTCCAAGGCAAAATCAGTTAAAGGTCAGTTTGGTTAAAATATTATTTGATCAAGGGGACGGACGTGGGAAGGCAACTATCAAATTTACAACTGTTGAGAATTCTTCATTTCAACTGCTGTGGGCATTAAAAAGAACGCAATTCAAAGGATTTCGACTGCAACCAAAAAACAAAAAAATACTATGATGGTGTCATACAAAAATAGCCCCCAGAACTGATTCTGGGTTTCTATAGATTACTCTCATGCTGCTCCAACTTTCCGAACTTTATTTGGGCGTCCTCTTGCTGAATCATTTTCTCTAAAGCGACCATGTTTTCCACCTCTATATGATTTTCCTCCCCTGCATAGGATGATTGAAAGTAAGATAGGTCAATGGAATGAATGACACAGTTTCCATGATAACTGGCTGTTCAGAGGAAACAAAGAACCAAAGACTGATTTTGTAGGTAATTGTATCAAAAATAAAAGTAAAGTAGTACACTAGTATAGATATACCAACCTTCCTCGGAAACCCCCCTTAGTTTCCCGGTGCCTCTCTTGATTACCACGGAGTAGGCTCCAATATTCTTTTTCAGCCTCACCTGAGAACAAAGTGGTAGCATCTCTCTCAGTGCCACAAATTGTAATAAGATTTTTCACTCTCTATATATAAATAAATAGCACACGTGCATGCCTGCATAATAACCGCCAATAAAAGGAAAAGGAAAGAAGAAGAAAAATAGGGAAATGTATGCAGAATGTCCAGCACAATATTTATCAACTAAAGATAAAAATTGAAAAGTACTAATCATACAACAGAGCATCCAGAAATAAAACTTAAAACGGAAGGGGCATAGGTTGAATTTATTTCATACCAGTAACTGGTTCTAAAACAGCTAAGAAATTCTTCACGGTCAGGCCTCCTTCTTTAGCTAGGACTGCTGCAGCACGAGCTTTTTGAGCTGCTTCAGGTTCTTCAAACCTAATGTAACCCGAATTGGCTCCAATCTTGAAATCAATGTACTTTCGGGTGAAAAAATATGACATGAGAAATGTCAGAATAACTCAACAAAGCCCAAAGCCTATATCAACAACTAGCAGCTTGTAAAATATGTGTCATGATTCTTTAATGATGATCTTTACTAGTCAACAAGCAACAAATAGAATAACTAGCAGCTTCTATGCACAGGAGGACCTACAAAATTAAGGTTCTGTAGAGATGGAATGATTCTTCAAATTCTACAATCAAAATAGATAGAAAAGAACGAAGGTTGTTGACAAAAAGTGTTTCTTGTAGTCTTATTTTCCCACCATTAATGTTAATACCCTCACCCAGATACAAATGAATTTACATTTGCGTCAGTCTAGATTCCTTTGTCCACAAAAATCAAATGACCTCCATCGCAAGCTATAATTAAAATTTGAAAGATTTCTACAATAATCTCAAGCACAAAAAATAAGAAACACCATTAATAGATATGGTTGAAAATTTCTGCACATTAACTTCAATGACGATCTTCACTAGTCAACAAGCAACAAATTAGTATATAAGCTTAACAAGTCAAGTAATGGGGAACCATCATGGTACCTTAACAATGCCAAATTTCTGACAGACGCTCTTCAAATCCTCCCGCAACACAACATCCATATTGTTTTTATAGGTATCAATGGCATTTTTTTCCTTCTCTTCACCCTTTTCACTGCAACCATCAGAAGTCTTGTCTGCATCTTCACCATCCATTTCTATACCTTCTAACTCATTTTTCTCCTCGATCTTTCCTTTACAACTGTTGTCATTTTCTGATGTGTTCTGATTACTTTCTTCGGCAGCATTCTCAGAGGAATCAGGCTCTCCGTCTATTTTACAAGCATTTGCATTATCATCAACTGGCTTCTGAGAGCCATTTTTGTCCTCAGAAGACCCAAATAACTTATTCTTTAACGTGAATGCAACAACTAAGCCCTTCGGATAGCTGTTATCATCATGAGTGGAGACAATTAAGTCATAATCACAGGGGAAATTTTAATAAAACTCATATAGCTGCCATTACTTACTACACATCTGCATTCAAGTTGTTCTTGCGATTAGAGCCAATGGCCGGATGAGATTTCTCAAATTCCTCTTCTTCTTTTGTTCTTTCTGCATCAAAATCCTTCCTAAATAGGAGGGCCTATGTATCAGAATGGGGAAAAGAATTTGCATGCACATACACTAAAATTGAAGGTATGTAAGTAAATGTCAGCATGGGTCCAAAACCATGTTAACAGATATTAAAAAGATAGTAGATTATAAGTAAGAATCATATCCCACAAACCATCCCAAAAAAGAAAATAACGGAAATAATTGGAAAGGAGAAACAATCTATAAAAACCTAATTACTCATCCTATTAAAACACTGCAGTGAAATGAACTGCAGTTTAAATTGAAACAACACCCATAACTTACTTCGGCCTCAATTCTAGCTCAACGCCTGCATAAACCAAGCTTTGCTTCAGAACCTTTTCAGCATCTTCTGCTGTTGAGATCTCAATCAAAGCAGTGCCACAAAACAATCTTTTGTCTGCTAAATGACGAGGCAACCTCACACTATTAACCTGAAATAGATGATGACATACTCAGACAAAGAGAATTTTAACATTTAAATACTCTACAGATATAATCCCACAAGTCCAAATAATAATCAATTAACAACATCAAATTTCACAAATCTAGAACAAAAATCTTCTTCTCTTGGAGGCTTATATATAGATTCTTAACAATGTACTTAAAGCATGTAAAATGTTGATAATTCAAACCCAATTTACATCAAATCATAGAATAACTAATACCTTAGCATATTGACTAAAGAAAGACACTAGATCTTCCCGCTTCACATCATATTCTAGAGGTGTTGCAGCAATTGTTCTCAAGTCCAATTGCTCTTTCATCTCTTCAGGCGTTGGCAGTTCAGATGTCCGACCCACTTTCTTCCCTAAACCACCAAAAACACAAGATAAAGAGATCAACAAAACATCACTTATATTAGTTAAAGATTCATAAAAATAAGCTAACCAACGAATGTTGACCATTGACGTCAACTATAATAGCCCAAGTATGGCTTCTTGAATTCAAAACAATATCTAAATTAACCATCCAAAGGTCAATTACTGATGCGACAAAGCATTTTCTCAAAACAAAACAGAGGACAGAGAAAAAAAAAGTTAACAAAACTCACCATCTTCAGAAAGTTTAAGGGAAGAAGACTTTCTAAGAGTTTCAGCGACGACCTTCAAAGTATCTTCTGGTATCTCTTCAGGCTTCACATTGGCCAAATTTAAATGATCTTTCATCTTCTTAAACGAACAAATGAGAGCCAAACTAATCACTATATTCTTGGTCAAGAATCAACAAACAAAGAATGCAAAAACTGAATGCTAAACTCAATTAGTAACCAAATAAAAAACAAACAACTAATTATAAATTTATCGAGAAAGGCTCTGTGATAGCTAATAAAAAAAATAACAGTTCAAGTGTGAGGTAATTGGTAGACTCTGTTTAACACTTCCCATCAAAAATCCACAAGTTGAAGTTAACGCACACAGACCCAGAGCCAAAATGAACACGCATGCATGCATATTAAACGATTGAAGTGTGAGGTAAGGATACTGGAATCTGGGCTCTCGCTGATCTTTCTCCTGAGGAATTCATCTGTAGGAATGTTGCTATCACTGAAGTAAAACTCTACCTGAAAAAAGTACCAAAAAACAGATAAATAAATAACATTTGGAACCATGCAAAAGAAATACAGGAACAAATAACTGAAAGTTCAGAAAAAGGGAAAACGAAGAAGCACCTGACGCAGAACTGCCTGCGATGTTTCTTGATCTAAGGACGCCATTGTTAAACAGTGAAGTTTAGATAGAAAGACAAACAGAGAGAAAGAAAGAGTGGGCGGGCGAGAGGGAAAGCCAAAGAGAATAAGTGTTTAGGGTTTTGAGGATAGTATTATTTTGGGGGCTTCAACTAAGCTTTTTATCGTATGTAATGCAAGTAGATACTCTGAAACTGAACTACGACGACATCAGCAGCCAGTTACAAAGTTGTCCGGTCTGCCTGCCATCTCACCAAATATAGCAACTGCGGCGGACACATAATCACAGTAAAATTTGCGCTTATTTATTTTTTAATAATTTATTCCAACTGCCTCCCTCATAAGACGTAGCTTATAGGGACCTAAAACTGGTGAATCAGACTTTGGAAACATGTCACCAAAAATAGCTTTCAATGCTAAGACACAAACTTAATTTTTGAGAAGAATTTATGATTTATAAATTTTTTTTTATAATTATTATAAAATTTTATTTATAATAAATATTTAAATTTATTAAATATTTTTTAATCACATAATTAAACACTTAACACAATATTAGAAACACTTCAAAGTACAACCCTTTAATAATTAATTGTCAAACACTTGATGTTTTTCAAAAAGCAGCTAGGAGTAAAAGAGCTGTATAACCCTAATTTAACCCATCAGACAGAAAACACAACATAGAATTCCGAAGTTCCTGATGCTTTAAAATTCATCTTCAAATGATTTCCAATGAACAAAAATGCTTCAAATTTGCCCATTCAACTCATGCCCACCAACTGGTAATCAAGTGGGAGGTTCACTTTGTATCACAAAATAAACAAATTAGGATAAAATATAGCAAGTAAGATCAATTTGCTAATAAATTTTGATGACAGAAACACAAGAGTATGTTTGAGATTAAGGTGCTACGAATTTTGTTGTCTTTAAAGCCACATAAGCTGCAGGATAGAATTATTAAAACCACAACAGCTGCGGTATAGAATTATTAAACGCAAATATGTGTAAAGTGAGTGATCCCCACTAGCAGTTGTTGATTACCAATACTTTATCTGTAGTACTTTTAAAGTTAAGTACAAACACAACAATATCAATCATATCATAAATCATCCGTAAAAATGAATAAAGTTTCAGATCATTTTCAGAGTACAACATATGGACACAATAAGGAAGTTCGCCTTCCCTCTAAACTCCCCTCAGTTTCTCCTTCTCCTTGAGGATGTGTACGATCCGCCGAGTTACAGATTTAGAATTGGGGTGATTTATTACCAAGGGAAGATAACTTACACAAACGGAATGGAAAACTCTCTTTCTAAGACAGCAAGTTTAGCAGCTCTTACTCAACAGTAAATAGTTATGTGCTTACATAAAGTCCTCTTCCATTTCCTGCAAGGACTTGCTATCTGATGCAATTTGTTTATTAGATGTCATCTTATCGGTGACCATCAGTCCCTTGTAGCTCCTTATCTCTGCCTGTCTCTCCTTTTCAAGCCTTTCCATCTCTTCACGCCGTTTCTGCAAAGAGATGCATTTGGAGATTTTCATTAGAAATACAAGCATATCACATATATTGTGTTTTACATAACAAAGGTTACAAGATTCAATCTACGTAGGACTCTAACAGACACCAGAAATTTAAAAAAAAAAAAAAAAAAATACCCAAAGACCATCTTAGTGCGTAATAGAACCTAATCTACATATGCATATACACAAATGCAATTCAAAGGTTACAAGATTCAATCTGCGTAGGACTCTAACGGACACCAGAAATTTAAAAAAAAAACCCCAAAAACCATCTGAGTGTGTAACAGAACATAATCTACATATGCATATACACAAACGCAATTCATTGTTTATATATATAAACATAGGAGCTGAGCTGGGAAAATAGGCAAAACTTTGCATCAATGACTATGAGAATAGTTCTCCAAAGTCCAGAAAATGACCAGACATGTGCATCATTCAAAAACTCAAGCACGCATCTAAGTTCAGGTATGAATTTGCCCACTTTTGGCACATCTTTTGACAAATTACATATGTGTAATATTTTTAGTTTCTACACATTTTTTGCAGCATATTACCCCAATCAGTAGATTCTCCATACTCTGACTGGTTTAGACATAGTACTCAATAATACATCCCCACCCACAACCCTTTGGCACCTCAATTTCAGTACCCAGTAAACCAGATAAGACATAAAGAGAAAAAAAGAAAGAGATCAAACTAAAGGAAAAGACTTTGCAGGTATGAATTTCTAATATTCACAACACCAAGTTTCCAAAGAAATTAACAAGGGTGCAGTAAACATGGCAAGGAAGAGTTAACATAACATCAAGTGATGTTCGAGATCAAAAGGAACATTTGCAGTTTCTGAAGATTTGGAATTCATCTCTAATAGAACTTTCAAGCAAAGGTGTCTGACGATCTGATATTGGTCTGGAGTTGGGCATAACAAAGTTGGAGGCCAATGATTACAATGATTAGATGTGTTTTGTCTGGAACACGATAAAGGTCAAAGTGACCTGATCAAACCATTATCAACAGTAAGTAGTGCCAAACCAAATATCATATCTCAAAACTCAAATGCCAGCCTCAACATGTTATCAATTTCAAATATGCTAATCAGTCAATGAAAAACAGCAGTATTGGTGAATAAGTTAGGAGATGTAGAAGGTTAAAAGACCTACGGTATTGATGGAGTTTCTCAATGCATATTTACTACAAAATTGATGGCTAAACTCAATTGTCCACAGAGCCCTACTTTTATTTCCGTAACGAGATGAGTTACCAAACCAATTCCTTCTGTCTATATACCTGTGATGTCACCATGCATGTGCATAACATATTGATACCCATAAATTAAAACTTCTGTTGATATTACTAATATTCAATAGGCCAAAAAGAAGGGTAGAGAGAGGTATTATTTAAATAATAAGAAACTCACTTTATCTCTCAGCTGAAGCTTTCTCTGAGCTCTTTCTGCAGCATTCACTACTTCTCGTTCAGCTGCACCAAAAAGCCATAAAGAAATGACCAGGAGCAAACAGAAGTAAAATGCATAAAAATAAACTGATGAATGTTACGAGGAAACTGAGATAACGCACCAAAATATCATGCCTGAACCTTTTAAACTTGGATAACAGAAGCAATTACAATAAAAAAAAAACTTGACAAATGAAACTAAAATCAGTAATTACCTTTCAAGTCAGGTTTTCTTTCGACTTTCATTTTGTTCAGTCTGTTAACTATCTCATTTATTCTCTTCTCCACTTTTGCCATCCGAACCTATATAAAGCATCAAAATCAGATACACATCTTCTGTCCACAAGAACACTCAACCCCCAAAAAGCAAGTCTCAAAGCATAAAACTGTTGTAGAATACACACACAGCACAACAGAACACAACGCAGCTCACCATCTTCGGATTGTGGAAACCAACTTGGCCAACATCCATGGAAGCAGTTTTCTTTAAATTGGCCCAGGGGGTGTAAACAACATCAATGTTATTCACCTTGTTGCCTGCCATGGAATCAATCAACATCAAACAAACTGACCATGATAGAGTTTTTGCACTATATTGCATTCACGTTTTCTTAAAAGCCATCGAAATAAAATTTACCCATATTAGCTCTAAACTGTCCCCTTTAAGTAAAATTGAAACCTCAACGATCCCAAAAGTAACATGACAATTCATATTTACAAAATAAAAGATACACGCTAAACTACAAAACCAATGAACACAGATCATTGAATAGGAAGAATATATGGGTAAATTGATTTTGCCTTGAATGGAATTAGCTTTGACAAGCTGAACACAATCTTCAAGTACACCTTCATTTATGTCATCAAAAGTCTGACCTTTGTGGAGTCTTAGATAAACATGGGCAGAAGACATTTTATCCACATGAAACCTACAAGAAAGAAATTAAACCATCTTCAATCACAAATCTCAGACAACTCAAAAACTTCAACAAGCCTATCGGTTTACCAATAATTCAAATCCTCGATTCGCTTAATTGAAATTTAAAACTGGAATAATAAATTTAGAAAGGGAACATCGTAAGTACCAAACATCTTCGGGAAAGCCGTACTTGATAAGTTCCTCGTTCTCGAACTTGTCGAGACCCATAAAAATGGTGTAATCGCCTGCCTCTGGTCGGGCTTTGAAGTAGAACACCATCTTGCCTTTCGTGTTGCCCTTTGATTTCAGACCACAGACTTGGGTTGGGCGTTTTCTTCACCCCGTTTTTCAAATCGCAGATAGATAATTGGGTTTCTTCCCAAAATTTTGTTTGTTTAGGACATGGCGTTTGGCTACGATATACCTACTTTCCTTAATGCAAGGTAAGCTTATTCTGCACGCAGATTTGGTTTGATGCTTTTCCTTGAAAGGTAGTAGTATTATATCATTATTCATAAAAGGTGGGCTCTTATTTTTCTTCTTAAAAATATTTTCTTAGCCCCTCAAAATTACAATAAATTTCAAAAGTTAACGGTGAAATATTATGAAAATTTATTTTAAAATTATAAAATTTACTAAACTTATGAACAATACATCATCTAAATGAAAATTACATCTCTGAAAATCTATGTAACAAGCAGTAAAAATATAAATATGGCAATTAATAAACAGAATCTTAGCTTATATGAAGTTCATCATCTTAATACTTTGAATATTCATAGCATAAATTCACGGAGGACACAATATTAGGCAGCATATTTGCAGAGGTTCTGAAATCCCATGTAATCACCACGCTCAATTTTACCAATCATGTCTGATAAACCAACCCCACCTGCCAATGGAAGAAAAAAAAGAAATGAATCAGAACCCATGAATTCATTGACTATGGAGTTGAATAAATTAACATAAAAGAAGAGAAGAGTTTATCACCCAGTGATATTGCACTGATAAATATTGTGAAAGCTAGAACAAAGATTATCAGTGATGCCCTTCCAGTTACAGCAATCATTTTGCTTATAATGTCTTGCCCTATAAAAGAAGCTATAACTGCTACCACTATGAAGTAAAGAGCTGCATGCAAAGCCAAATTGCAAGAAGCACTTTTTAGAAGTTGTTTAGGTTGATATTATGTAACAGCAAATTGAATCACTTAGTTTAGTACCATAAGGGACTGGAAAACGATTCAGCAGATAGAATTCGACCACAGACATGGACGCCGAGAAGGTCATGCCGAAGGTAGCTGTGGCACTTGCAACCTGGAAAACAAAAAATTAGCAGAGCAGTTGTAGCAATTTTTGTTTATTGTTGTTGTAGGAAATCAAGCGGAAACAGAGGACCTGAGGATGGATGCCAAGCTCCAAGAAGAGTGGACCCATAATAAAACCGCCGCCTATTCCAAGCAAGCCCCCAACAATTCCAGCCACAATGCCACAGCCACACCACTGAGCTAGCTGGTGAAGTGACCAGTTCTTGCCTTGATCGCCCTTTGATGCAATTACTCTTTGTCCCTTGTATAAACCAACTGCCTCATACAGAAACACACCAACAGAAACTGGAATCTGCAACAAATTGAGTACCCAGTATGCTGTGGAACAAGTAGCTGAATAGTTCTGTGACCAACATTATTTCAAGTGTCAAAATTCATTATAAACAATATCAGCGTTTTTATTTTAACAGCATGAGCTAGCTAGCTATGATATGAAGGAATTAACCTTTGCAATTTGCAATGCCAGGTATGCAAACCAAACAAAACAGAGAAGTCCAAATTCCTTCCAATAAATATTCTGAAGAATAGTGACCTGAAATTAAAGGCCAGGATTAAGTGATTTTTTTTTCTTAAAAAACAGAAAATTAGATTCTTTGATATAATGGGTTTTAATTTGTTGAACTAATAAATTGTACAATATTGTAGTATGTATATACCAACCTTCTGAAGGTTAGTGCTTGGACCACCAGGAAGTGGCTTGTATTCAGTGACTTGAGCACTAGTACTTTCTAATGAGAGAACAAACACATACAAATTATAGTATTAATTACAAGAAGTAATGAATAAATTAATATTACTGTACAGTGAAAACTCACCACTTGATTCCAAGCAGTACTTGCCAGCCTCCTAATTTATTAATGTTGAATCAATCAGTATATATACAAAACAAATAGTTCATCTGTTTCCGCATAATTAAGTTGTTCATACAAGTTACCTCTTTCAATCTGGTCTCTGTTTTCCATGTTTCAACGCCCCAGAAGAATGCCTTTATTGACGTGCCTGCATGCAAATATGTTTTCACACCAGGATTAGAGTGGAATGGCTGGCAATTACTGTAATGAATGAGCTAACCATTACAAATTACCTAAACAGAGAATTATAAGCAGAATTGTGACCATCCAATCTGCAAATATTACATTGAAAGAGACTCCAATGCTGATTCCCAGCATGAGCACTGGTTGTATAATCAGCACCAAGTCATAATCAATTATGGGCATATCAATTGTCGGATGCCTTAGCTTCAGATTATAGTACACAGCTGACACTGCTGCACCCATTATCATGGCTGTACAAAACCAACAAACAATCACAATTAACTCTTTGAGAAAATCGATCTCAAAATTAACTCTTGAAACAAAATGTCAGCTAGCACGGTCTTACATATTGATATTGCTGTTGATGATTTTGGATCAAACCCAATAATTAGAGTGAGCATGGGAACAAAAATGCCGCCACCACCGACACCACCTACACTTCCAAAGGCAGCTCCGAGAAATCCAATTATGGTACCAACAATAATTCTCCAACCAAATTCTATTTCCTGCTTATGTACACAGCAAATTAAGAACAGTTTTCATGGAGGAAAGTGGAGTAAGTTCATGCATGTTTCAATAACTTACCGGCCAAATATGTTGATAACCAGCTGATTGGTTTGGTTGCCATAAGAAATCCATGGCTTTGATGAGAAGGTAGGAATGTTCAGGTTCTTGTTTATTATTAATGGTTGTTTCAGCAGAATTAACAAGTGCAAAAGCCAGTAGAAACAAGTTTATCAAAATCATGATTATGGATCTCAGGATATGCCATTTTTGTCCAATGTCAGCCATTTTTAAGAACCCGAGAACCAATCGAGAGCGAGGAAATTTAAGAAAGCGAGAGAAAATATTTCAAAGAAACAGAAAGAGAGTACTCTGGTTAACCCCCTATTAAGACATTTTGGGCCCTTCTATGCCAATCGATCGGCAAACAAGGCAACTAACCTTTTCTCTCCACTGAAACTAAGTATTAAGCTGCCTGAACCTGCTCTGGCAGCAACAGCCGCTCAGATCTTTGTCCATAACATCTTTGGGGTTTCCGGGGAATACTGTGAGCAAGAGCCGGAAAGGCGTAGAGTGAAGCTCACAGTTCGAATACTGCAGTTTGAGAAACTCGAGGGAGTGCTATGGAAACGAGTTGAGTCGAAATAATTGCTTTTAATTAAAATTAAATAATATTTTTCGATTGAATTAAAAATAATTTTGGGAAAAAAAAAAATGGAAAACGTGACCTTTTTTTATTATTATTATTATGGACCATGTTATGCATTAAAGTCGAAACTAATATTATTACAGGAACAACAGTAGCTCACCACTGTCTTGCCATTTCTATTCCTGGCACAAGGATGCATTAAAGTCAAAACTAATATTATTACAGGAACAATATTAACTCACCACTGTCTTGCCATTTCTATTCCTGGTATAAGGAAGTTAATATATATAGAATGCGGGCACGTCAAAGGCATGTTTTGCACAAAAATGATTCCCAGACAAGACAAGACATGAGTAATAAGACAAGCCTTCAATCGAATCAAAGTAATTGAATTCACTTTTTTGTGTCTCAAAGGAAGTGTTATTGATTTGAAGATGCTCGAAAATGAACCTTTCTAAGTTCTAATGTCATGCCACAAGTAGCTGAGTGACCAATGCAAAACTTGTTATAATTTGAGAAGTGAGAACTACATTCAGATAAATCATAATATAAATGCAGCTGAAATTCCGGAAAAACATCAGTCCAGAAGTCTACAGCCAAAGCTGAATGGGATTTGTTGTGTTACAATTCATCCAGCATCTAATCATATGTTCTGAGGACTCTTACAGAGAAGTGTATTGCAAATGTGTGAATGACAAAAAATTAGAGATTAGTAACCATCTCTAATCACACCAAGAGAAGGTAAACATTTAGCTTTAGGAGAATGATACAACACCTAGGAAATAACAAATACAGAACAAACAAACTATCCATCGTACTTGCAGAGGTTCTCGAATCCCATGTATTCATACCGTTCAATCTTCCCAACCATGTTTGATATGCCAACCCCGCCTATTAAACAGGAGGAAACAAAATTTTGAGAATTTCTGGAATGTAACAAAATCTGAAGGAAAAGTGTAGAACATCAAGCCCAGTAGGGATATCAACACTAACCTAGTGAAATTGCACTGATGAATATTGTGAAGGCTAAAATGAAGATGATAAGCGATGCCCTTCCTAATAAAATAATCAGCTTTCTCACAATATGTTGCCCGACGAAAGCTGCAACGGTAGCCACAGCAACAAAGTAGAGAGCTGCAAAAGCAAAGTGAAAAGTCAGCAGAAATTTAGTTGAATTTTAGACACAATGTCTAGATGCAAAATTACCTTATCTGTTTCTTAAGATGGGTGATGGGATAAATGATTAAAAATAACAGAACAATTTACATAAAATTAACAGAGCAGGGTGGGCAGCTTACCATAAGGAACAGGAAAACGTTTCAAAAGGTAATATTCTACAACCGACATGGATGAGGAGAAGGTCATTGCAAAGGTAGCAGTAGCACTTGAGACCTGCTCAGAAATCATCAAGAAGATTTAAACCCCATTATAATAGCAATGGTTTGACTCAAAGAACAAAATTATATTTGCCTTTATTTCTGCCTTCTTCTAGTAATAACACAGTTTCACCTTCAGATATTTTTTTAGAGTCTTGATATGTCATTATTCATAGAGGTTTGGTCAATAATGGTTCTAAACAGGTTTTATTTATGAACTTACAAAATCAATTCATTTTCACCCACATATCTAAAGGGAAAGAAAAACCTCACCTGAGGTGGGACTCCCAGCTCCAAAAACAGAGGACCCATGATAAATCCACCTCCTAGTCCAAGCAGCCCACCAACAATTCCGGCCAATACTCCAAAGGCGCAGTAGCTAACAAGCTGGAACACTCTAAAACTTTTTCCGTCATCTCCCTTGGATGCTATTATTCTTTTCCCCTTATACAAGCCAACAGCCTCATACAAAGATACACCAACAGAAATTGGTATCTGCATAACATAATCAGAATTGATTTTGACAGTGTTCAGGTATTGTCTCAATCACACCGGTTAAAGCACACGGCAGCATGAAGAAAATAAAAGGAACAATAAGTCCAGTTATGCCAATTTGACTGTACCTGCATCAAGTTCAATACCCAATATGCCATCGAACAAGTAGTTGTATGATTCTGTTGCCAAAGTTACTTTTTTTAAGTTAGCTCTGGATACTGCATAAAAAGAGATTGCACTATATGTCTTGACAATATGAAACAGCAGAAGAAACAAAACCTTGGCAATCTGCAGTCCAAGGAATGCAACCCAAACAAATACAAGAAGTCCAAGTTCCTTCCAATGAACATTCTCTAAAATAGTGACCTGCGATTATCAAATGAAATTAGTTTCATGAATGCTTTGGAGATTCTTACAGCAGATAAGAGTATACTCACTTCTGCTTCATTGTTATCTTTCTGAGGCTCACTGCTTGGGCCACTGGGAAGAGGCTTATATTCCACCTCACCAGAAGCAGCACCTGATACAATGGAAAAGGTACATGGAACTATTTAAGACAGAATAATTATGGACAAAGTTTATTTAATGATCTTGGATACAATTAAATGAACTTACCATTCAATTCCAAACGCCTAGCGGCCTCCTAAAATTCACAGAAATACAAACAGTTAACATCATTTTTTGTGCATAGTATATTACAGTGGCACTTTGAACACACGTGAATATACTCATTCTTCCTTTTTTTTTTTTTTGTGAATTAGAAGGACATGAAGACACAAAACAAACTTTAGTGCCTTTATGTGTGTTCATCTCAGAATTTGGAGTTCTGACCATTCAGACATTTTTAAACTGAAATGACATCTTGAAATCGTTCAATTATCTTATAAATGCAATGGGAAAGTTTCATTTCAATATGCCACAAGAGAGATCACTAATTATTTTGCAGTGGAATAATCTAGTTAATGAAAAAAAAATAGAAAAGAGAATATGGCCTAGAACAGTAAGCAAAAAATCCACAACGTCAATGAGATTACCTTTTTCATAATGGTTTCTTTTTTCCACGTCTCAACACCTTTGATGAATGCCTTGGTTGATGTGCCTGGAGACCACCACAATCAACAGAAGCAAATTACTAAAGCAAAACACTCGGCAAGGATAACCACTATTCAACTAATCAATTACCTATAAAGAGAAAAATGAGTAGAACTGTGACCATCCAGTCAGCAAATACTACATTGAACGCAACACCTATACTAATTCCCATCATGAGCATCGGTTGAATTAGCAAAGCCAAATCATAGTCAATGATGGGCATATCAAGCGTGGGATGCCTTAGCTTAAGGTTATAGTAAACAGTTGAACCTGCTGCACCCATAATCATACCTGAAACAACCCCAAAAGATGGGGCAAACAAAATTTAAGTGAACACTATTCATGATTCCACTAAATAGTGGCTCCAGAACTCATAACACATTAGCTAATTACCTATATGTCACACTGGATTTTTGGCAGAATGAAAATATGGCAATTTCTGATTCTGAGAAGAAGTTTCGTTCTTGCGCAATACATGACAGAATTCACAGAATAATAAAAGTATCTACAATTCCAGTTCAGTACAACGCAGTTTTTTTTATTTAACTACGAAACCTTTCCTTGCATCAATTCAGGAAACAATCCAGGTGCAGCAAATTAGCTGATCCAAGCTCAAACGCATCATGTTCGAGATTCAGATTCACCAATAATGGAATCAGGTACAGTAAAAGGGTTTTTAACCCAAAGAAAAAATAAGTTTCTTTTCCAAAAAGAGAAAGAAATGGTTGACATGTCAAGGGAGTAAATCAGTTGTCCGGATCAGAAAATCAGTGGTTTTAAAAATCCTTAAGACATCTCATAACATAAATAATTTTTTTTTTTTAATTTTCAATTTCCCCTTCTCATAATAGGAACTTCTACGAAAAAAGATTCACCTGTCCCTTACATTTTGATATAGCTGTAGCTGATTTTGGATCAAAACCAATAATTAGGCTAAGCATGGGAACAAAAATGCCGCCACCACCAACGCCACCTACACTCCCAAATGCTGCTCCAAAGAATCCAATGATGCTACCCAAAACAATTTGCCAACCGAATTTCATTTCCTGTAAAAAAAACAGAGTTGACTTTAATTTTAATAATATTAGTTGACAAATATTGTATTGCTTATTCACATGTAATCCAACAGGGAATATACGAATAAACACATTGATCACCCAATTAATTGAAAGACCATGACAAAGACAGCCATAGTTTGTCAATACAGATTAAATGAACTTAGTCATTGAAGAATCTAAAGAAAAAGGCTAAAACGTTGAGAGAATATTCAACTCACCGGCCAAACATGATGATAACCGGATTGATTAGACTGCCACAAGAAATTTGCAGCTTTGAGAAAATAATTCGAATCTTGTTCTTCTGTTCCATTGAATCTTGAAGCTTCAAGTTTTAAGCCTCTTTCAGCTTTAACAAACACCAAAGCTAGTGCAAAGTTCATGAAAATCATCATCATCGACCTCAAAAGACGCCATTTCGCTCCAAATTCTGCCATTAGTTCGTAAATTCACCAACTTTTCCCAATAACCTTACAATCCCACCTCTCTATATAGAAATCATACAGAAAAAAAAAAAAAAAACCCACGCTTCACCAAATTTATAAAACTATCCTATTACCAGTCCAAAATCAAATAAACGTGTTTAAATTTTGATTTCAAAGAAGCCAATGAAAACAAAAGTGAAGAAAGAAAAAAAGAAAAAAGCTGAATCTTTGTATGAGTGCATGATCCCTGCTAGATTTGCAGACACATGTGGAAAACTTTGACCGGGAGAAATAAAGTGAGAAAAAGCAAGAAATTTTTCAGGGAAAGTGTGGGAATTTGCAAAAAAGTTATCAACTTTCGTATTGCAATGGTGTGAACAAAAATAAAGAAAATAAAATAGATGGCCAAACTGGGGACGCCCAAAAGATGGTGAGGAAGGATGAAAAGGGACGTTTTCTCTTTTTCCTTTAAAGAAATGGAGTGTTTTGACGATGATGTTCATAAACAAACATTATAAATAAGGACAGACGACGGGGTGATAGGAATTCGGGAGTGAAGATCCCTCCCTTGTGTGAAATGAAATTTCTTGTTCGTTGGGTTGCTCTTAATGACAAGTGGTTGGCTGGTTATTTTTGTAGATTTTGAGGTCAAATTAGAAAACATAAATATATAATTAATATCAAAATAATTTTTTCCATTCTCATTTTTAATTTGTCCTTCCTGTTTGCTCTTATATTATTCAAGGGAATTACGTCATATTTATGCCCCCAAACCCCCAACATTGCACAAGGGGACCGACCATATATGTAAAGGGGCTTTATAGGAAAAATAATAAGAATATAATTTAGATATTAATTATTATTTAAAATATATATTAATAGAAAATTAATATATTTATTTCGGCACGTGGAAATATTTTACTAGATAACTTTTAACCGTGCGTGTATCATAATAAGGAGTGCATACCGGTTTGCACTTATCACGTGAGCAAGATTAAGTGGATTCTTTGTTGGGGATGTACTTTTGTTTCAGCCTTGCTTGTAATGTCTTTGGACACAATCATTTGGCACTGCTTCCGGACAGAACTAGCTGTAATGCTTATATTATGGGATAATTACATTCGGATCCCTTATATTTTCTTAGTTTATGTTTTCAGAAAATGTTTTAAGAAAGCATCTTAAAAATAGGCAAGCAGCCAAGCAAAAATAGCCCAAATTTGACAAGGTCGTTGTGTTATAATACGCAAAATTCTTCGGGAAAACTTGGCAGAAGCATTTGCAGCCTCAATGTCACTTAGCGGAAGCATTTGTAGCCTCACTATCAATGCCCTTATACGATATTTATAAGATTGCACGTTAGAAAAATAGGGTGAAAAATAGATCTCCCATCCTCATCTCCACCCGTTTCTTTATTTGAAAAAATAAAAGGAAGGTCTCCGTATTCTCGTTCTCCTTTTAATTTTAATTTGAGAATGAAAATTATTCACGTTTTCATTTATTTACTTCTTTTAAAAAAATTTTATTTAAAATGTAGTTAGGGTCGCTGGGAATAGGACTCAAGGTAGAACGTACAACCCATATATTTTCTTTAATAAATAAATTATTTGCCAGCAAATTCAAAAGGAAGTCAAATCTTCTTGATGGACTTTAATTTCAATGGTGATATGAGAGGGATGGGATGCAGATTGCAGCCTGGAATGACACTTCATTATCGTATATACTCATAAATACTGTCTATTGTATTTATTAGTTTATTTAAATTAATTGAGAAAGAAGATTGATTGACCAAAATTAGTCATTGAGTTTACACGTCCTCATAAGCTGGCAAACTTATCGAACTTACCAAATTATCAAAATAACACGATTGTTTTGCCTTGCCTTGCCTTGCCTGCAATTATTTCAATGTCCCCACCCACAATTCCTGCCAGATTCTTGCCGTTTAAAACTTTAAACTTCTGATAATGAGTGTTCAGCACATTCAACCTTTGTTACATTTTTTATTTTAAAAATTACAAGGGTACTGTTAATTAATATATATTTATAAATATAAAAATTATAATATATAATAAATAAATTAAAATAATTAAAAAATAATTTAAAATA
>JAXCLQ010000013.1:12966154-13005824 GCA_035584115.1 Cedrela odorata
AATTCTATTATGTGAGGTATTTGAAATTATGGGAAAAGAATGAGTCGAGTCCTATATGTGATACAGAAAAGAAAAGTTCTTTACTCATTGAATTTAATTAAACAAGATTTTTATTATGTGAGATTAATTAACTATAGATGAGAATTCAATTACTCACAAATTTTTTAAAATCCAACAAAATGTTTAAATCCTTTTTGAGGAGTGTAGGATTGAAATAAGATAGTAGGAGCTGATGTGATCAGAATATAATTTTATAATATTTTCAATAGTTGAACTCATTATTTTGTAATTCAATATACTAATAAAGTGTTTTCTTCTATCTTTTCAGTTTTTTCTCTGTGATCATTAAGATGACGTTTGCAAATGTGTTTTAAAAGATTTTAGATAACAACATGCTTATCAATAATAATTTAAAGGATTGGTTAAGAAACTTGAGAATAGTTCTCGAGTTTGAGAAATCGAGTTATGTTTTGGAAGCAGAGATGCCTACTTCATTAGAGGTGGATTCTCCCTTAGAGGAGTAGGAAGCCTTTAATAAATGGCATGGTGATAATCATAGAGTAAGGCTCTATATGTTAGCTTTCATGAATCGGGAGCTACAAACTCGACATGAGAATATGCAATCATCATATGAGATACTAAAATCCTTATAAAAGTTGTATGGGAAAAATTCTCATTTCATTAAGTATAAGTTGAGCAGTACCTTATTTAATACAAACAATCAGGGAGTCTCGCTTGATGATCATGTCAATAAGATGATTAACATCCTCGAGCAGTTAGACGATTAGGACATACAGATTCCTCATCGTCTAAAGGTGAATTTGATTCTCCAATCACTCCCGCCCAGTTTTAAAGGTTTTATTACAAACTATAACCTTAATAGAATTGAGTGTACTCTTCCCAAGTTTACAATGAGCTTTAAGAATACTATAAACAAAATAATAAGAGTAAGGGACATGAGGATGTCCATATGGCCACTACTAGTAGGATTGGTAAATGGCCACAACGCTCATCTCAAGGTTCAAAAGTTAGACCTAAGAAAAAGAAAGCCAAGTAGACTTATACGTCTTAAGGTCATGGTTAGGGCTTATTCGAGTCGTGGATGTTATTACCTTGAGATGGATATAGAACGTAATCATCTAGGAATCATTTTGCTTTTGTACGTCCTGAGGTCATGCTTAGGGCTTATTCGAGCTATGGATAATATATCCTAGGATGAATGAGATGTAGACATCTAGGAACCACTCTGTTCTTTTACATCTTCAGGCTAAGCTTAGGGCTTATTTAAACTATGGATAATATTACCCTAGGCTTGTAAGCTTCTTTTATCCTTTATCTTGAGGATTATCTATTCGTCATTGTATCACTATCAGGAGTCTTGCTTATGTTGGAAAAAAGAAAATTTATTTATTTTTAGGACAAAAATTTTACAAATCTCTGATAATCCTCAACGGTACTACAACTTTAGCCGTTCTGCATTCCACGATTTTTAACCTTACTTTTGTCTGGAGACTCTAACTTGTAAACTCTAGGTTTGAGAATTTGGGTGATCTTATACGATCCTTCCCAATTAGCCCCAAGAACACCTTCTCTTGGCACTCTAGTGTTCAAGGTAACATGTCTTGAGACCGTGTCTCCGATTTGAAAGGTACGACGCCGAATGTTCTTGTTATAGTACTTGGCCGCCCTTTGTTGGTAAGCCATTGTCTTCATCGTTACCTAATCCCTCTTTTCTTCGAGTAGGTCTATCTCTAAATGTATACTTAGATCATTACTTGCTTCATTGTAGTTGTTGACTTAGAAAGTTGGTAAGTCAAACTCGATTGAAATCACTGCTTCATACCCAAAGGTCAAATAATAGGGAGATTTTCTAGTGGCTACCTTTGAAGTTATTCTGTAGGCCCAAAAGATCTCGGGAAGCTTATCAAATCATGCACCCTTGTGTTTCTTGAACTTCTTTTTTAGTATGTTTTTTATTACTTTGTTCGTAGCTTCCACTTGTCCATTAGCTTTTGTATGAGTAGGTGTCACAAATATGAGATCAATTGAGAAATCTGCATATAAATCCCAAAAATTTGAGTTGTCAAATTGCTTTTCGTGTCAACAATCAACACTTAAGGTATCCCAAACCAATAAATAATGTTCTGCTTGATGAATGCCGTGACTTTCATCTTGGTGCTGCTGGCCAGTAGTTTAGCTTTCCCCCATTTGATGAAGTAATCAATGGCCACTATTGCGTACTTCGTGTTAGCTTAAGTGGGGGGCATGTGGCCGATGAGATCCAATCCTCATTGAAAAATTGGCCAAGGGCTTGTTAAGGATGTTAGCTTCTCAAGGGGCTGTCTTAATACATCGTCATGTACTTGACACTCGTGACAAGTTTTCACAACCTAAGTTACATCTTGTGAGAGTGTTGTCAATAATACTCTTACCTTAAGACTTAGTGTGCCATAGAACGTGCTTTCCCATGTCCGTCACATACTCCATGATGAATTTCATCCAGAACCCGTAAGCCTCTTCAGGTCTAAGACATCTTAAATAAGGAATATTGAAACCTTGTTTGTATAATTCTTCATCAATAATAATGTACGTTGTTGACTTATTTTTCATCTTTCTCACCTCTTCCATGTCATTCGAGAGTTTTCCTTCTTGACTATATGACTTTATTTCTTCCATCCAATAAATGGCGAGAGTTGAGCATGGCTATGACGAGTTTGTCATTCCCTACTTCATGGCTCCTTAGTTGTCGGACTTTAATTAAAATCAAGGCTGGGGTATTTCCTTTGAGGGTGGAGGCTGATTTAGCCGAAATGTTGGCTCTTAAGTTATCTGATCTCAAAATTTACCGTATCGTAATTGTGTTCAGGGTGCTCAGTAGTTGCTTTGCTTTATCTAAATAAGCATGCATGTTGCTCTCACGGCTTGAAATTGTTTGTTGATCTAACTTGCTATCAATTAGTAATCATAGTGAATATCCAGGCATGTGATCCCCAAAGTCCAAGCCATGTTGATTCCCGCAATCAGATCCTCGTATTCTGCTTTATTATTTGTGACCTTAAAGTTAAACTTTAAAGAATACATTATCTCTATTTCATCCAGGCTTGCAAGGACGACTTCGGCTCCTTCTCTTTATGCATTTGAGGCTCTATTGATGAAGAGATTTCAGACTGTCTTGGCCAAATCTATCACAGGTAGATTATCTTATACTTAACCTGAGGGGCTTTTGTAATTTGATAGACGAGGAGATGTTCAGATACTGTGTAAAACCACTTTTTAGGCTTAGGAGCAAAATTGTTATTTTTACATAAACTGCATTTTTTACATTTGAACGTGCACATAGTAGAACATCAACAATGAATTTAAGACTTATTAAATTTATTATAAACCTTAAATTTTGGTTTTGTTTTAATTTTTGCTAGTTTAATTTCAATTATGTTTTTTTTTGTAGCGAATTTGGTAATTTGTGAAATAACAGTTTTTTTAATACCAAAAATTTCCATAATGCTATTTCATAAAGTGAAACATGGTTTTAGCATCTTAAATTCATTTTTAATCAATAAAGAAAATTTAATTGAGAATTTATGAATAATTAGCTTGAATGGTATATTTAGGAGTTTTAAATAGTATAGGGGTAATTATGTCATTCAAGAGTTAAGACCAAATATATGCAAAATAGCCATTTCCCCTTTTTTTCTTTTTCTTCCCGATTGGCAGCCCTTTTGAATAGTGAAGTAATTTCTCTCCTTTTCAAATTTTGATCTCTCATTTTTGCTTAAACCTTTGCTTCTTTGAAGTTTTTGCTTCATTTCTCACCAATAAACTTTAGTCTAAGCTTGATTTTCTTTTAAATCCTTTGACTTGCAAGAAAATTACAAAGAAATCATGGTTAGTGCTATTTGAGAAATTTTAATTTCCACTTCAATATGTACAGCTAGCACTAAAATTGGACTTAAAGAGTTGTAGTAGTAAGTGTGTGTGCATGATTTCTCATATCTTTGCGCATTTAGTTTAGAAAATAATATTTTGTGTTGTTGTGCATGTTGGGTTTAATTTTTGACGTTTCTAGTGATATTGTAATTTGGTTTATGTTAGTGTTGTGAGTGTGAAATTGAAGTTAGATTGATGATGAGTGTTGGTTATTTGATTGCACTGCCTTTATTTATTTATCTGGAACAATTGATATTAGATTTTGGGAAATTTTCTTTTAACTTAGAAAATAAAGACATGAAACTTTAATTTGCCACTGGTTTTATTGAATTTGGATTTGAAATGAACCTCTTATGAATTTTTGAAGTTAAATGTTGAAAACTAGAATTTACTCTTTGTCTGACAGCTTTAAAAACTATATTGATTGGGTACAAATTCTAAAAGTTTCTTATTTTTTCTATAAACCAGATATATAAAGCTTTAAATTGCCACTAGAATCACTTGAATCAAAGTTAAAATGAATGTATAGTGAAATTCCAAAGATGTATATAAATATGGATTATAAGTGAATGTTGAATTAGGACGTTGAAATTAAATATATGGTATGAGTGCTAGTGGCTAACGTTAGGGGGAAACGTTTTGGTTATGTCTAGTAACTTTTTGCTACGATAAATAAATGCTATTTTATATCCTTTTAGTAGGGTTTAGTTAGGTGCTATAGTGCGTGGTACCAAAAGCGTTAAGAATATTAAAATTGGAGGATACAAAGTTTTAGCATCTTAGTTGTTATGAAACTGTATTTAGTGATATAAGTCTGTAATGTTTATCGACATTGAACAACCACATACATTATTCATGCATTATTCCCATTACAAGTATCTAGTTTAATATTTAAAATTTTGTATTATAATGTAAATCATTTATAACATATATAGGCTTAGATAGTGCAAACAGAAATTCACCTTTACGAGAAGACCGACGTGAGGGTGAACTACCACCCTAAACCGATGAGTGAACTTTTAGAATACTAACCTTCTAAAAAATATTTACATAAAAGAAAATTTGACAATTTTTTTATATTAAAATGTAGGAATTCGATCACGTAGTTATTCATTATTTTAAATGGATGCAATATTTGCGTTATTATATGGTAGTGTAGCCTTGAGCTAGTATAATATATATATATATATATATATGCATATATTGAATATTTTTGTAGCTACAGCATGTAGCCTATGGTGGGCCTTTAAGGTGTATAGGTTAGTGAAAGCTGAGTGAGGTAGGAGTGATAGATAGATGTTGGTGCATCCCCTTAGTGTATTTTGTGTTGTTTTGATTATTATGAATTGACATGGTGTTGGATCAGATTGTTTAATAAGTTGCATGATTATTTTATCTACTGTTGATTTATATTTATTAAATCAGTTATTTGCATATGATGTACCTGTTGGAGATATGCCCTAGAACTAATCGTGTCATATGGTTTAGGGATATCATTCCTTAGATATTATATATTTCTATAATTAATTATAAATTATTTATGATTAATAAAATGAGGTTTTATATCATTTTGCATTTACAGTTGCTTAATAAATAAATAATACAGAATGAGATCCCGTGAGGTATTATGATGTCATGACTTTATCTGCAAGGAGTTGTAGATATAAGTACAGAGTTTTGATTTGAATAAATTCGAATCAATTTCCGATTGAGGTGATGCATATGGGATTATGACATTACATGATTGGTATATTTGATGCTGCCAAGAATTAGTATTGGATGCTAATAGTTGGCTGACGAGTCTCATATTACAAGAGCAGAAATATGGGTGATGCGTTGGAGAACGTGTTACCGAGCGTGACTAAACGTGACAAATTACATTGGTGATTATCCACAGTAAATGATATGCCACGCTTGGGTTGGAGAACGTGTTACCGAGCCTGACTAAATGTGACAAATCACATGGGTAATTATCCATAGTAAATGATACGTCACACAATCGTACTAGTGTACCACTAGTTATTTGACCTGAGGGGTCATGGCTGCCATCTACATTGAGGCACATCATTCACTTGTGTAAATCGTACTGGGCTAGCCACGCTTGGTGAAAGAAGCTTACTGGGAATGTGTTCTTGGTGTATGAGGACAGGTGATGACCAATATAGAATTTATTGGCTCATATATTTAGAGCTTGAGATCCTAGGCAGGGATGTCATACATAGGAAATGAGATTTTTGGCCAGAGTACATGTTTCCGAAAAGGTGTTTTCAGATACACGAATCCTGTATATGATTTGAGACCTTGTTCCTATGATAAAGTTAGGGGTTCCACTATTATATGAACCACGCTTAGTTAAGAGTAGATAGCAGAGGGACTTTACTACATGCACGTACGACTATATGGATTCATTAGTGTCTGGGGTCGTGGCATCTTGCTAGAGGTTGCACATGATCATTAGGAACTTCGGATGTAAAGAGTTTTATCAAACTAATGCGAAAGGGTTCGTATTTGCTCATGTCCAGCTCATGGTGGATCCAGGTGGTCACACACATATCGATTACTTGATGATGATAGTTATTGACATATACGATATCATTAAGTTAATTAATGATAGTGATACGATATTTGATCGGATGACAATTTAATTCTTTATTGTAAAGAATTAATTTCCTAGCTAAGACGTACTAGCATATGTATGCGTGGGAAATAGATCGGTAATAATTTGAATTACATAAATATGATTTACGGACCTTATGGAAACAAAGAAAAGATATTTGTCATAAGAATATTAATAAATAAATTGTTTATTTATTAATGATTAAATAATTGTATTTGATCAATTGGATCTTTGTTTGACAAATGGCACCATGTGATGTTGCCAAGTGTCTTTTTACGATTAATGTTTAAAAGTCTAATATTATAAGTAATGATTACATTAATTATATATGATATAATATTAAAATATAATCATTATATTTTATTTATATTGTATAAATAAAATAGCACACACTATCTCTCATAAAATATCTTAAGTATATATATTAATATGATTAATAATATATATATATAGTAAGATATTTTAAGTTACATTAAACTTTAATGTAACAAGAAAGGATTTTGGAATTCATTCATGAGCATGTGACACTTGGAATCTACCTCTTTATTTTGAACAGTGTAAGTGGATTATAAAGCACGGGTTACGTGTGTTTTGAAAATAATACACAATTTGGGATTTTCAATAGATTGAAATCCCTAAATTGTGTGCTTCTTCTTCTTCTTGCCTCTCTGCTGAGACTCTATTGGTGAATGGGTATGAGGTTTTGTTTTGAATAAAATCAAAAGGGGAAGAAAGAGAATAATAAAGAGAGAAAGCAAGGAAAGGAAAATGATGAAAATGGTTTTCATGAGTTTTCTTTTCTTCCACAAGAACTAAAAGTTTTCTAGATCTAAAAAATTTGTTTTAAGTTTCCATTGAAACCCTTCGCTATCAATCCAATATGTGTGTGACATGCTCTCAAGCTAACAAGTAGCTTATTCCAGAGATTAACACTTAAGGTATGTGTACTTTTATGCATTGATCATTTTGTTCAAAAAGTTTAAAATTTTAAAATGCACATACATCCATGTCTTTGGTCTTTGGGCGAGTCTTTCCGCACTTGCTGTGTGGCGGCAGTGGCTCTCTTTTTCGCTATGTAGGCCTAAGCGCGCTCGGAAAGCCATCCCATGTATTGTGCTATGGTTTTTCTCTTCAAGTTGTATTAAAGCCATGACATTTGTATGTATGTATGTTTTAAAATCTGTGTTTGGAAGTTGATTTTGTTCATATAGATTGTTTATGGTGGCTTAAAATTGATAATGTGTTATTTTGAATAAAATGCTCTTTATGTTTAAAATCATGAAAATTTGATTTATTGTGTTTTAAGCATATGTATGTGTTGATACGAAATGTTAATGGTGATTAAATTTTGGGTTAACATAGATGAGAATATATTTAATATATTTCAGAGCATGGAAATGGTTAGATTTGATTTAATCAAATTAGGATATTTAGATGATTACGTTTTTTTGAAAAAGCATGATAATAGACTCTGTTAATATGATTAATAGGTGTTATCATGTTTAGAGACTTGAATGAAGTTGTTTTAAGACTTTTTACAAAAGTTTTAGAAACTTTAGAAATGTTAAAAATGGTCTCTGATTGATTCGTTTTGATGCAAGTATCAATACGTGCAGGCTAAAGGCATTGAGTGTCAATGCCATAAGCAAATGGATCAATATAAGATGGCTCTGTATCATCCGGTAGCATTCTGTTTCAGGAAGTATTGATCTCTTTAGAGAAAGGATCGAAGATGTACCTGTTAATCAATCGTCTACCACGCTTCTGTTTTGTTTTCTCCTTTATGAAATAGATGCGGATACAATTTAATGCCGTCTATTGTAGACGTGAGGAGATTTATTCGCATTTGTTTCATAAAGGAGAAAACAACATAAAAGCGTGGTGGACGATTGATTAATAGGTACGTATTGTATTATTTCTATAAAGATGAGTTTATTCCGCTATTAACGAAAATGATAAAATACCGATTGCAAATTGTATCAGAGCTCTGGAAAAGAACTGAACAATTAGACAGATGTTGATGATCTGGAAATTATGCGAGATTTGGTAAAGATCTGCCAGTTCTAAAGAGCTAATTTTGATTTTAATAATTAATAAGGTTTTATTAATTATAAACAATGATCTAAATAATCTGAATTGTTCTAATTCAAGTTGTTTTCATTTAGATCATGGTATTGAAAATAAGCCAGAAATTGGTTTACTAACTACGTCGATTGATAGATTAAAGGAAGTAAAAACTCTCCTAGTAGATCTCGATCAAAAAGTAAATTATACCGTATTATGTATATTTGCTTTGCAAGAAGAATTAACTGAGATCCATGGAAAACTTGAACAAATTAATTCTAATCTTCATAGGTTACTACTTTATAGAGAATCTTGACTCTCTTTGTTGGACGAATGAGATAAGATGTTATGTTTGGATTTACTTTGAAAGGGATGCTTTAAAAGTTCATAGACTTCGGAAAAGGCTCATAAAGTTAAATCGTGAGGACATAGAAGTAGTCTTCCCTATAGAAGGATATACAGAAGAAGAAATAAGGACTGTTACTTTAAATCATTGTAACGAAAAACCAAGATATTCTAGATGAGTATCTAGAATGGTTGGCCGTGTTTAGAGTTAATAGAGCTCTGGCTAATGGCATTGAATAAGGTTATCCTAGTCACCTTGTAGCAAATGTGGATATCTCAAGAATTTGTACGGCAAAAACTACATTGAGATCACGATGATTCGATAAAGTTGAAGCGGTAATTCCATATATTACAAATTCTCAAGTAGAGGATAATATGGCAGTAGAATCAACTAGACCAAGCATTAGATCTGGACGAGAATCTAGGAACTAGACTAAGATTAAGTTTAGGAAACTAAACTGTTAAAAGTTTAGGAAAATGGCTAATAAAGGGGTCTTAAAAGAATTCGCTAAAAGCATTCAAGCTAAATACCCAAGATTGCCATTTGGATATGCAGAATATGCAACCCAAGAATCTCAAAGAGATTGGAAAAAGGCAGAAAAATACTTTCTAAAATTGATGGAAAGAAAGTAATGCCTGACTATGATGAAGATCCTAAATATGAGAATATTTTAAAAGAGGATTTGAAAAAATTAGAAGATTATTATGAAAGACAAAAGAAGCGAGACCAACAACCTGTGTCATTCTCAAAAGACCCTTTGAAAAGACAAGAAGTTTTGGTCAAAATAGAACTAGAAAGTCTAATCTCCAAACTTAGGAAAGCTGAATTTGAAGATGACCCGTTAGAAGGAATAAGGAATTCTTTAGACTCTTTCGAAAGCTTTTTGAAATAGATAACTAATTCAAAAGTTGAATTTAAATAGACTTATCCCTCAAGAATAAAATTCGAATTTGTGCCAAGACAGGCAAAACGGATGATGGAGATACCTTCAAATGGAAGTTTTCTATATGTTGATTGTGTCAAGGATATTGACGAAGCAATTAGCAATTAGGAAACTGTTAATCAGGTTCATATTCAAAACAAGAGTTTTAATGTGAACATAACTTATAAGTTTCTAACATCTACTTTATAAGGTTCTGCAGGAAGTTTCTGGAAAAGTTTAGAAGTTGGATTTGGAGTCTTAGATACCATAAGAGACTTGAATATAGTAGAAGCTATTTTTGCTTTATTTAAGGATATGCTCAGTAGAGAATTTAATAGGGTAACAATTACCAGTAGAAATCTTTCTGAGGTGGTTGCTTTAGAAGCACTTACAAAATTATGATTATGAGACTTGTCTCAATTTGAAAATTTTGTATGTGAATACCAAAAAAACTTTTATCACTTACCCCGGTAGAACGCAAGAAGTTATGAAAAATACCTTCTTTGTGAAACTTTCAAGTGGCTAGGATCAAACTGCTAGAGAAGCATTCAAGTTGCTCATAGAGAAAAATCAGGTAGTTGATTATTTATGAAGACATATTAAATCTGTTAGTTAGTTGATTCGAACAAGATGTCTTAATGCCAAGCAGAATAAGGAAGCTAAAAGGCTTGACTTTAATGAGTCTTGTTGTAAAGAGTTTACGGGTGTTCCTGGACAATACAAATGTAATATTCGTAAAAAGGAATATGAAAAATGCAATTCTGAAAAGAGACTTAGTAAACCTAAGAACTCTTGGAAACTATCTCAATGGAAAAAATTTCCTCGGAGGTTTCGAAAGATGAAAAAGATTCTCCTAAAATCTAGGAAGAATGTTTCAAATCACGGAAGATTTGCTAGAAGGGTAGAAAACAGAGTAAGTTCCAAAGAAAAAGGAGCAAGAAAATTTTGTGCTACTTGTCCATCTAGAAAGTCTACAAAAGGCTGTAACTGCTGTTGGTTATGTGGTACTAAAGATCATTATGCTGACAAATGTTTTGATTGAAAAAGGAAAACTGCCAATATTTGATTATTAGAAATCGATACGGAAAAGCAGAAATCAATATATGAACCTATATGAGGATATGAAATTAGTACTGATGATGAATCAGTGTATGAGCTAATTTCAGAATATTCCAACTTTGAAGATTCTGAAAATTATTCGGATTCTAAAAGTGATACTGGATATTCTCAGATTGAGAATTTCAGGTTAAACACTTTCATGATTAGGAGTGAAGATACTTCTGTAAGAAATGAAAGTGAAAACGAATAACTAATTCCAATAATGGAACTACGAAATCTGTCTGAAGATATAATTAGTAGTCATGTTAATTATAGAGATACTTGTGAAAACCCTGAAGTTTGGGACATTCCTAAACTATCTTCTAAGGATATTTTCGAAAGAAAATCCAAATGAGGATTTAGGGCAAAAGGAATAGAAGAAGTACATAAACAACTAGTAAAGGTTGAATTGAGTCAGTCTAAAGGAGGAGAAATTATTCTTTCTACTGATCAATGGATTAAACATATTTGAACTCTTGCAAAGGGAAAGTAAGGTAAGAATAAGTTTAATTATGTACAACTTGAAGTGGTGCAAATCCGTGTACAAGGCTTATTTAGATTTGGTATAGATGTACCTATCCAGGTAGCCATTCTAGACAAAAGATGGATGTCTTTTGGAAAAGCTTTGATTGGAGGCTTCTATGCAAATCTTGCTTTAAGAGATGTCTATAGTACAATTAAGCCAAGATACATGGCTAGTATTACAGACTCTACGCTAGGATACTTGCTGGCTTTAAGAATTCATACTTCTGGATGATTGATTAATAGTGGAATAAACTCATCTTTATAGAAATAATACAAGACGTACTTGTTAATCAATCGTCCACTGCGCTTCTGTGTTGTTTTCTCCTTTATGAAATAGATGTGAATATAATCCGATGCTTTCTGTTGTAGACACGAGGAGATCTCAACGTTTGTTCACAAAGATATTTAAAGAAGAACACAAATGATCGGAATAAGAGTCTTTTATTTCGATAAAGATTTACATAAAATACTAATGCCCCTATATTTGGCAGACTAACATATTTATAATGCTTCGAATTTCAGTAGGTTTGGAATCCACAGAATTCAAATAAGTTCAAGTCCTAAGAGATAAATAAAAGCAATATGACACTAGGTCCACATGTTTCCCACTTGTCTTACAAAGAAAATGTCATTGGGGTCTATAAGTCTCCCATATGTCGTTACATTATTTAAATAAATTCTACCTAAGTTCCCACTGTCAGCAGAATTTTGTCGATATTCGCCTTAGTACACAGGCGTTGTGTTAGACCTTTTCAGTGGCCTAAATCTCCAGTTATTGGGCTCTAGCCCAAAATTTCAAAACTCCTTTGGACCAATTAAAGGGCCAAAGTCAACAAATCTTTTGTTGTTTCTTGCAAGTGTTGTTGGGTTAAGTTTTTTGGGTTGAAGAACTTCAAGAACGTTTTCAACTTATCTTTGTTATGAATGAAAAATCTATCCTAGATAACATAGTAGTCCTTAGGGATGATTACCACAGTGTTATCATAAATATGGGTTAAACAATCATCTCTAATTTGCTCTTCCAGCTTCTTTTTTGCTAGCCTAAATTTTAACAATAGCTAACAAGTCTAATCCGTAGGTGACCAGGATTGTAATCGTCAGAGACAGTTGTTTCTGATCTCATATTCATCTTCGGTAATACTTCCATGATACCATGGTTTTCCAACCAGGATTTCCCATATTTGCAGTAGTTTAATATCATCCTATTTTTGTATCGCGAAAGTGATACAACAGATTACTTGATTATATTTTCGATTTAAAACACACAGAACTTGCTTGACAGCTTCTGGTAATTCTAGATGTATAATCCCCTCCTGCACCTCTATTTCAAGTATATCTATCCATTCTCTTTTTAAGAATTCAAAACAAAATCTTAATGCAAAGAGTTTTTACGGAACATATAACTCAATCAAATCTTTAGAAAAAATCAGCATATTTTTTGTCACCTCATGCTTCTGATTTTGGCTAAAGCTTTGAATTAGTTTATTAAGAGTTATGTAGCTTACTATTACTGAGATTTCTTTCTATAAGTAGTTTTTTGCCATATCTATCCTCTGAATCGTCCAATATTAAAGATGAACTACACCTTTCTCTTCTTCTTCTTCCAGTTGGGGCCTATCTGCTTCTAACCAAGCAATTCGATTAGCTAAAGCATTCAGATGCTTTTTCATCTCAAAATACCTTCTCCTATAGTAAGTGCAATCATATGCTGGAATTCTAGGTTTTCCCATAACATTAAACTTTGTTGTGAGACTTTGAGATTTTTAAGAAATTCCATTGGTTCAAAAGCTAGATCCAGTTTTAATGGTTCTGACTGTCTTTCCAATTTTCCTTTCATCAGAAGAATATCCTTTCTTCTTATCATTCACAACAAGCCTCTGTGAATTTTCATCTACCTTGGATTTTCCTTTCCATACTGGACATTTAGTCCGACAATGACCCTGAGCTTTGCAATTCCAGCATTTAACCTGAGTCTTGTCAATGCTCTTTTCAGCAACCTGTTTGGGTTTTTCTCTTTGAACTTATTTTTCAGGACGGTTAAAGCTTCCTTAACTTTCTTGTCCTTCAGGTCTTTTTGCCTTTTGTGGACAATCTATCATCATATGCCCTGGCTTGTGGCACTTTGAACATAAGTGTTGACTTCTAGTTTTCTTTTCCTTTTTGCAAGAATTTTTCTTCTTTTAGCCTGGAAAGAAAATCAACAACAAGGTTAGATTTTCCAGATATAAATTCAAACTTGATTTTATAATTAATAAACCAAATTTGCTACCTAATTAATCTACTCTTGTTTCCCATTAAGTTGAGATTCAAAAATTCTTTCAAATATTTAGAATCTGTTCTTAAAGTAAATTTCTGACTAATCACAAATAGTCGGAATCTTTCAATAGAATTCTTTGCCACCAAAACTTTCATTTCATAGATAGGATAATTTGTTTCTGCATCAGAGAATCTACCAGATGTATATCGGGTGATTCGCTCAATATTATCTGAACCTGTAATATTAACTACTCCACCCCAATATAGTTATGAAGCATCACTTTCGACTAGTAAAGACTTGTTTTCCTCAGGTATTCTAAGTGGTTTCAAGGTCTTAATAAGTGCCTTCATTTTTTGAACACATGCAATGTCCTTAGAAGTCTTGTCCTATGAAACTTTCTCACTAGTCTTTTTTGTCAAACCATTTATACTTTCTGCAAGATTATGAACATATTATCGCATATAATTGGCAAGACCAGGAAATTGTTGCAATTGTTTCCATCTTTAAGGATATTTGGAAACTCTAGTAATTTCTTCAAAAATGTTCTTGGAGTTGAATTCCTCCTTCACCTATTTCAACGCTTAAGAAATTAACCTTAGACTTAAACCATTCTATCTTTCTTTCAGATAGAATCATTCCTGCATTTACGATTTTTTCTATTACTTTTTCTAGGTGATAGACATGTTCATCTAGTATTTTGCTAAACACAAGAACATCATCAATGTAAATAGCACAGAAGGATGACAAGTTTGAAAATACCTTGTCCAAATGGCAAAACCATCCATTCAAACAAACCTTTTGAACATGTAAATGCCATCAAACATATACATTCCTCTTTTATTCGAATTTGCCAAAAGCCTGACTTTAAATCAAATTTTGAGAAATACTTTCCATATCTTGCTTTATTTATTAAAGCTAATTTGTTTGAAATTTTATAACCATCGTCGATTACAAGTCTAAATTTCCACGTTCTCTTCTTGCCCTATTCATAACTATGAATGCTGACGATAAATGTGGACTAAAACCTAGCCTTATCAACTTCTTTTCTAGAAGTTCAATTATTTGCTTACCAAACTCTTCCTCTTCAAATGAAGTATAAGGAAAAGATTTTGTAATAATTACATCACCTTCTTTCCTTAGTCTGATTTCAGCAAACTCACCATTTTTTTTCCATAGTTTTAATAGTTGCTTGTCAAAACATGGAAATAGTTTTCCTCTTAAGGTTGAGATAATATTTTCTATATTATAATCTTTAACCTTTAGAGTATTCAAGTTTTCTTTTATATCTACTTTATCTATGCACATGTTAGTTTATGCATAGGAAGGATATAATCACCTAAGAAAAACCTCATTTTTATCTTGCTTAGAAGAAACCTTGAACCATCAATTGTTTTTCTCTTTAATTCGAAAAACAATATGATTTTCTTCTAGAACCAATTTTTGAGGTCTAAAACCATTTTGAACCTTACAAATATCTGGTTTAGCAAGAATAGGAATTTTGTGATTTGCTAAAATAATATAATCATTATCTTGGACAAACAGTCCAACTTCTAGTTAACTACGCAAAAAGTTATTCCCAATAATAAAATCTACTTTGAAATAATCTATTAACAAGATTTCCTTTACGGTAAATTTTTTCTCATTTTTTTGTATTACTACATTCTCAATATAGTCTGTAATTATACTATTTCATTCATTAGCAACTGTATTTATTATTGGGTTTTCCAGTTTTTTCCATAGTTCTTCTAGAAAGTAATATCATCTAGCAATACTCTTAGTTGCCCCTGTATCTACAAGTATATCTATTATATACTTTTGATATTCTGGGAAACTAAATACTCCACAAATGCAAGTGTCTATTATGCCTTGTAACAGTGGACAACATTTTTCGCCATGAGATATAATCATCCTCATACTACTAGTACTGGATTCTTCCTCATATATTGGGATCTATACCTTATTGTACCCAATAATTCTTCTATTTACAGATATGGTTTCACTCTTTGCAGAATCATTTTCTTCCAATGTAATTGGATTCACAGGTTTGTTCATTAAGGGTTCAAATGAACTTGTTAATCTTCTTTCTTCCAACAATTGGAATTTTCCTTTCCTCAACATTGGAGCCTCAAGATCTACTTCAACCTGTTTATCATCATATTCTCGTACAATCACCCCTCTTGGGTTGAGGTTACCTACAATTGGCTATGTAGAGTATTCAAGCACCCATCGCTTAGGCCAAGGAAGGAATCTTGAATCCTTAACTTCAAGGAACATGGGTAATATCCTTCCTACCGTATGACCATGTACTTCAGTCTTGGCCGACTGAGATATACATATAGGATTCATCGTAATAATCAATCAATATATCATCTTATACTAGATAGCAATTCCATGACTTGAATTCATTACCTCTTCTAATATAAAAGTATGAATTCTTAAAGCCAACAAGTATTTCAGTGCAGGGTCTGTAATACTAGCCATGTATTTTGGCTTAATTGTACTATAGACATCTCTTAAAGCAAGATTTGGATGGAAACCTCCAATCAAAGCTTTTCCAAAAGACATTCATCTTTTGTTTAGAATGGCAACCTAGATAGGTACATCCATACCAGATTTAAATAAGCCTTGTACAAGAATTTGCACTGCTCCAAGTTGTACATAATTAAACTTATTCTTACCTTGCTTTCCCTTTGCAAGAGTTTGAATAGGTTTAATCCATTGATCAGTAGAAAGAATAATTTCTCCTTCTTTAAACTGACTCAATTCAACCTTTATCGGTTGTTTATGTACTTCTTCTATTCCTTTTGCCCTAAATCCTCATTTGGATTTTCTTTCAAAAACATCCTTAGGAGATAGTTTAGGAATGTCCCAAACTTCAGGGTTCTCAGAAGTATCTCTATAATTAACATGACTACTAATTATATCTTCAGACGGATTTCCTAGTTCTATTATTGGAATTAGTTCTTTGTCTTCACTTTCATTTCTTACAGAAATATCTTCACTCCTAATCATGAAAGTGTGTAACTTGAAATTCTCAATCCGAGAATATCCAGTATCACTTTTAGAATCCGAATAATTTTAAGAATCTTCAAAGTCGGAATATTCTGAAACTAGTTCATACACTGATTCATCATCAGTACTAATTTCATATCCCCATACAGGTTCATATATTGATTTTTACTTTTCCGTATCAATTTTTAATAATCGAATACTAGTAGTTTTCTTTTTTCGATCAAGATATTTGTTAGCATAATGATCTTTACTACCACATACCCAGCAGCAGTTACAGTTTTTTGCAGACTTTCCAGATGAACAAGTAGTACAAAATTTTCTTACTCCTTTTTCTTTGGAACTTACTCTGTTTTCTACCCTTCTAGCAAATCTTCTGTGATCTGAAAGATTCTTCCAAGATTTCAAGGGAATCTTTTCCATCTTTTGAAACTTCTAAGAAAATTTTTTTCCATCGAGATAGTTTCCCAGAGTTCCTAAGTTTCTTAGGACTCTTTTCATAATTGCGTTTTTCGTATTCCTTTTTACAAATATTATATCCGTATTGTCCAGGAACACCCACAAATTATTGACAAGAAGACTCATTAAAGTCAAGCCTTTTAGCTTCCTTATTCAGTTTGGCATTAAGACATCTTGTTCGAATCAACTGCCTAACAGATTCAATATGTCTTCCTAGAGAATCAACTACCTGATATTTTTTTATGAGCAACTTGAATGCTTCTCTAGCAGCTTGTTCCCAGCCACTTGGATGTTTTGGAAAAAAGGTATCTTTCATAACTTCTTGCATTCTACTAAGTAACTGATAAAAGTATTTTCGGTATTCACATACAAAATTTTCAAATTGACACAAGTCTGATAATCTTAATTTTGTAAATGCTTCCAAAGGAACCACCTCAAAAAGATTTCTACTAGTATTTGTTACCCTAGTAAATTCTCTACTAAGAATATCATTGAATAAAGCAAAAACAACTTCTACTATATTCAAGTCTCTTATAATATCTAAGATTCCAGATCCAGCTTCTAGACTTCTCTAGAAACTTTCTGCAGATCCTTGCAGAGTAGATCTTAGAAACCTATAAGTTCTGTTCACATTAAAACTCTTGTTTTGAATATGAAACCAATTAATAGTTTCCCAATTGCTAATTGCTTCGTCAATATCCTTGACACAATTAACATCTAGAAAACTTCCATTCGACGGTATCTCCACCAACCATTTTACATGTCTTGGTACAAACTCGGATTTTATCCGTGAGGGATACGTTTGTTTAAATTTAGCTTTTGAATCAACTATCTGTTTTAAAAAGCTTTCGAAAGAGTCTAAAGCATTCCTGATTCCTAAGTTTGGAGATTATACTTTCTAGTTCCTTTTTGATTGGAACTTCTTATTTTTTCAAAGGGTCTTTTGAGGATGACACAAGTTACTGGTCTCGCTTCCTTTGTCTTTCATAATAATCTTCTAATTTTTTCATATCTCTTTTGAAAGATTCTCATATTTAGAATCTTCACCGTAGTCATGCATTACTTTCTTTCCATCGATTTTAGAAGTAAAATCTTCTTCATTAATCCTTTTTAGAAAGTATTTTCTGCCTTTTCCCAATCTCTCTGAAATTCTTGGGCTACGTATTCTGCATATCCAGATGGCAATCCTGGGTATTTAGCCTGAATACTTTTAGCGAATTCTTTTAAGACCTCTTTATCAGCCATCTTCCTAAACTTTTAACAAGTTAGTTTCCTAGACTTAATCTTAGCCTAGATCCTAGATTCTCGTCCAGATCTAGTACTTGGTCCAGCCGATTCTACTTCTATATTATCCTTTAATTAAGAATCAGTAATATATAGAATTACCGCTTTGACTTTATCGAACCATCATAATCTCAATGTAGTTTCTGCCCTACAAATTCCTGAGATATCCATATTTGCTACAAGGCGACCAAGATAACCATGCCTTTAGCCAGAGCTCTATCAACTCTAAACACAGCCAACCATTCCAGATACTCGTCTAGAATATCTTGGTATCCATTACACTGATTTAAAGTAACAGTCCTTACTTCTTCTTTTGTATATCCTTCTATAGGAAGACTACTTTTATGTCCTTAAGATTTAACTTTATAGGCCTTTTCTGAAGTCTATAAACTTCTTAAGCATCCCTTTTTAAAGTAAATCCAAACATAACTTCTTATCTCATTCGTCTGACAAAGAGAGTCAAGATTCTTTCCAAAGTAGTTAACCTATGAAGATTAAAATTAATCTATTCAAGTTTTCCTTGGATCTTAATTAATTCTTCTTGCAAAGCAAATATATGTAATACTGTATAATTTACTTTTCGATCTAGATCTACAAGGAGAGTTTTTACTTCCTTTAATCTATCAATCAACGTATTTAATAAACCAATTTCCGGCTTATTTTCAATACCATGTTCTAAATGGAAACAACCTGAATTAGAACAATTCAGATTATTTAGATCATTGTTCATAATTAATAAGATTTTATTAATTATTAAAATCAAAATCAGCTCTTTAGAACTGGCAGATTTTACTAAATCTCACACAATTTCCAGATCATTAACATCTGTCTAATTGTTCAGTTCGTTTCCAGAGCTCTAATACCATTTACGATCAGTATTTTATCATTCTAATTAACAGCGAAATAAACTCATCTTTCTAGAAATAATACAAGACAAAGATATTAATCAATTGTCGATCTCTTTAGAGAAATGATCGATATCTACTGTTCAAAGGTCGATTGGATTGAACCCCTTAGTGAAACGGATCGATACTTGAAATCTAGCTAGCCATTTATCGGTCTTTGGCTAGAGAGGATTTACCATTCGAGGTTGAAATTGTTTCAATTAAACAGAAAAATAATTAATTTTGATTCAACTAGAATTAATAGAATTCTAGTGAGAGTAAAATGATGAACATAAATCAACCAATCGATATTGTATCAATTGAATTCTCTCATAGAGGAATTAATTGTTAATTCATATATTTAATATGATTAAATAAGTGATGGGTTAATATTTGATATTGATATCATTTGGAATGATATAAACCCATTACTAAATAATATGCATGGTGATGTCTATTAAATGAGACCTCAAAATGAAAATCTTCCTCTTATTAAATATTAGGTTCAAACATTCCAATGTAGTCAGCAGATTATAGTCATATTTGATAGGGTAACCCAATAACTATTAGGTAAGGGCCCTTACGGGGTGTCGTAGTCTATTTGACCTGTTTCTTGATAGGAGGTCTTTGGCCATCAATAACTGTTAGGTGAGGGGTTTAATTTTACTTCTATTCAAGAAAAGGCATTGGGTCTAGCCTAACTAGGTTGAGGTGCCAATAACTATTAGGTGAGGTGCCTTTTTTTAGAGGTAGATTGATCATGTCTTTGTAAGAAGTTATAAACAAAAATGAGTTTCTGACTTGTTGTGCTTGCTTGGCCAAATAGTTAGGTAAGGTCTTATGAGTTTGATAAGAATATAATCACCCACAAAAACCTGTAATTTGATTACAGTTTTCTCATTAAGGGAGTATGGGATATAATTAAATTAGTGGGAAAATTATTTGGTTTAAAGTTATAAACTGAATAGATAAGAAATATAAATATACATTTAATACATTCTGATGTATTTTTTTATGCAAATATTAAATTGTTGAATCTCTTTTCAAGTGAAAAAATAATAAACTCTCTTATCCAAATCCTTGATACTTATAGGCTCACCAGGCTTAATTTTAAAGGTTTGGTATCGAATTCTCAAAATTATTCTAGATTTTGAAAAGATTGGCTATGTCCTTCAAGGGCGTAGGCCCTAGTCCCTTTTGAGTGATGTCTTATAGACTCAGCATGAGAGCATGCAAGATGTCTTAGTGGTCTATCTCTCTTTGGTTGAGTTATTCGAGGAAAGTTTCAGTTATAGGCGGTGCAAGCTATCCATTGCTTTGTTTGGTATGAAACTTAATCCGAGAGTGCCTCAGGAGTTCCATCTTATGAAGATGATAAAACCTCAAAGGACAGTTGGAGTCATTGGGGTTTTTCATAGACTTCAAGTTACAGACAAATTTGATCCTTTAGTCACAACTATCTAGCTTTGACCAATTTATTACCAATTATCACATGAACAAACTGGAACATACTCTTGCTGAACTTATGAATGAAATTGTTTTATTTCATAAGGAAGAGTTTCTAAGAAACAGAAGGGTAAAGGCAAACAAGTTGCCAATAACCAACACAATGATGAGTGTTATCATTGTAAGAAGCTCGAACATTGGAAGAGAAATTATCCTCTTTACATGAAGAGCATGAAACAGAAAAAGGCACAATATACACTTTCTTGTCATGTTATTGAAACTAAATTAAGTGTTAGTTCAGATTCAAATAGCTAAATACTTAATTCAGCTGCCACTTCTCATAAACGTATAGCATTACAGGACCTTCACAGTAAGCTGTTACTGAACGAGGGTGCAGTGACGCTGAAGATGGTAAATGGAGCAACAGTTGCTACCACTTGCTCAGGGATATACAGAATTATTCTTCATTCGGGTCATGTTTTTGTATTATTCAAAACTTTGTATTTTGATATAGCCAATAGAAATATTTTATCTATCAATCAGTTGTGTAAACATGGTTACACATTTATGTTTGATGGATGTAAATGTTCAATTTATTTGAGAAATAAATTGATTGGCACTGGCTTCAATATCAATTGTTTATATGTCATTGAGACTAATGAAATTAACATGACTGATATTATTAATAAGAAAAGATCTATAAATGAACTTAATTCAAAACTTATATGGCATCATAGATTAGGTCATATTAAAGACAAAAGGATTATGAAGATGGGTAATGATGGATTGATAGGTCCATTGGGTTGTGAATTATACCTCTCTTGTGAATCATGTCTTTAAGGGAAGATGACCAAATTGCCCTTTGTTGGACAAGGAAAAAGAGCCGATGAAATTTTAAATTGATACATAGTGATGTATGTGGTCCATTTAGTAAAATGGCCAGAGATGGTTTCTCATACTTCATAATCTTTACAGAAGATCACTCACGGTATGATTATGTGTACTTATTGAAGTACAAATTTGAATCTTTTGAAAAGTTCAAAGAATTCAAAGCTAAAGTAGAGAAACAGATGGGAAATAATATTAAGATTCTACAATCTGATCATAGTAGTAAATACTTAAGTACTGAGTTTCTATAATTTCTAAAAAAAATAATGGTATACTTTCTTAGCTTATACTTTCTTGTACACCATAGAATAATGGTGTATTGAAAATGAGGAATTGTACTTTATTGGATATGGTACAATCCATGATAAGCTTCACAGACTTACCTATATATCTTTGAGGATATGCTCTAAATACCGCAATTTACATCTTGAACAGGACTCCATCAAAAACTGTTCCTAAGACACCATATGAGATATGGTATGGGAAGCTTCCAAGCTTCAATTATATGAAGTCTTAGGAATGTCAGCTTATGTTAAATTAGTTAACACTGGGAAGCTAGATGCTAAGTCTGAAAAAGGTCGATTCATTGGATATCTTAAAGATACTTTAAGATATTATTTCTACTTTCATGTTGATCAAAAGATTTTAATCAGTAAACATGCACAGTTCCTAGAAAATTAGTTCATTGAGGAAGGTGGTATAGATAGAAAGATTGAGCTTTCAGAGGAGTCTGGAAAGCTTGAAGATGATCAACCTTAGATGGATGAGCTTATTGATGCAGATGAACCAGTTCAATATGATTCTCAGTGTTCTGTAGACCAAACTCTTCGTAGATCTAGTAGGATATCATGCCCTCCTCAGAGAGATTATTTCCTTTCTAAAAATGATTGTAAATCATTTGTGATTGGAGAAGAGATGCAGAGAGAAGATTCTAGAACTTATGAAGAGGCGATATTAGACATCAATCAATTTTGGTAGATGGCTTGAGGCCATAAAATCCAAAATGAAATCCATGTATGCTAACTAGGTATGGTCACTTATTGATTCACCAAAAAGAATTGTTCCATCAGTTATAAATGGGTTTACAAACGAAAAGTTGGAAAAAATGGGAAAAGTATAAACTTTTAAAGGTAGGTTGGTGGCAAAGGGTTATAATAAAAAACAAAGTGTTGATTTTGATGAAACCTTTTCCTCTATAGCCATGCTAAAATCCATTCGGATATTACTAGCTATTGCGGTTTATCATAACTATGAGATATGGTAGATGGATGTAAAGACAACCTTCCTTAATAGTTTCATTGAGAAGTTCATATACATGCAACAGTTTGTCGGGTTTGTTGCCTCTGTTGATAATCATAAGGTTTGTAAGTTGCATAGATTCATTTATGGATTAAAGCAAGCTTCCAGGAGTTGGAACATGCGATTCAATAATGCGATCAAATCGATTGGCTTCATTAAAAATATTGATGAACAGTGTGTCTACAGAAAAGAAAATAACAATCTAATCACATTCCTTATATTGTGTGTAGATGACATACTACTCATGAGGAACGATATGGGCATGTTATCCAAGACTAAATTGTGGTTGTCTAATATTTTCTCCATGAAAAACTTTGGGAAAAGTGACCTTCATTTTGGGTATTCATCTCTATAGAGATAGAGCGAAACGAATGATGGGTTTTTCCTAGAGTCTATACATAGATAAAGTAAAGAAGTTCAATACAGAAGATTCCTTATGCTTCAGCAATAGGCAATCTTATGTGCGTCATGCTATGTACTAGACCTGATATAGCAATGCTGTGAGTGTCATAAGCAGATATCAGGAAAATCTAGAAGAAGAACATTAGACTACGGTTAAAAAAAGCCTAAAGTACTTAAGAAGAACTAATAATTTAATGTTGATCTATAAGGGGTGAGTTAAAACTTGAAGGTTATATTGATTCTAATTTCCAATCAAATGTAGATGATAGAAAGTTTATTTCTACACTTGTCTTTATATGTAATAGAGGTGCTGTCTATTGGAAGAATTTCAAACAAACTACCATAACAGACTCCACTATAAAAGCTAAGTATATCGTTGCTTCTGAAGCTGCGAAAGAGGCTGTCTAGATTCGTAAGTTCATAATAGAACTCGGAGTGGTTCCTTTCATAGTTGACCTAGTAGTTTTGTACTGTGACAATAATAAAGCTATAGCTTAGGCTAAGGAACCGAGGTCTCACTAGAAGTATAAACATATTCAGAGGAAATATCATATGATAAGAGAGTTTATAGCAGATAAACAAATGATCGTACAGAAAACCCTTGCAGCGAATAACATAGCGGACCCACTGATTAAGCCTATGACACAATAGCAACTGGATCACCACTTGGAGAAGATGGGTATTGAATACCACGGTGATTGTCTCTAGTGCAAGTAGGAGTTTGTTGAAGATATGCTCTAGAACTAATTGTTTCATATGGTTTAGGAATATCATTCCTTGTATATTTTATATTTCTATAATTAATTGTAAATTGTTTACGATTAATAAAATAATATTTTATATCATTTTGCATTTACAGTTACTTAATAAATAAATAATGCAAAATGAAATCCCATGATGTATTGTAATGTCATGACTCTATCTGCAAGGAGTTATAGATATGAGTACAGAGATTTGATTTGAATACATCTGAATTAATTCCTGATTGAGGTAATGTCATATAGAACTATAACATTACATGACTGGTATATTTAATGCTGCCAAGAATTAGTATTAGATGCTAATAGTTGGGTGATGAGTCTCATGTCACAAGAGCATAAACATAGATGATGCGTTAGAGAATGTGTTACTGAGCGTCACTAAACATGACAAATCACATGGGTGATTATCCATAGTTAATGATACGTCACATAGTCGTACTAATGTACCTCTAGTCTTTTGACCTGAGATGTCAAGGCTGCCATCTGCATTAAGGCATATCGTCCACTTGTGTATATCGCATTGGGCTAGCCACACTTGGTGAAATAAACTTGCTAGCAATGTGTTCATGGTTTATGAGAATAGGTGATGACCAATATGGAATTTGTTGACTCAGATATTTGGATCTTGAGATCTTGGTAGAGATATCATACATGGGAAATGAAATCTCTAGCTAGAGTACGTGTTTTCAAAAATCTGTTTATAAATACATGAATCTTGTATATGATTTGAGACCCTATTCCTATGATCGAGTTAGGAGTTTGACTATTCTATGACTCGCAGTAGATCGGGAGTCGATAGTAGAGGGACTTTATTACATGCACGTATGACTATATGGATTCATTAGTGTCTGGGGCTCGTGGCATCTTGCTAGAGGTTGCGCATGATTTTTGGGTTGGATGCAATGAGTTATACCAAAGTAATGTGAAAGGGTTCATATCCGCTCATGTCTAGCTCATGATAGATCTAGGCAGTCACACACATATCGGTTACTTGATGATGATGGTTATTGCCATATACGATATCATTAAGTTAATTAATGATTTGTTACGATATTTGATTGGATGACAATTTAATTTTTTATTGTAAATAATTAATTTCCTAGCTAAGACGTGCTAGCACATGTATGCGTGGGAAATATTTCGTTAATAATTCGGATTACATAAATATGATTTACGGACATATGGAAACAAAGAAAATATATTTTTCATAAGGATATTAATAAATAAATTGTCTATTTATTAATGATTAAATAATTGTTATTTAATCAATTGGATCCTTGTTTAACAAATGGCACCATGTGATGTTGTCAAGTGTCTTTTTACAATTAATGTTTGAAAGTCAAATATTATAAGTAATAATTACATTTAATTATATATGATATAATATTAAAATATAATCATTATATTTTATTTATATTGTATAAATAAAATAACACACACTCTCTCTCATAAAATATCTTAAGTATATATATTATATATTAATATATTTTAAGTTGCATTAAACTTTAACGTAATGTGAATGGATTTTGGAATTCATTCATGAGCATGTGACACTTAGAATCCACCTCTTTGTTTTGAATAGTGTGAGTGGATTATAAAGCAAGGGTTACATGTGTTTTGAAAATAATATACAATTTGGGATTTTCAATAAGATTAAAATCCCTAAACAATGTGCTTCTTCTTCTTCTCCCCTCTCTGCCGAGACTCCATTGGTGAATCGGTGTAAGGTTTTGTTTTAAACGAAATCAAAAGGGAAAATGGGTGTAAGGTTTTGTTTTAAACGAAATCAGGTTTTGTTTTAAACGAAATCAAAAGGGAAAGAAAGAGAATAATAAAGAGAGAAAGTAAGGAAAGGAAAGTGATGAAAATTGTTTTCATGAGTTTCCTTTTCTTCCACAAGAACTAGAAGTTTTTCTGTTCTGGAAAACTTATTATAAGTTTCTACACATGAATTCGGGTAATCGGAACCTGTCGCTAGCAATCCGTTATGTGTGTGACACGCTCTAGAGCTAATGAGTAGTTTGATCTAAAGATCGACACTTAAGGTATTTGTACTTTTATGTGTTAATTATTTTGTTTTAAAATTTTAAAATTTTAAAATGTACATATATCCATGTCTTTGGTCTTTAGGTGAGTCTTTCCGTACTTGCCGTATAATGGCAGTGGCTGCCCTCTTCACTACGTAGGTCGAAGAGCACCCAAGAACCCATCACCCATGTCGCTCTCTGGTTATTTACTTTAGTACCCAGCCTATTTTTGTAAAAAAGTAGATATTATGATTGTTCCCTCACTAAGTATAGTTGTATACTTATCCTTTATTAACATTTTAGGGTACTCCAAACGATTTTGATTGTCGTGGTGGCCGGCTTTTAGAAATACCGTTATTTCTACTTTCTAAATACTCGACTCAAGCCAATATTTAAAGTCCACTGAAGAATACTCTCATTAAATTTATATATTCGATAAGAGATAATTTGTATTATAATGTGTAAAGTTATTTTGAATTTACGAAATTAGTTTGTATTTTAGTTTGAAACACCACTATGTATTATTAATTATGTACTATTGTATGTGTTCATTTCTATGTTTTCAATTTTAATATATATATTTGTTGCCTTGCACATTCATGGGGTGTGTTCCAATTTAATGGGACGTAACCTAAGGATGAGCGACGATTGCCATGTGTTGACAACCTGGGGTCGGGACTTGACATACTGACCTTTTTGCCACAAAATCTACTAAAGCTTGTCCTTTTATGACTTTCTTAGGCTTGTAGTAGATGTCGTACTTGCCAATCAACCATTTCACCAATCAACTAGATAGATTATCAAGTCGATGAAGAATTTGCCTCAGGGGCTGGTTTGTCAAAACTACCACCTGATGATCCTAGAAGTAAGGTCACAATTTCCTTGCTACTACCACCAATGCCAGAACCAGTTTCTCAAGTGGAGAATCTCTTGTTTTGGCATTCAGCAGTGCTTTGCTAGTGTAATATATGGGATGATGAACTTTCTCTTAATCTTCCTTCACCTGAACTAAGCTCACAGAATGATCGATCATTGTTAGATAAAGGTAAAACACTCTTTCAATTTCGGGGCTTGTTAGGTGCAATGGCAATGCTAGGTACTGCTTCAACTCTTAGAAAGTGTTTTCATACTCTACAGTCAGCTCAATTTTCTTTCTTTTCTTCATAATTTGTAAGAAAGGGAAATAATTGTCTATTACCTTGGATAGAAACCTGATTAACATAGCCAATCTCCTCATCAGGGTTTGTAACTCCTTAAGCGTAAAAGGGGATTTAAGATCCAATATTGCATTGATCTTTTGTAGATTAGCCTTGATATTACTCTCATTGACCATATATCTTAGGAACTTCCTGGCTTGGACTTCAAATGCGTACTTCTCAAGATTCAACGTCATGTCATACTTCCTTATATAAGAGAAGGTTTCTTTTAGATGCTTAAGTTAGTCATGGGCTTTCAAGAGCTTGAAAAGCCGATTAACTAGTCTCTAGAATGTAGCTCTTGCATTATTTAATCCAAAGGGCATTACTTTATAGCCATACAACCCTTGGTCAGTTACGAACGCAATTTTTTCTTAATTCAGCTCGTGCATCTTGATTTGATTGTATCTTGAGAATATGTCGATGAAGCTTAATAGCTTATGTTTTGTCGTTGAGTCCACTAGTTAGTTAATTCTGGGGAGTGGAAAACCATCTTTTGGATAGGCTTTATTCAAGTCCATGAAGTCCATGCACACTCTCCATTTTCCATAAGTCTTTTTCACCATAACTACATTCGACACCCATTCTAGATCATGCACTTCCTTGATGAATTTTGTTTTTATCAATTTTTTTACTTTGATATGCACTGCTTCCCTACATTTAACATTGAACAATCGCCACTTCTGCATCATGGGTTTATACTTAGGGTCAATCACTAGTTAATGGGAGATTACTCAAGGATCAATTCCGGGCATGTCTTTATGTGTCCACGTGAACACATCTATATGCTCTCTTAAAATGTCATTGGGCATCGTGTAGGTAGTGTACCTCCACCTCGTCTTCGTCCGTAAACATATTGGGAACTGAGGTAACCTTTTGTTTCTTCTTGGCTCTCGCATTCATAACGCGAGCATCCAAAGCAGAACTGGGCAGTAAATACTTCGAATAGTTATTTCTTACCCTATTCGAGTTTCCTACCAATGTAATCCCTCGAGAAATTACCATTGCTTCATGTTAATATGTCTTTTCATGTTTGGGCCTTTGGTCTGGGGTTTCGAATCCTTTCCTATTGTTTGCCACGAAATCGACCAGATAATTATTTCTGACAAAGACATTGATCTAGTTTTTAAGGTTGAAATCACTCATCTGTTAAGTGCTAGGCGCTTTGGTGAAACTCACAAAATTTGCTCTTCGCACTTCCGCTCAGTTTTACTTTTATAAGGCGAGGCTCCATCAGCAAAGTTCATCGTCTTTTGACTTCTTGGAGGATTTGCGAGAGGTGAAAATCCTTTTTTCTTGGACCTAAGCCACCTTTCTCGTATTATCTCTTCTCAAAGAATGCTTTCCCCTTGGGGGGAAGTTATCCCTCTTATTCCCCGTCCTGGTTTACTCCGGTACTAGTCTTCCTTTTCTATTAGAGTCTCAAAAATTCTTCCTATCATCTCGTCTCCTCTTGGTGTCTGACTTTGGGGTCGTATCTAGTCACGTGATACCAGTTCTAAGGCCCTTTTCTTTTTTAACTTAAGGACAACCTGGTCCTCAATTTTGATTTCATCTAACAATTTCCTTCGGACGACTTCATATATAGTGATGGACGGTTTTCATATTAAGTTCCATCCTCAGTCTACTTGCAAACCTCTCCTAAGACTTTCAAACACCAATGAGTGATAATAAACTCCCAACTTCATTACTTAGTCATGGTATCTTTTGGCAAAGTTTTTAAGGCTTTCTCATTCTCTTTGTTTCATTAGTAATAATGAACTTGGAATTTTGAGACTAGCAATGGCTCATCTAAACTCATTAATAAACATACCATCCAATTAATCAAAGTTATAGATACTGTTGGGGGTCAAACTTGTGAATCACTTTCGTGCTTGTCACTTCAATGTTAATGGGAATAACCGACACATCCAGGATTCGTTTAGCTTTTGTATCAACATCATCTCCATAAAAAAATTCACATGTAAATATGGATCGATTTTTCCCGTAAAGGGAGTTATCTGTGGCATCTTGAACTTTCTAAGAAAAACAAGACCCAGAATCCTCTAGGAGAAAGGGGATTTAAATTGCAACTCTAAACAGGATTTTGCCTCATCATTCCTCCTTCGATCTCACTTCTTCTAGTTTTCCAACTCCTTAACCAACCTTTTGACGTAAGCTTCTAGGTTATTAACTTTTTCATCACGTTCCCTACATTCTTTTTCTCGAGATTGGCTTCGTTCAGAGTCTTTTTTCTACTTTTGACGTTTTCAATTGAGGAATGTCTTCATGTCTTCTGGACTCAAATCGCGCTTTAGCTTCCATTTCTAGATTGTCGCCAAGCTATTTAGGGAGTATTAGGATTCGGGGCTAGGTCCATCAACAAACTTAAAAGTAGTTTCATCGTTTTTGGTCTTTTCTAAAGGGTGGTTGGAGATCTTGCTCTTTGCTTTTTTCCATGGCAACATGCTTGTTTCTAGAGGTATTTTGCTAGGGATTCACATCGCGATCCTTGGTATATAGGATGTTAGGAATGCTGCTTTCCACAGCCTCTGATGGTGTAGACATCTTTGGCCCTAGAAAACCATTTTGAAGATTCTTTCATCTCTGCGACTTCTTCCGCCAACGTTTGAATTTGTAGATCTTTTTCTACATGCTGTTTTTCGCTGTCAGCCAACCTTTGAACCTACTAGGCAGTTTCTACATCTCCTTAGTTAGAGGAATTTTAATGCGGGGATAAAGCTTCTGAATTGTGATTTATGCCTTTAAAGGGTGGTTGTTAATTGTTACCATCCTGATTAGCTGCCGTGGTTACCTTGAAGGGATTTCCTTTGAAATTCCCCCTTGTCGTCGTCCGCTTTTTTGTTGTGTAAGTCAGCGTTGTTATCATGGCTTTTCTTTTGATTGTTGTCGTTTTTAGCTTTTTGTTCAAATTTTCTATAGACGGCTCCAAATGTTGATGTAGCAAAAATTCTTCTAAGAACTTTGTACACCAACAATAGCCTTCTTCACTCGCTTTTAATGTTGTCTCACCTGAAATCACAGCAAGATCTAAGGGGGTAAAACCTGTGGTCTGGCAAAAACTCTATGATACTTAAACCAGGTTTTTGCTTTTATATATTTTAGAGAGAACAAAAAGCAAGCAATGACTGCAAAAGAGAATCTTTTATCTTTTAATGTCTGAAGTGTAATGTAAATTAATGTAACATATTTCAAAATGAAGAGTCTATTTTGGTTACTTTTGATTACCTTTCTATATGCTACTTCTTACTAGATCTCCCAAACTTATTAAGATTCTATATAATCTGGAAATCATAATCCCAAATGTATTTAAATTCCAAAGATCACGAAAACTTAACTTTATAAGTATCGGTATTTCGAAAATTGCAGGAACTTAAGCCTTACTTGCATAATACATTCACCATGCCATGGATTCTTGTTATGGAAAAATCTAGCAAGAGCTTGAATTTTTCGGCGATATGTAATTGTTAAGAGGTCTTGAAAACCTTTTACCCAAAACATTTTTCATCAACTTAGAATGGCCTTGGATTTGATGATATACTCAAGACCTTACCATGTTGTGCCTGAGACCCTTATAGCTAGATGAGGTCTCGAAATTCTATATCTAAGTTTGAGCCCTTTTATGGAACTTGAGAGACCTTGCCATACTCGAAGTTGTTGCCATTTTATGATAGAGTATCCTCTAAACTCGAATAAACCTTGAATTTTACTTATCTTTTGTAGAACCCCAACTTAGGTTTTTATCAACCCTTTTTTGGCCTAAAATCCATTAGACTTTATTTATGTCTCAACCCGTTTCTTAAACATTTTCTTTTATTTTAGACTAATGAAGATAATTATTTCTAAAACGATAAATAGAGTACTCTGGTTTTCAGAATATTAAAAAATTATGTAAATAGATTAGTGCTGTGATCCTAAATAAAAATGCAAACAAGAAAATGATAAATCCAAAGAAACAAATCTTTGTCTTTGAGTTGTTTACGCGTAAACCTTTGTAGACTCCGTCTACGATAGTTAGAATTCTTGAAAAAAATGAAACAGTTTTAATAAATAAACTATTAATTAAAATTATGAAAATTTTTTTAATTTTTTATTCAAATTATAACATAAAAATTAACATTTTAATGGATAATTTCCTGCCAAATCAAATGGGTACGGATATCCGCCCAGTCAATAAAATTGGAGAAAGTTTTATAAGTATTGTCTTTAAGATCGCATGCACTTTAAATTTTATTTCCTTGCTTATTTTAATTACTAATCAACGCGCGTGTGTGTGTGTGTGAGACATAATTCTATTATATAATTTTATTAATGATATGGTGGCGTATTTGCTTAAGACTTTGTGGTAAAGATGGTGATTTAACTTTTTTGTAAACTACAATTATAAAACTTTCTACTGCGTCAAATGATTTGGATGGAAATATTTTCAAAGAAAGATTTACGCGATTAATTTTTTAAAAATTGAATTTGAAAATTATTAAGGAATTAAAAGTGATTTGGTTGCCAGCATAGCATCTAGAAAACACAAAATCATCACATAAATTTAGGAACTATATGTCACAAGATTTTAGATTGAATCAGTATCACCGCGCTAGGACTACCAACACAGCTGCCAATGCCAATATGATATTGTACAACTTTGCTTGGAAAGGAATCTAAGATATAATTGGAACGTCCAATTAAAACAAGAAAGATCTGGGAATTTTTCTAAGAAAATAAGATAAAGTACAGACTTTTCTGTACCCAATAATCTTGTCAATAGTGTTCTCATTGTAACGAAGTTATCATTGAAAGAGCACTACACCCAAGTTTTGGACATTTCAAAAGAATTGGAATCGTGTCTTCAATTAAATTCTTTTATCTATTTTTTAATGGAAAACGTTACAACAAAGCATCATTCGCTGTTTCATTTGAAAAGAATTGGAAGTTCATAGACCTAGCTATGTCTGAGCGGAATCTATAAAAGGTTTCTTTTATGTACCGTTTACCCATGTCTTTATGACGAGTGAAAACGAACAATTAATGTCAGCAGAGGTAGATGTTCTAGTACATTTCCAGCTTCTATGCTAGCTTACATACTGTACCAACCACTCCAGGCTCTGTTGAAGATGACACATTATTATTGAACTCGCAATAAAAACAGCAATTATAGAACATCTGGAAAGGGGATTTTAATTAAATTGTTGCAATCACTAATCTTGGAACATTCAGAATTAAGGACACATAACAAACTCATAATATGGATTTATTTTGATACCTTTATGCATTCAGGTAGATCATTATCTTTTGTTCTGACATGAATCTGCAAAATCAGATTGAGTGGATGAAGGATTAAGTCGATGTCAAGGCAATTTGGATATATTATCCATAAATTTGAATAAAGAATTCCAGAAAAAGTAATAATAATAATAATAATAATAATAATGGCATATGTGAGACCAAATGGAGGGTATTTTACCATTTATCAATATGATAAGCTAGCAAAAGATACGGTTTCTGAAATCTTTAATATGATATTTTCACAACAATATGAGACTAACCATTTTCAATGCTTTGTAGAACCGAATAGTATTCCAATCACAACCTGAACCTATACGGTGGCCCGAACTATCTTCTCTTTAATGAGGCAATTTTAAGGCACTATTTATAGAATTAAACGACGCTATATATATATATATATATATTTATAAATGTTTATACCTCGATGACTCGTCGGTAGGATTTATCTTGGTGGCTTTCTAGAGAAGCCAGAATGACAAGTGCAGCTGCAACTGTTGAGGGCCAATAGCACAGGTGCTCATGGTCTGACAGAGCTAGAACTGCCAGGTACTTGGCCTTCTTCTCCATTTCTGCATCAGCTTTGGCAGCTTTTAGGTAGAACCTACGTTATTTACAAATTCCCAATTGTACTTAGAGAAGAAACAATTTTATGGAACTCCATCAAGTTATTTAACTCATTGTAGTTTAATGACTAAAATCAAGAGCGAGAACTCGGAACAACTCAAGACTGTTTCCAATGGTAAACTCAAACATCAATCATATTATGAATATGGGAGAAAGGATACGCACCACAGGAAGTTATAGATCGTAGGGAGGAAACACTGAAAGTTGAGGACCTCCTGCACCAGCCACTCCATAGCCACCACTTCACATCTGCTGTAACTGTTGCCCCCTATGTTAAAATTTTTTTGCCTCACACTGAGGCAAAAACAAATTTCAGCGCGACGTCCAATCCGGTTTTTCGACAATTAAAGTAATCACCTAACATGGGTGTCTTTATTCCTTTAAATTATTAAGGACTTTAAGCTACAGTTATGGCGAGAAGAGATCATTACCTGTTATAAGGCTGATTTTCTTCAATTCTGGTGGCCAATGTAAGAGATGCTATACCAACAATTTGAAGGGTCCTTTTGGTTGTGAAAAATCCCCTGGTTAGAAACCTATCGAAAAGGCTAACTCCAAGGAACATTGTCTCTTGCTGTAACTCCTTTGCAGTGCATTGCTGCTTATACAAAGCAAAGTGTTCTAATCAACAACTGACGATTAATCAAAAGTAATGAGCATATGATAATATGCGTTAGTGATTTCTTAAGGCTATAATACACAGGCACAACCACGTAAAATCGAGATAAAAGTTACAGCATGCCAAATGGTTATCGCTTCATTATATTGGCAAGAGAAAAGCAGATTAAAAATTTTATTCAAAGGCGTAAAGCATTGTCCGTTTTATGAATTCAATAAATTTAACATTTTCAACGCATATAATATCGGACGTTTCTTTTTGTAAATTTCTATTTTTATGATCGTTCAAAAAATTTTAACCATTTGATACTGACATCGTACTTGCTTCAACCTTGACCGTGCAGTTGGCACATAGAATTGTACCTCAACTTTAATAAGTGAAAAGTCTTCGAGCGTGGAGACTTGCCCGACAAACTTAACAAACTCTAGATGCCATTGGTGCTCTCCATAGTGGCATAGTCCATCCAGTTAGCAGTAAAATACTTAAATCACCACTAATGCAGGAAACTAGCTACATGCTACTGTGTTTCTTTAAGCGTTAAAACTGTTAGGTACAGTGAAGAAATAGGCAAAAACGATTAATCGAACTTGACCACGGCGATTAATTACGTAATAATAGACGTGAGTCAAGTGGACCAACCTCGACGATCCAGTGTACCATCTGAGACCGTTGTTGGCGTATGAGATCGCCGTATTCTGTGGTGGAAAAGTATTCCTCGGCGTAGTCATGCAAAAACTTTCGACTCCTCTCACTTTCACGAAATCTCTGGTAGCTCTCTTCGTCCTCCTCGTCTTCAAACCTCAACAACTGGAGATAAAAAAATTCACCAATAGTTAAAAGCCATGTACGTTAAAATTCACTAGAAAAACGTTCGTACTGTTTGATAACAGCGAAATTTCGGGAAAATAACTAATAAAAGGCAATAAAAAAAGTCAAATTAACGGAATCACCAAAAGATTCATTGATTGTGCATATAGCATATAGCTCTATTTGGCTTCCAATAAAATGCAGGTGAACAATAGAAACAAATAGGAAATTAATTTCTTAATTAAAAATAGGAAGAGTAGAAAAATAAAATTAGAATTTACCAAAGAGATAAAAATGTGTGACTAGGTCTGTTTGGCTACAAAGAAAATGAAGGAAAAGAAACAGAAAAGTAAGATTCAAATTCAACTTACTGTAGACCGATTTTGAGTCTCTTCTTGATCGAGAGAACACTTTCTAGCATCTAGAGGAATAGTCGACCTAGAGAATTGCTTAGCATACTCGAGGAACAGAGAGTAAGTAGGCGATGGAGTACTTGTATCGTCCATCGATCGCACTGAAAATTCGCTTCCAGACTCGAAGAAAATCGATGGGGTATACTCCGAGAAACCGAGGTCAGAGTTCTCTCTGAATATCTCATATTGCAGCTCCGAAAGTGCATTCTCGTGACTAGACGAGTAATCTGATACGTCATCGTAGGAGAATTGCTCCGTACACGCGAGATCCGAATCCAATTTAGAGCTCCTTTGCTTTTGCTCCGCAACGGACTCTGAGTTCGAAATAGCGAAATTCGAATCAACTGCATCATGTTTGGAAATATCGGAGAGTTCAAGTGTTTCTACTGCTCTGTTTTCGCTTAGCTCCGCCAGAGAGCAGGACTCCACGCCGGAACTGTTTGAAATAACGTCGTTCTTCTCCTTTGTTGCCGACGATGTTTTCCAATTTCCAGTAGTAAATTTCGAAGTATCGTTACATACCGAAAGTCGCTCGACACGCAAAAATCCGGATTGTGAAATGTCCTTCTGTTCAATTTTCTTCACATTTTCGCTTCCTTTCTTAAACTTTGAACCTATCTCTCCAAAAGTAGCTCCAGAATTTGTCAGAACACAAGAAAACTCACTCGCCTCGACTTCATTACCTTTGCTTTCGTTTTCCTTCCGTTGCTTATGACATGACCTCGTAATTCTCCGAAACGGCACGTCGTCTTGAATCTTCTTCTCCGTCTCATTTGCTCCAATTACCTCACCGAACTGTCTCTTCTTAAAATTTGAACAAACTTCATCGCCGATGTAAGAGCAAGAGCTCGAATCGACGGAGAGTGCAGAGAAGCTTCTGTTGTTCTTGTTTTCACTAAACAGAATCGGAGAGATCTTGGATCGCGGAAGACGAAACCGCTTTGACCGGAGTTTTTTCTTGATGTACGGCTTTGATCCGATCATCTTTTACCTTCAATTTTCAAATTCGAATTTGAAATGTAAAATTTGCTTCAGAATCGAAGAGAGGGAGAGAGTGAGAAATGGTGAATAGTGATAACAGTTAAGAGTGTAAGTTCGCGCGAAGCGGTTGTGGACGTTGTGGGCGAAAGTGTATGGTGGAGCAGGTTTTATAGGTTGCGTGGGGATCCACGTGGGAGTCAGTTTCTCTCACGCGCACGTAACACGGTGTGATTGGTTGCAGCGTTGAGGCACAATCGTCAATCACAAGCCTGTTTTCTGTTTGGCTATCGAATGGTTTAGCCAATCTTATTTTGGAAGGCGAGGTTGTTGAACGTCGAAATCTACTTCTGTTTTCTTTAGTACGAGACATTTTTATCTATTCTTTTCACCTTACTGAAAATACTCTTTTAAGTTCATATTTTAATTTATTAAAAAAAAATTTATTTTGTTCAAAAATTTTTAAAAAAAGGCTAATTACTGATAATATGCTATCATTTTTTCTTTAATCTTATCAAACCTTATTGTCAAAATTGTAACTTGCGTGAAAGTAATAACATATTTTTTAGCATCTCTTGATAAAATCACTATTTTAGAATTTCAAATAATACTTTAAATTATGCAATTTATCGTCGTAGTAATAATTCATAATGAATAAATAAAAATATTATGATATTCAAGTCATCATAAAATTATATAAATATACAAATTTAATAATAATATTTTAATTAAAATATTTTAATGGGAGAGAGAAAGAGAAAATGTATGTCTTTGAAAAAAATTGGTAAGTTTTATTTAGGTAATAATATAAATAAAATAATTAGGTAGGAATATTTTTGAGAAGATATTAATATAAATTTTCAGACTTCTTAAATTCAGGAAAAAAAAAAATTTTAAGTAAAAGTGTCATTAAGTTAAAAAAAAAAACATACTTAATTACTTAAAATTATTAAATTTAGTCAATTAAGTATTAAGACAAAAAAAAAACAAAAAAAAAAAAAAAACAAACAAACCATAGTGCTTTCATCCCCAAAACACATTAATTTCAAACATATTTTTAATTAGACAATGCTAATAATTATAAACTTCATGTCTAGAGAAATTTGCTCCATAAATCATTAGAACAGTTATGATAAACGTTAGAAAAAAAAAAAAGATGTACGGGCTAAATAGTAACTTACTAGAAATATGAATACCGATTATTTTTTAATTTTTTAAAATAATTAAAATTTTGAGTCTTTCTTAATTTTAACAAACCGAAAAATTTACTTATTTCTTTAGTCAAATAATCACTCTTAGGACAAAACTGCCCCATAATAATATTTTCCCTCTTTGTTCATAAAAAATTACATAAGTGAACAAAAAACGAAGGAAAAAAATTTATAAAAAAAAAAAAAAACAACAATCCAAAGTAGTTGATTCAATTCAGTTGAATTTCTAAGAAGCTTAATAACAACATCAACTTTAAAGTGAATAATGTGTATTTATATTTGTTTGTGGTGTTAGTTTTTTACTAATAATAATAATAATAATAATAATAATTATAATAAATTTGAATGTATCGAACATGAACATGTATTTTAATTTATTATTATTGTTATTATTATTATTATTATGTGCATATGGTACTATAAATACTAATTTGGGGTGATTTTTATATGTTAATGAACAATAACATATATTAGTTAATTTTAAAAACACTTGGAGTGAAAAAAGATGCCTAGAAAACTCAGAAAATGACACAACGTGCTCAAAATTTGTATATACATAATTTTCGAGCATATCATAAAACTACATTAAAGTGCTCAATTTTATTTATTTGATTAATTTTGGAGTACTTTAATGGGCTAAATTTCTTGCTTAGTTTTTTTTAATCTCTAAAGTGTTCAAAATTTGTTCCTACTAAATTTCAAAAACTTAATTTTTTGACTCTATAGTGTTTGAAAATTTATAGTTTTGGGATATTTTATTTTATAATCTTTAAATTTGTAAGAATTATTTTAATTTTCTAGTAAATAAAATATATACAAATTTGAACCCATTGCACCATATAATTTAACATAAAAAAGAAGAATTGAGTGACTAATTTGTTCATAGGTTTTATTTGTTTAATTATATTATCAAATATATCAAAGTAAAATAATCATAAGAAGCTTTTAGCGAGTTATTTTCATTGGTTGGAATTTATTTCAACCCGTTTGATTATATACGTCTCTTAGTTCATACAGTTATTTTTTTGATAAAATATGAAACAAGAATTTTTTTATAGTGCCAAATGCTAAATGTAAAAAAAAATTTGAACAGTGAAGGGAAAAAAATGGCCTACATTGCAAATGACCGAAAATTATAATTGTCGGATTCCACTGCTTGTTACCATTTGTCAAATCTGCTCCTTTTATTGATGAATATCGAATATCCTAACGCGTATGACGAGTTTGTCAAAAGTGAAAAAACACAAACTTAATTTTAATTGGTCTTATACAATGGCACATTTTATGCCACGTATCGGTAAATCAGTATCGTGATAGTATCGTGATGATATAGAGACAGGAATATCCTACCCCTATAAGTCTCAAATAAAAACCTATACATGTAAACTGTAATGCATAAAACTACTAATCATATACATGACTCACACATATACTAAGGGTTTCATACCCATCAATATACTTCCAGACATAAACCAGGATACTCATAAATAAAAGAGTATATGCACACATATCAATATACATAGAAATATACGGAAGACACACTCATAATGTGTATACATAATTAGGCGTCGTGCCTAATATACAAAACAGACCACAACATGAACTCCTAGGTGATTGCATGGAGAATTTGGAATCCCAATGCACTTCACGAATATCTCATAGAATCTTCACTTAGAAAAAAATCCTGCACTCACGGAAACTGTGGTAGGGTGAGTTTTGGGAAAAACTCAGTGAGTGGATACTAAAATGAAAATTTTAAATAAATTCAGTTTTGACATAAAATTTGTTTAAACTTACAATTAATTTCAGACATAAATCATATTAACAGGACATCCACGGCATATTGTAATAATTTCCAGAATTAAAATTTTAAATAGTCAAATGAAAACAAAATAATATACAGTGATGCGTACAGATTTCGGGTCAGATATCAGACCGCCTTTCGCCCCCTACTTCTCACATGTTCCAGTACCTTCACATAACACAAATCAGAATATGCTTTTAAAGCACATAAAATCCCTCCCTTATGTCTCTCGGCTAAGGTTAAGTAAAAATTAAAGTAATAGCTAGTATACTGTCATAAATACTGAAAATAGAAATAAAACACAATGGCCTCCTCCTGACCTCAAAACAATATCTCAACAACTCCTCCTCAACAATATGCAAATATAACTCAAGACAGATCTCATTTTCTATATAAAACAGAATGTAAATCAATTTATATATAAACTATTTCTTATTTCGGAAAATATTAAGTTTTATAAAAAAAATTAAAAGAATGAAAAACATGTAAAAATCTACTCACCGGTGTTACCAAAAACGGAACA
>JAXCLQ010000013.1:13005924-13018408 GCA_035584115.1 Cedrela odorata
AATTAAGGTCCTTCAACTCTTGCTAATGAACAGACAAAAGTGCTTAAAAAGTAAGTGCTTTTTATTTAGTATTTAATTCAGGGTTCTAATGTTCTCATTTTGTTTTTTAAAGACAATAATCGCTGGCATGACATGTCTTTTAAAGAGAGTCACATCACTCACCTTCACCCCTCACGACCCATTTTTAAAATAACAAGCCACGGATCACACTGCATGGGCCATTCAGTTTTGAACTTTGTGAAAGCACTTTTGGCTACATGTGCCAACCAGCCTCTGCCAGGATTGCGTGTGCAACAATAACTTCTAACTACCCCTCCATATGATAATCAATAAAAAGCAAAATGACAAGGACTTAGAAGAAAAAAATGTTAGTTATAATGACTGATCAACCAGAACTAACTATTGAAATCAAGGTGTTAAAGCAGAGTGACAAAGTCCAATTTTAGTAGAGAGCCGCATTTGTAAACCATCATCAGTGTTTGCTAAACTTCAGCTTTTGCACAGCTTCAATTATTACGGGCTTTTTAACGAAGGGGCAAAGTTCTTCCTTACCCCTAATCTATTTTTCTACAAGATTGCGCAAACTTCTTAAACGAAAGCATGGATCGATTAGATGTAATAGTAAGAGTTTAATTTTTGATCTGCAAGATTCATGTTAGTGTCGAGTAAAGAGTACATTCTCAAATTTTAATATTTATTTATAAAAATTATTTAAAAGAACTGAATGTTTAAGGGGATGATTTAAAGACCCATAAAAATGTTATAAAGAACTCTTTTCTTTGCCACGGCCTAAGACTTTTAAGTCAGAATCAATCAATCAAGAAAGAATTCTTCTATTTGGGTCATTGTGTAGGTTGAAAATTAATTGACGATACTCTTATCTTGGGCCATAGTCATTGAGCGTAGAGGATGGCCTAATCTACACAACTCATTGGGCGCATAACAAATTGTACAAAAAAAGCCTTTGAATGCCACTGCAGAGTTGACTTTAATTGACCAAAGCTCGACGGACGCATAAGAGGAACTGAGGAAGAATCTCAAGCCCTCGGTCGTTCCAAAGCAGAATGGGGCAATTTCAGTTTCGACAATTGTCAGCGCTAAAACCACATCACTGCAATTTCATGCCCATGGCTTCTATTTGTCGACCTCCCTTTAATTTTCTTCCAAAATCACCAGGACTCGCTTGTGCTTCGGGTTTTCCAAAATTTACCCGACCCACTAAGCTTCTTCCTGTTCTTCACCATTCCCTTAACCTACGGTCTCCTTTAGTATGCAAGATGAATGGCTCAGGTAAAATTCCACCTTTGCTTTTATGCAGTTTCTGTGTAATTAAATTAAAAAAAAAATGGCATTTTCACAAACACTTGGCATGCGTTCGTTACACGAACTATGGCGTTTGTATTTTGGATATAAGTTTTAGTTTGTAGTGAGCAAACATTTAAGCAACCTTATAATAATATGTTCGTTAGATATGATATCACAGCTTGAACTTGACAAGCCAGAAGAGAGACGGAAACCGGATAAGCGCGTGAATGGCATATTTTGGATTATACTTATTAATATTGGACTGTATGTGGCTGATCATGTCTTCCAGGTAATTCCATTTTTTTTTTTAAACAAAAAACATATTTTATAAAACTGAACTAGCATTACTTGAAGAGTGGTCTGATTTATGCTGTATATGCATACAAGAAATAGTCTGTCATTTCAATCATGAATTTATCTGTCATGGTACGTTTATGAATAGTGATATTGTTTTATATGGCATGTTGAATGATGCTAACCCCAGGGTTTAATTTTTAATTAGGTCCGCAGCATCAAATCTTTATACTTGTTCCATAATAGGCCGGCATGGTACCAATTTGTGACTGCAACGTTCTGCCATGCTAACTGGTGAGAAAGATCATTTGGATGGGATATAACACCACACATGAGTCTTATATGATGGTATATTCTTCTCTCTTAGTTGAGCCTCTTACTAACTTCTCATCAATTATTTTCAGGAACCATCTTTCCAGCAACCTTTTCTTCTTGTACATCTTTGGTAAGTGTTTGATCTTTTCTTTGATTACATAATTTGAGTGTTTGTAACTGTTGACAAGGATAGCATTTGATATGAATTGATTCTGAAATTTGATTTCATCCCTCTTTCTGAAACAGGAAAGTTTGTTGAAGAGGAGGAAGGAAACTTTGCATTGTGGCTCTCTTACATTTTTACGGGCGCGGCAGCAAACCTTGTTTCATGGCTGGTTTTACCGAGAAATGCAGTTTCTGTGGGAGCCTCTGGTGCTGTTTTTGGGTTATTTGCAATCAGTGTTCTTGTAAAGGTATTCAAAGTCATGGGTTATGTTCATTTCAAAATGAAGTTAATTTGCATAAAGTTTCTAAACACTTTTGCTTATTGTAGATGTCTTGGGACTGGAGGAAGATCCTTGAGGTGCTTATATTGGGACAATTTGTTGTAGAGAAGGTGAGCACTTTCCTTCATCTCAGTAAATTATAACTGATAAACTGACTTCAGTAGAAATTAAGAAGTTTGATGCTCATAGTGTTTTTGTTGAAGTATATTGGGGCAATTTAGATGCTTATGATATTATCCGTGAAATTTAATCCTCATATAAAACAAACACATTCTTGTGTTTCTCTTGCCCAATAATTGAAATCAGCTTTCATTTCTCTTGCCCAATACTTTTTCAAATACTTCACTCATTTTTTTTTTTTACTTTGACTCGTGAATCTTCTCAACATTGTTTTCTTTGGCTCTATAGGTAATGGAGGCAGCCCAAGCTTCAGCCGGAATGTCGGGCACTTTTCTTGGGGGCTATTCCTTGCAGAGTATCAATCACATTGCACATCTCTCTGGTGCTCTTTTTGGTGTATTTCTAGTTTGGCTTCTCAGCAGGGTTCCTTCTCAACCTTCAGACAAAGGGGCATTGAATCTGCATGGGAAAAGGGACAAAATGTCGTGACAATTCTGACGTGGAAAAGGAACGATTCTTTGCATATATTCCAAGCAACTATCAATTATTACAACAGTTAATCATGCCGGTCTGAATTGTAAAAATATACTTACCCATAGAATTGCAAAATTAGGTTTACTTCAAATTTATTAGTTGTGAGTTGCAAGTTATTCATAATGGAGAACATATAGCAATCACACGGCATCCCAATCTCAAATATACTTAAAATGGTTTTCGGTCTAAATTCCTTGTTCGTATTGACAAAATTTCCCCTTTTGCCTATCAACGATTCTGCTCTAAAACTCGGAGCTCAGTAATGTTGAATATAACTTTGAATATGCTTTCTATGATCACATTCCAAGAGGAAAAAGAAGATATTAATTAGCACTCTGGCTTTTTAAGTTCTTCCAAACTCGGCAGCAAGAAGTGAATCAAGATATTCATACAGCGGGAGAGAGAAAACAAAATGAACATTTCCTGCGCGCGAAAAGAAAATACATTTTTCCTGTCCTTTGAATAACCGTGAATTGTATTAGAGGATTGTATGCAAAGTACAAGGGATGGGCAAGCAATTGTATTCACTTGCATAAAGAAAATAAAGATTAATGAAAATGAGAAAGTTCCTTTGTTATCTACAACATTTTGATTGTAACTTCCTTTTTCCCGATAAAGGACATGAATGTGCATCTTCTCCTCAATTAAGGAACACAACTGTACAGGAATTTGCAAGCTGACTGTACATACCGGGCTGCCCTTGAGACTGCTTCCGGCAAATAATTGGCAACCTTGCTCCAGATTTACAAGTATAAGTGAGGTGCATGGACGTTGTAGCGAGCCATGAGCATTCCAAAGACGAATCAGCATCTCTCAACACCATCCGACCTTTTCTAAGAGCTGCAGCCGACCCTTTTTGATCACTGGTAACTGCACTCGGTATCTGCAAAATATTAGAATAGGAGGCAGCGCTTGTAGCTTGCTTATGATAAAGTCTTTCTAAACTTTCAACCGGAATCTCTTCTTTTTCCATTTGATTGATCTTTTCCTTACTTTTCATTGTACTAAGTATTCTATTTGCCTCCTTTGTCAATCCAGTGGCACGCCAAGCTTCTGCAAGAAGCAAGAAGGTGGATTTCTGAGGCTGGACCTCAAATGCTTTCATGAATTGCAGAATTTCTTCAGCTCTCCATGGTTGCTTGGCTTCGCTATATCCCCACATTAGGGTCTCAAAAGTCTTCAAATTGGGAGAAATCCCATATTCACACATCTTGTCGAAAACCCTGATTGCATAATCCATGCTACCAGCACTGCACCATCCACTGATGACAGTTGTGAAAACAACGACATTTGGGCTGAATCCCGATTCAATCATGGTCATTAGTAGCTCTTCAGCTTTCTCTGGTTCCTGTGCACGAACATAACCCTTGGCAAGAATGCTGTATGCATGTGCATCAGGTTCTATACCAGCCTTCACCATGTCATCAAAGATTTCCCTGCACTTGTCCATGAACCCTGCTGTGCTCCATGCATTCATGATTGTGCTATAAGTTATAACATCCGGTTTCACCCTGAATTCTTCCATCAATGCCAGAACCTGCTTATTAATATTTAAGATAAATTAAACAAGGATAAATTTTGATTAGCATCATAATAGTACACCTTTGCAAGTAAACACATTTCTAGAGAAAACCAAGAAAAAATTCAATATCAAAACTCACCTCATCAACCCCATCTCTATCCATTATCTCTACAAAACCTTTGATCAGCAAGTTAAAAATAACAAGATTAGGCTGTACCCCACATTCCTTGATCCTATACACAAACCTTAATGCTTCCTTAATTTTACCCTCTTTACAATATCCACTTATAATAATGCCAGAAGTTCTTTCATTGGGCCGAACACTGTTGTTCTGCATTTCTACAATCGTCTCTTCAGCTCGATATGTCTCTCCATTCTGAGCATATGCTGTTGCTATTGTGTTGTAAGTAACAACATCAGGTTGCATCCCAGAAGCTACCATCTTATGCACCACATTCCATGCCTCTGTAAAGTTCTTTTGGTTGCACCATGCTCTAACAAGTACATTATATGTCCTGAGATTTGGTTTTACATTTCCCTCTCTGGACATCAAATCCAGCAGTTTCACGGATTCTTCAGGCTTACCAGCAATACCATACCCTTTGATTAATGTATTATAAGTGCTAGTAGTGAGTTTCAATCCACTCTCCTTCATTTTCCAGAAAGTTTCCATGGCTTCTTCCATGTTCCCAGATTCAGAGAAGGCATTTATCACAGCATTAAAAAATATTGAGTCAGGTTCCATCCCATTTTCTTCCACCTGTGAGATAATAGAAGGTATGGACTCGAAGCGCTTCTGGATGGTCAAGGCGGCCAAGAGGGTTGTGTAAGTTATTAAAGATGGTCTGTGTCCTCCTTCAATCAGGTTATCAAAAATGGATTGGGCCTCCTGGGGCTTTCCTCTTTCTATCAAAATGTTCATTAGTTTTGTCCTTGCACGTACAGTTCGGCAACTATCTTTGTTCATGCAGGAAAAGCAGTGAGATTGAAGTGGGGAATCCATCGGCTTTGAATTTGCATATAACCGATTCTTTTTACCTGCATTACTCACCTGCAAAATTAACCCTAAAAGTATTTAATCTATAACTTTATAAAAGTGAAAAACATACAAATTATGAATTTTATATCTCAAGCTATGAAACACTAAAATTGACAGCTCAAAATCAAACCAGGCTACTCAGTACAAAAAGGAGAGCAAAACAGAACAGCCCAGATGATTAAATCAGTAAATTGCTTGAAATTCAACACGTACGTTAGTTGATATCGTTGGACCCAATCCTTTATTCACAGTGCTAGTTCCTGCTTGATGTTTGTCATCAGTCTGCCAAAAAGCCTTCCCTTTGGCAAATTCTCCCATATGGTCCTTTCAATTTGTGCTTATCAACCTGAAAATCTTGACTAGTCTGAATTTTAAACAAACTGCATGAAAAGGCCAGAACTTGAAATTTTATCTACATTTATATACTGTCATAGGAAATTCCTAGAGAAAAGACAACTGACATATCAGCAAGCTTAGAAAACAAATTATTATGCTGGCCAAGCTCAAATCTAAAGAGCCAACAAAACATCATATGACATTTCTATATCATGTAAGTTCAATTTAAGAAAACCCAAGCAATTTGGCAAACTAATGAAAACTCCATTTGGGCATTTGATACGGCATCATTTCACCAGGTATTACAGCATATAATTCATATTCCAAGACATTAATCAGATTTATCAAAATAACCCAAACAAATGTTCTTAAACACAAAAAAGTCTATCAAGAAAAATACCCATGTTAGAACAAAAGCTAGTAATCTTGGTTCAAGTTCAAATAAGCTTAACCATAAAAATAAATACAACAATATAACCCAAGTAATAAAATTTTCTGGACGTCAAGTAACTGATCATTCGAAGGAAACATAAACAAACAACTTCAAGCACTACAGTGAAAAAATTAGCTGCAGAATCAGCAAAAACTAGTAACTGTGTTGTACCTCTTAGCTACAGTGAATGCACAGTGAAACAGAGATGGGTTTTGAATTCTGGTTATAGTGCATGGAAAATCATGACATCCAATTATAAAATATTATCCACAAATATTGCCAATGAAAGAAAGACAAAGAACAATAGATAAGAAACCCAAAAAGTGAGGCTGAAATTCTTGATAATTCTGCAGGTCGTCTATTTTTTCTTTTCAATTATTTTATTTTTATTTTGAGTATTGGCTCCAACGGTGTAATAACGTTCAGATTTCTATAAATTTTTAATTTTCAATTAAGAGCATAGTTTTTCCATTTGTAATAAGTAAGTCCTTGATTTCTATTAAAATAACGAAATGTTCTTTCTTGTGAATGTACTGCAGCTAGCCAAATACATTATTACAAGGGAAATTTGTAACTCCACTCTAGAGGATAAGGGACTTATTTCATATAAATAGAAAAAATATGTCTTTAATTGAGATATTATACATAATTAGGGATCCTAATGTTATTACTCCAATAATTTTTTGACCTTGGGTTCAATGGGCCGCTGCCCACATCCCGACCCATCAATAAGCATATTGAGCAGAGTTGAATGAAAGTACCCATCAATACGCCTCTTGGGCAGAGTTGAATGAACGAAAGGTTGATGATATTACCCCTACTTTCTCTCCAAGTTCACGTCAGAGACTCATTTCCCGGAAATGAATTTCCTTGCCAAGAAAATTCCCGTATATAATGGCATATAAATATACATTAAAAAAAATTACTGTTATTAAAGACTAGATTAAGGATAATACAAAAGAGAATACCTTCTTAACATTCTGTCGTTGCTCAAAGACAAACAGCAAGAAAGTCGAGAAATAAACCCACTCATAATCAGTTGTTGCTCGATTAATTTTCATAATTTGTTTTCTCTTCTTTGGCTTTGCATTGAAGAATAGGGAAATGTGGAGGTTGTGGAAATGGTACCAGAACTGCTTGGCTGTACACCCCTTGAAAACGCAGGTTATCAGCTCAGGTTTGATTTGGGGTTTTGGTGATGTAGCTGCTCAGACGATCACTCACTTTACTGCCAAGAAACGTCTTCAAAATCAGGTAATTACTCCGTACCCATTTTAAGAAATCATAATTCTTAATACTTTTGAGAGCTTTCACATGCATTATGTAAGTTAAGTGATCATTGGTATAAATATGATTCTGAAAGCATCGCATTTCAAACAAACAGAAATGTGCTTTGAACCCTTTTGAATTGAAGACATGATTGATGGTCTAAAGAGTTGAAATAGTGATGGGGTTGATTGGTGTGATCGTAAATGCATCACAAGTAGCAAGAAGGATTTTACGGTATCTTTATTTTGTGAGATATCTATCTTCGTTCCTTCTGTTTATGTAGGTTTTTGGGTATAGGTTTCATTTTCCATGTAATGCTCTTTCTCTGTCAAAGTTTTCTTCAAAGTTCTTAAGCATATCTAGTGAAGTTACCAGAATCCTTCAAACCACCACAGTTTGGAATGAATATCAAATTTGAATGCTGGTTTCAGCATTCAAGAATCAAGGAGCTCATTCTTTGAATAGAAAGTATAAGGAATCTTTTTGCTGGAGTACTATATTATATGATATGTTCGAGTTATGAAATTTTTATGCTTTATAAATATATTTTTTTATGTTTCATATCTTGAACATTATAGTTTTCCTGCCATATGATGTTTGCAAGTTTCCTTACCCAAATTACATTTTTGATGTAAGCACTTCACTATTAATTAGCTTATTGTCTTTTGATAGAATGACAAATCCACTGCTGTTACAAGGGACAGAAACCATGAATTAAAGATCAACTGGAAAAGAGTGGCTTCAATTAGCTTCTTTGGGTTTGGATTTGTTGGACCCGTTGGGCACTTCTGGTAAGTGGTTCTTGCATTCATTTGTTCAATTCCCTGTAGAATATCTTTTACACAAGTTGACAATTTTCTGTAACTAATGAATCCTGGAGATAGCATCAGAATCCTTGTCAAAGTACTGAAATGTCATACGGTATGCTTCTTAAATTTCCCTTCTTAGGTTGGGGGGAAGGGGAGAGAGACACACACAGAAACCCATAATTGTAAACTTCAAAAGATGCATTGCAAATTGGCAATCATAGAAGAGATAAGTTAAGCCTAAGTGTCGAATTTGACGGTTTGAATTTTTATTCTTTTTTGAGAACCTGGAGTGGGTCATTGGAATAGTACTACAAAGAGTGCACCTCTATATAATTTTGGCAAGTTTGCCTCAATCATGTAACCTTTGGCACTCTTTTGGGCGCATGTGGCTGATTTAGTTATGAGGTTCATAACTGGTTATATACTGAAATTTCCTGTCGTTAATAAGCTGCAGCCTTGTCCGGTCACTTTGGGTTGTCCATATAACCAAATGCGCCTGCATTTTGAGGTTATATTTATTGCTGTGCTTAGTATGTCAATACCCGTATCAAAAAGCTCCTGGAACCTTATCTCCTAAGAGTTAGATGGCCAGCTTCTCACTTGTTGTTGAGACTGGTCTTGATATAAGCCTATTAGATTATTATATGCTATGCTAAGCAGTTTGGTCTTTTGGAGATTAGACTGTGATAAAGCTCTGAGCCAAAGAAGTTTTATATTGTATTCTTAAGATCTTTGTGTGGACTGTGTGTCAAAGAGAAATTTGTGCATGCTTTTCATCAATTACTATATATCTATCACTTCATTAATTAATAATATAGTTGTTACTAAACTTTTACAGGTATGAAGGTTTGGACCGATTTATAAGGAATGGACTTGTAATGCAACCGAATTCTTATCGTTTTGTTGCTGCTAAAGTTGCGATTGATGGGTTCCTCTTCGGACCTTTGGATTTGCTTGTGTTTTTCTCTTACATGGGCTTCGCTGCTGGAAAAAGTGTTGCTAGAATAAAGGAAGATGTGAAAAGGGATTTCTTACCCGCCTTGGTAGTAGAAGGAGGTGTATGGCCTATTGTTCAAGTTGCAAATTTTCGGTTTGTACCAGTGCAGTATCAACTCCTCTATGTAAACTCCTTCTGCTTGTTGGATAGCTGTCTCTTATCATGGATCGAGCAACAAGAGGATGCTGCCTGGAAGAAATGGTTGAAATCTTATCTACCTTCAAAGGAGCAAAAAGGCTAAGAAGGATGAAAGCTACTCTTCATAGACTGTTGTCTCGTTATAGGTATTGAGATTTTAGTTGGTTTTGATATGAGTATATTCAGATCAGCTTTACTGTCTCTTGCTAAACCTCTTCATACTAGCTTTCAATAAAGTGGGAAGGAAGTTTGGGAGACACAATTAGAGCAGCAGCCTTTGTTCAGTTTCATTTGTAGATAAACTTTGAAACGAGTTTCAGATTTATTGGCTGCTCTTGAATCTTGTAGAAATTGCATTGCGAGGCACGTTTGCATTCTGAATAGTATTCAACTATTATTCAATAGGGAGATATTGAAGTTAATAGAGATTTGGGTCATACAATTCAGTGGCGGGAAGTAAATATACTATAATGTAGTATCAGCAAAGTTAAGACTTGGAACTTGCAACTGCATATTTTAGTTTTGACAATCCATACAATTTTTTTGGAATGAAATTACTTTGATGCTATCTTGAGATTTCCAGCAACAAACTCTTGCTTTTCAGATGTTTAACAATCTTCTTCATTTTTTTTTTGGGTACAAGTTCTTAAGTAGCAGGTGATGCAGCAGTTTGGTTTGTGCTCACAATTGGATTAACGAACCCAACTCAAGCAGATGTTAACTGTCATAATACAAGAGAGGAATAGATGTTTATTTATGTTATGCACAAAGAAAAAGGTGATGCAATAATTATATCTGTGAACGTTGGAGGAAACAATAGAAAATTTTGTAAGTGTTCCACAGGAATGGATCAATTCCATTTCAGCATTGAAGGACCAGTTAAACACCACATATTTTGATTATCTTATCAAAATCTGAACAGACAATTCTAGATGCTTTAGTCTACATTCAACTGGTGCTACCATTTTAAGAAGATAAATGACCGTGAAGATTATAGCCTACTTGCTAGCACCTCCCTTCACAATACTACAGAATTCCTGCCAATTTCATGTCATTTATCACTGAATCCAACTTCTCAGATAAACCTGCTCTCCGATATCCAGCAATCAAAAAATCATAAGTTGATTTTGTGATCTTATAAGAACCCTTAATATGATCCAGAAATAAGTCTAGTCTATCATATGCTTCGCACCGGAAGTATGAACAGATTACCTTCTCTACATCATCTCCACGTTTGAATGACAATCCTTGTTTCCCCATCCTCTTCACAGAATATTCTACATCATCCAGTCTATCTGACAAGGCATACAACCTTATAATCCCACAGTGCACCTCCAGCAAAACTTCAGGAGATTGATTGGACTTCGTTAGAGTTTCAAGTAGCTCATCTATTTCATCCACATTCCCAATGTTACCATAAAATTTCACAAGCCTCTCTGCCATTTTCTCATTAATTTTCCACCCCCTGTCCAGCAAAAACTTCAAGAATTCTTTAACTTGACCAAATCTTTTACGCTGACAAAGCCCTTCTAACACATTCTCTAATATGGGTATACTAGGAATAACTCCTGACAACATCATTTCTTCATAATATTTATCAGCACCATCAAAATCTCCAGCTTTAACAGAACCACTAATTAGAGATTCGTAAGTGTGAACATTAGCAGAAAAACCAGCAGCCATTTTAGCTGCATACCAATTGTGCATGGCTTCAGCATTTCCCAGGAAGGAAAACCCCGAAATGAAAGTGTCATAAGTTTTGGGATTAGGTTTGTAATCCTCTGAACTCACCATTATCTCAAATAAGCTAAGGGCTGTCACAACATCACCTGAACACAAGCAAGAACATATAAGTGAGTTGAAAACAGAAGAATCTGGCTTAATTCCACGAACCTCCATCAAGGTAAACACATGCATTGCAAGCGGTGCATTCTGAATCTTTCCACACAGAGATATCAAGCCACAGTATTCATCAAGGCATGCCCCGTTCCCCTTCAGCATTTTTTCTAATCTCCATTCTAAAACCTGACCAATTAAATGATTGGATATACTTGAGTAGATGACCCTAAAAAAGTAAACAAAATAACCATAACTTTAAGCTAGAGCCAAAGAGAATTCAGTAATCAAATTCAACAATAAATCAATCACTGCAAACTAATTTTAAGCTCTCTCTAGTCTGTATCTCTGTTTGTACAAATAGGCTAAATATCAACTGGCAAATACGAATAAATAAAAATTTCCATTAGCATTAGCATCACTATAGTAAACAATTAATCATTAGTCAATACTCAATATAAAGTTATAAGCATAGAGCTTATTTAAACTGTTTCTATTTTAATTTTATTTCATTGCGGAAAACAATAGCCATTATTACACCCCATTATAGTTTTCTTACAAATTATATCGTTGGAAACGCAAGCAGAAACAGACCAAATTTGTGCCACATCCCGTCGAGAAGAAAAAATAATCTTCGATATTTTCATTTCAAAATGAATTTTCCTCGGGTTTCTTGGCAACCAAACAGGAGAAAGAACAAAAAAAAAAAAGGAAAGTTGCAAATACCAATTGAGCTTTGTCAGGAGATGAACATCGGAGACCGGTGACGAGGGAATCCCAGAAAAATTGAGAATTATTAAGGGAAAAAATGTCCACAGAATCAAGTGTAGTTTTGATTTGTGAGTTGGGCATTTGAAGCAACCGCGGGACGAGAGGATTAGAATTAGAAGATGATACAACATAGTTACAAAGCAAACGTTCAAATTTACGAGGAATGAGAAAACTGCTACTTCTAGCCACTGATAACCCCCTGAAAACTAATTTCATTTTTGTTCTCTTTCTTTAAATTTCTCTGGGTTTAAGCCTTCAACGAAATCTCCCTTTATCTTCCTTCCTTCGTTTGTCTAACGAGTTGAATTGAGTTTAGTTTT
>JAXCLQ010000013.1:13036899-13068255 GCA_035584115.1 Cedrela odorata
GGGGGGGGGTTGCGCGCGGTGGTGGGTGGGGGTGTGGGGTCGGGGAGAGAGAGGAAAAATTAATAAAAAGCTCCAACAAAATAAAATTAAAAAAATTCAAATTAAGGGCAATATCGCAAGCAAACCTGTAACAAAGAAATTGGTAATTGGCGCCATTTTTGCTGGAAAGTGCTTGGATCCAAAACAGCTTTGGAATTAAGCTTCAATGAAGGAGGTAAAGGAGCAGGTGCATGAGTTGCTGGTAGACCTAGACCGAGTAGATCATCAATGGCTAGGCTAGATGGCGGAGCATTGCCTGCTGATGTGGCACTTGAAATTGCCAATTCTGATTGCGTGTTTGCAGCAGAGATTAAAGTAGATGAACCATCATATAAAGGTGCACTATATTCAGACCCATTGTAAATGGGACCCCTACTTTCTTCCTTCTCTGAAGTACTTAAAAGAAGATCCTTGTCATTTGCCTCAACTCTCTGAGATGGAACGTCATTGTCAGCTGATTCTGCTACTATAGATAAATTTCCTAGCTCATCTGAAAACTCAAATGGACCACGATGTTCCTTATCTGTGAACATGTAAGATGGCTGCAAGAAAATATATGGTCAGAGGAGTACCCCTTTCCAAACGGGAAAATTATAAAACCACTACAAAGATAACTCAAGCCTATAAAAAAACTTTTAAGCTAATTTAACTCAATCCTAATTCATTAATGATGGAAGTCAATTGTAGATTTTGTAGTTACCTTCTGATACACAATAGATAGACTGTTAAATTCATCAAATATACGATCCTTGATTTCACTGCTCTGAGTATCAGCGAAGACTGAAACAGCTTGCTTTGGAGGATTCACTACGCGTTCTGCTATAGATACATTGTATTGCAAGAGCCTATAGTAGAATAAGGCTCGGTCATGAACATCCTGCAGTCAACTAATAGTTTAATAGATACTTCTCACACAAGCAACTTCAATTACTTGAATTAGTTTTTGTAAAGTTTGCCAACTTAAGAAAAAAGAAACAGGCAAAAACATAGATCAAATGCCACCTGGTGAAAATCAGCCAGACCGGCAGCCAATGCAGCTCCCAAGGCTTTCTGAGTCTCAGGCGGTCTCTTGAAAAAACACTTCATTACTGCAGTGAGAAGATGTAGACGAACCTGTCCAATTAACATATAAATAGTGCATATATTAGCAAACAATGTTGATTTCCAATTCCAACCTCTAACAGAGAGGCAAACTTTAGGTGTTATCTCTGTTTACTGATATTCATGGTAGAAAAATCTGATGGTACACGAAATCTCTTTAATCTTTTCAAGTATTGAAGTTAGAGAAGAGAGTATATCCAAGTCAATGTTGTGTGGGAGACTGTTCAAGCAGCCCTATAGGATGATAAAGGTGTAAAAAGAAGAGCCATATTCAGCAGCCTCTACAGATGCAAGACCAATAATCCAATGAACAACACTCTTGGCACTAAATTAGCTTCAAAGACATGCAACACCCTCTTCTTGACTACTAAAAACATACAGAAGTGAAAACATATTGATCTACAGGATGTGAATAATAGTGAATGGATATGCTGATTAGATAAAATCTTCCCATATGGGCCTACTTAGATATGGAAGATATAGTAGATTGTCCTATTTTATCGTTGAGAAGAGAGGGGGGAAAGCCATAACCTCACAACAAAGAAATCAAAGTCCATAAAATAAACTAACCAATTTAAGGTGGATCAAACAACAAGCAAAGGGGTCAAAAAACAGCAATACTTTAATAGAAGGATGTTACCTCAGCTGAATGTTCATCATCCCAATTTTCGATTAAACTTTCTAAAATGTAAGGAGCATCATGCATGTCCTGAGAATATTCTCCCAACATCCATATAAGAGCTGCCTTCGCCTTGGGTTCTTGAACATTTTTGCTGCTGATACTCCCAACAACGGCAATGCAATCATGACTCCACTGTGGATATTTTCTAAGTAAATCTTTTACAAGCACCTGCATAGAATAACCCAAAACTTGTTTCAATCTGGTCAAGAATAGATACTCACTTGACCACACTATTTGTGAATGAATAAAAGATGAATAAATATAATTATTTACCAGAGCTTCAGCAGTCACATAGTCCTTTTCCATCTCCAGAAACTGAAGAAGCCTATCAACAATTGCATTCACATCATATTGCTGCAGGGCAATTTTCCCAACAGCTCGGATAGACTCTCTTGCAATGGGGATATCAACATTTGCAGCATATTCACATAATTCAGTCACTGAAATTGACACAAGCAAAAAATGAAATAGTCATAATTGAAGAAAATAATGCAAATTTTCCATGCCAACTTTTTTCTGAAGAAACCTGAGATTAAACAAATATCCCATTTGCTTACCAATTTCATATGTATTGTTCTCATTTGCAACTGCAGTCAACATTTCAAGTTTCAGCTTCTTGACATAGGAAGGTTCGTTATACTGGCAATAGAAGTATTTGTAGTCTGAGACAAATATAAATGGTGCACGCATCACCAAAAGATGCAGGTGGCTTAAAACTGCATAAGATTGTTCAGGACTTCCTGAACTCACTAGGGTTAGCATGGGAGCTTTGATGCGTTCATACACCTGAACATGAGAATTTCAAGGAACAAAAGGCTAGTCACATGATTTGAGTATTCAAATTCAACAAGTTCAATCTGAGATAAGACAAAGTAATCACGGTGTAACATCAAGCATGATGATGTTGGAAACAAGCTTACCTGCTCTGACATAATGTTCTCAGTCAAAAACTACATTAAGAAATCGTCATTTCGATGCCTATAATTAACAACAGGCCTCCAGTTAATCAATAACAAGTGCCTCAACACACTGATGAAAAAAGAGTTTTTTCCTGAAAGCTAGCTCCTAATATGAGAATTTCAAGCTTTCTAGAATGAACAGAGTATAAATTAACCCAAACAATAAGGTTGCTGAGTGATAAAGCAAACATGCACATTAACACCAAAACCATGTTACCTCAAAATGACACCTCAATGGTTGTGCAAGTACAAGAATTTGCCATTTTGTGTGCATGTATAAACAAAATTAGAAGGGGAAAAAAAAGAAAAACAAGGCACCTGCTGATGAACATCAGTCATGGACAAGGTCAAATGTAGAAAAACTTTTATGGTTGCTAAGACAACAGCACCATTTGCATGTTGGAGTCTATCTTCAAGAAGATTCATGATGTCAAATATGTCGTTGCTATCTGATGGTACATATTTAGCAACCAATTCAAGCACAAGACATTGAGCCCATTCACTAAATTCCTTGATCCTGCATAGAAAGAAATGTCAAACTAAGACATTGCTTTCTCATAACAACATATAAGCGCTAATAATAGTTTAGCACCTTTTTACAAGAACGTGAAATCAAACAATGTATTAAAAACCCACATCTACATTTCGTAATGGTCATTCGTTAGCATTATGCCTGGCAATTGTGATTTTCTGTGCATCCATCAAATTACAAATGAATTAATTTTACTAAAATATCATGACTGTCATATTGGTCTGGGGATATATTTTTATAGTTAAGGAGGCAGCACTAGTGCAACTATCTTGATTCCACATTTAAGTGCTAATAAAAATTCCAAGATCCCATGCCAAGGGTGACAAAAAATCTGTTTTTAACATGTAATAATTCTTGTCCAAGTCCATGCACAGGACCAACTAAGAAAAATAAAGAAAGAATATTGACCTTATATGACATTGTGGTACTACTGATCATTGATTTCGTACATGAAAAATTACCAGCACTTTTGTTTTATTTGATCACAGGTCAAGTTATTTCCGTAACAGGAACATGGTTCCCAAAGAAAACATGCTGATCCAAAATGCAATAGCCACTCTACAAGGCATACCGATTCAAAAAGTGGTATATAATGGGCTTGCTGATCAAAGTTTCTCTCTCTCTGGAAGCTTCCTCCGAGGTGCTTGCTTCTGAGCTCCAAATCTCTTGTAGGGCAGATAAACAATTTGCAACAACCTGATGAAACAATAAAATGGGAATCAACTAATGAAAGTCATAAATGCTTTCAGTATCATTTGTAGCGTCCAAAATGGTTTCACACATTGCAAACATACTTCAATAAGGTGAAGATAGTATTATCATAAGGTAAAAGCAAGATGGATCATATATGAGTTGAGTATTTTTCAAGCATTGGATTTTGTATCTGTTGACAAAAAAGATTATGTTATTATGCAGACGAATTACTATACCAATTAATGTTCAGTTTGCATCTCCCACCACCCTCAACCAAGTTCAAGCCTGACAAACCAGGAAATGAAGTTTGCAGCCAGTGCTCACCCTTATTGTACCTGTTGTTGCTCACCCTTATTGTACCTGTTGTTGCCCTAAATTGATGAGAATTGTTTAAGAAAAAGAGTCTAAAGAGTTTAATTTTCGTTAACTGAGACTTGATGCTTTATCTTAGTTAAACAAAAATCGGAAACTTAATTCAAGCATTATTTTTTTAAATTTGTCAATCCTAATCAGCAAAATGAAATTTATAGATTAAATAATCTTGCTTATCTTGATGCTTATTTAAATCAATCATAACACTAAGCCAAACATGAACCTATCACACGAGCAAATCAAATTGCTCACACCTGAGGCTCAGGGTCATTAAGCATTAAATGCTTTAGCGTCAGCGGAAAGTCTGCATCAATACACGTTGAAGCTGATATATGATATAATTTTAGAACCCCTATGACAGCCACCGTCCTCACATAACAATTATTGTCCTTCAACCCTGATGCCAAAGGACCAACCAAATACTCCACCAGGTTTGCCACTCGCAAGGAACACAAGCTCCGCAATGCAAGCCCCCGGATCATGGGGTCCTCATCCTTGCAATCTCTTTGGAGAAAATTGATGGTCAAAAGCGCAAGATCAGGATTGACTTTTGCATAATTCCCAACATAGAGATAACACATTTTCTTCAGAACAATGTCTGAAGTTGCTGAACACATTACCATCTCACCGAACACAGAAGTTACATCGATGCCAATTGTCATATACGAGATCACCTTCTTGAAAAGTTCGCGCTTCGAATCATCAACTCCAGGAGCTCGGCTGCCAGCAAGCTGCCGGAGCTGTGATTTCAAATCCGAAACTTCTCCTTTTCTGTAAAAAAAGCGTACCAATTAGGGCACGAGACAACAAAAACCATATTTAACGTAAATATCTCAAAAATACTCCAGTCGTTCGCCATTCTCAAATATCTTGAAATCCAAACAACGTATTAGACAATTGAACTCCAGAAAACCACCAATCACAATACATAATCAAAAAATTTAGCGACAAACACTGTCTAATACTAAAATGTAGTTCAATTGAGCATGATATTCACCACACATGTTAATTAGTTAAACTCAACTAAGCGAAAATTAGACCTATTCTACCATACAACTTAGTCGAGAATTTCTCTCTCTTTTTATCTTTCAATTACTTCTCTGATATTGCTTAAGGTTACGGGAGATGATGGACTTACCCGGACGGTTGAGACGGTGACGGAGATCGCTGGGACTGAGCCGGAGGAGCCATGGCTGATCTGAATTGAAGAGATTTACGATTCTGTTGATAAATTTACGGTAATTTACAGTAAGATCGACCAAGGTTTTAGAGAGATCGGCCGAGAACAAGTAATTACACGAAGACAAAGTACCGCCTGTGTGAATCTGGGGAAGAGTTCAGATGAATGTTAAAATTACCGGTGACAACACATGAGACCTCAGTTTTGTTGACGTGGCTCGATATGATTGGCGCCTAGGGTCCACTTCAGAGTTAAGAGAACGCCTTAATTGAAATATCCGCTTCCAACACGGTGCGTTTTGTATCAGAACATGGACAGAAAAAATAAAATAGGGACCGTAAAAAAATAAAAAGATATTTAGAATTGAAGAGTAAAAACGGTGCGTTTCAAGAAAAAAAAAATCAGTTCTATATTTTGTCCCGTCGCCCGTCGCCACTGCTCATCGTCATAAAAAACCAAAGCAAAGGCTAAACCATGACTGCTCACGATCTCTAGACATTAGAAGCGCGCACAGAGAAGAGAAGGAAATGGTTCTAGCTCAGCTTCCGAGATTCTACTTATCAATCTTCACAAAACCACCGCTATCTCTTCAAACCCACTTCACTCTCTTACCAAAACACAGACTTAACTTGTCTGCTCCCAAATCTACTCTCGCCACCACAGAACCAATACCCATCTCCCACGTCCCCGAACCAGAACCCCGCGTTACTCTATCGCTTGAAAAGCTTTTTGTACCACCAGAAACCGAGGTTTCTATCGACGATTCCTCTTTAAGTACGAGAATCTTGAAGGGTTCAAACATAGTTTTAAGCAAGTATGCGAGAGATGCTCAAGTGGCTCAAGCTGAGTTCGTGAAGAGTAGTGTTAAGACTGAGGATTGTCCCTCTGATGGCTTGCCTGAATTTGCGCTTGTGGGAAGGTCAAATGTTGGCAAATCTTCGCTTTTAAATTCGCTTGTTAGAAGGAAGAAGCTTGCTCTCACGTCTAAGAAACCTGGTATACTGTCTTTTATAGCTGTTTCCTTGCTTCATTACGTTTCTTTGTTCAGTTTCATTTATTGCGAGTGAAGTTTATGTTTATGTTCAGATTTTTACACATTGAATGCAGTTGATAAGTAGTAGAAATTGGTAATTCAATTTCTTTATAATTATCAGTGGTTGAATTGTTGCCTGTTTTGCCAAAATTTTGCCAAAATCTTATCTAAGTTGCTCTGCTTGTTTCTTCCTAATTCCATAATTTAATTTGATTGTTGTTGGCCATATGGTGCTGCTCTTGCAGTTTGTTCTGTCGGTTAGCTAGATTTTGGTTCTGCTTTCAAGTCCATCAGAAGGCTTTAAATTGAATATCCTTTCTTTGTTGTTTTGTAGGGAAGACACAGTGCATCAATCATTTTCGGATAAATGATAGTTGGTACTTGGTGGATTTACCCGGATATGGGTATGTTTAAAATGTTTTTTATACTTGCATCCAATAGATTAAGCGGCCAATAACTGGATTTTTTAGTTTGTGATTGCATTATTACTAGGTCCAAGATTTTATTACTTTATTGTGATGAATCACCAGAAATTATCCTCTGGATGATGTAAATTACTGCCTGTCCATGATTTACGTATCATAAACTCAATTTGAAAAGTTAATCTATAATCTTTTTATATTCTTCTATCAAAACTTCAAACAAGTTGGACTTTCTTGTATTTCAACAATATCATAATTTGGGGCTTCTCTGCACCTTCTTAGTTTTACGTATTTATATTTCCTTTGTCACGAACTACGACAAATCTATCTCTGTCTCTTACTGTTTAGACTTTTCTTGTTTTTCAACAATATCATAACTTTGGATTCCACGAGTTCCTTGGTAGTTTTTCTTGTTTATGTTTCTACAGTTATTTATTTGTCAATAACTAGAGCAAACCTAGCTCTTTCACATTTTGGGCAAGCCAAGGAATTAGGAGATAGAGATCTCCAATATCTTTTTATAGATTATATCATGCAACATATACATACTGTTTGTTACTTTGTATCCTTTGCTATTGGTCATTTTCTTGCACGATCAATAGCAATAGCTGGGTGTTTTCACATATGTGTGTGTTCTGTTTGGGAATAGACAAGTTCATCCTAAACTTGGTGAGATTGTGGTGCTTTTGCTATACTCAGATAAAGTGTTTGGTAAACACCAACTTTTGGTGGGACCACTTATATTTGATATAAAGTGATTTCACCCTACAGCAGTTATAGTTTCATTGGCACAACACCTCAATACCAAACAAAGCCTTAGTTGTAGGTGACACTAGCTATTCTGGAATTGTTTGCCAGTTGAGTTGCATTGCTTCTGAGTTATGTATATATTTTCGTTCTGCCAAATTATCTGAACTTGGAATCATCTATGCATCACTCAAACCAGAAGTTTTGATTTTATTGCATTTGCATCAAACAGATATGCAGCTGCCCCGCAGGAACTCCGAGTGGACTGGGGCAAATTTACTAAAGACTATTTCCTCAACCGCTCAACTTTGGTCTCAGTATTCCTTCTTATAGATGCAAGCATTCCTGCAAAGAATATTGATCTTGAATATGCTAGTTGGCTAGGACAGAATCAGGTAAACTATTGTCTTCAATCAACCTGCTCAAAGATTATTTAGTGGTTGGAATTTCTTTTGTGAAACATATTTATCTGTTCTACCAGAAGGGAGCGTGAAGAGAAATAACAAGGAACATGGCCTTTAATAATTAAATTCTATTCAAGGCAAAGGTGTATAAACCTTAATACATTTTTCTTTTTCCCAGGTTCCCATGACAATAATCTTCACCAAATGTGACAAGCGGAAGAAGAAAAAGAATGGAGGGAAAAGACCTGAAGAAAACGTGAGTGATTTTCAAGAGTTGATAAGAGGCTTCTTTCAGACAGCTCCACCGTGGATTATGACCAGCAGTGTTACCAATCAAGGTCGTGATGAGATACTGCTGCACATGGCTCAGTTGCGAAACTACTGGCTCAAACACTGAGGACTTAGTTGCTCAAGGAATCCTTAAATCTTTTTTTTGGTAGGTAGACTATCTTTTCTACCATCATTCTTTAGCTGATTCATTTAATTTAAGTTTCTGCTGTTTTCTTCCTTCCTTATCCTGGTCAAATGAAACAAAATCCCAAAAAATTACTGAAGTTTCTGTACCATATGAATTTTGCTGAACCTTGAAAGATTTCAAAAAATTATTAGATAGCTGAAAAAGCTTCAATTACTTGTTCCCTTCGGGACAAGGGATTGGAGGCAAAAGAAGTGCCTGATTTTGACTATGGATGTCTGTTGTATAGAGCAGGTGTTCCTGCTGGCGCCGCCTATATGCCACAGACTAGAAGAGAAAGGAAGAGCAATTCAACTTCTACCCAATCCTTGCTTTACCATTGAAAAAGGTGGTGCAGACACCGCTATTTCATTTTTTTTTTCATGCAAATGCAAAACTGATATTCATGTATACTGATAATGTAACTCAAATCTGACCATGGACTGCTTTAGAATCTCATTTTTTTAACAGCTTATGTGCAACTGTTGTTTGTGGCTTTGGTGAATTTTTCTAAATAGCAGGAAAAATAAGAATTAAAACAACATTGAGCTCAAATCATGGCTGAAAATGACTTGCATATAGGCTTATCTGTACTAACTAGTGAGATTTTTTACCATTAGTATTTGCAACCAACCTTCACGGTTCACAGCATTTGAGTAACAGCAAGTCTAAGTTATGAAGCATAATCAGAGGATGACAGTGGAGCTTCCAACTCAACGTCATTTTCAACCAAACCTTTTTAGTCCGCCGAAAGGATTATCTCGACACAATGGAGGTTTCCTTTCCACCCTGAGGTATGAGGAGCTGGGCACCATGTGCTCCATTAAAATCAAAATCTCCCCTTACAACCACATACAACCTAAAAGCAACATCTGGGCACACCAATAAATCTTTCAATACATTTAAGATATGTAGATAACGTTGCATTTATTTTCAATCCCGTTGTTTGCTTGGAATGGTGACAGCACCCCACCATAACTACCAACGACCAATAGGTTAAGGGAGATGGGGGCAGACCAAATAAATCAGCTCAAAGGTCCATTTTAAAGTGACCGGATAGTTTACTATATTTAATAGGGTTTTTAACATAGACCAAGTTTTCAAACCCATTTTTATTTACGACTTACATTTAAAGTTAAAAATTTAGTATTTAAACAAAATTATCCTTAATTAATAAGTTGATAAATAGTATATTAACAAAACGTGAATTAATAAACAGTATTTTTTCAATGAAATTTGTCGAAAATAAATAAATAGAATTAATAAACAGTATTTTTTTATGACAACTAAAGTAAATTGTTGAACAGTGCTCTCGACGAATTTCGTCGAGAGAGATTAGTGTAAAATTGTCTCCCTCGACAAAATTTGTCGAGATTACTGTTTATCTTGACAAAATTCATTCAAATTACTGTTTATCACCTAATTAAGAATAATTTCATCCAAATACTTAACTTTTAACTTCAAATGTTAGAAATTTAGAACTCGAGTCATGAATAAAAATAGGTCTAAAAACTTGGTCATTCATGTAATATTCATTCAAAATTTTAAATATTTAATTAATTATTTCAAATTTTTCGTTTATATTTTAAGTTATTTTACTATATATTTCAAATTTTTCATAAATTATTTTAATTTTTATATTTCGTGTTCCAAATTTTTTTGTTAAATATTCCAAATATTTCATTAATCATTTAAAATTATCCGGAGAACATATGATACAAAGAATGTATATTAACATTTCCCTTTCTAGCTTCATTTGTTCGGAAGTCTACCGGCGCCCAATGTCTTTGAACCGGGCCGAATGCTTTATTCGTCTAAGTGAGATTTGTTTTCTTTTTTTTTTTTTTTTTTTTTTTTAATAAAATGAAGGGTCTCAGTTCTACCCAGCTCAATGGGGAGACTACAATATAAGCTTATTATCTAGATATATGACAGGCTCAAATACAAATCAACAAAGATGATGCATAATATGGCTTTCGAGAGAACAATAAAGAATTAACCATCCTCCAAAAACAAAATGAAACAGTTAAATTTATAACTCCCCAACATTTAAAACATGTGACTGATAATAAGTAACACTCATTTGACAATGAACCAAAATTTCTTGTTTGTAAACACAGAAATAACAAAACAAAACAGAATGGCATTGCCCTCCTAAACATTTAAGAGGCTGCAGCCGCACTCTTCTTCCTTGGAGCTGCTTCAGTACCTAACACAGAACAAAAATAACACATCATTCCACAATCAAAACTAAATGAGACATCAAAAATGGCAAAATGTCATCTGTAAGCTTGTCTACTAAAACATTGCCATATTTACATTACTTTAAAATAGACCAATCATATAATAGATTAAGATAATAAAAGATAAAATTTGAAACACATGGCAAATTTTTATTGGACAGTCCCACCTTAATTTTTCTTCCAAACTGGACAACAAGACCTAATCCAATACTCAGTTACCTTCTCTGAAGTTAGTCTTGAACCTGCGTGGCACATGTCGGAGGTACCTCATTCGCCCAGTTCCAGTAGTCTTTCGGCGCAGTGCCTTCACACTCCAGTTATCTGAAACAAATTCAAACCACAAAAAAAATGGTTCATCAAAATATTACACACTGAGAAGTTAATTCACATCAGACTGCTAATGTTATAAACTATGGCTCCATTTTGAATGGTGGTGCTTTGGCTGTGCTTTGAAAATAAAGCTAAAAAAATGGTTGATAACACCAACTTTTAGTAGAATCACTCATTTTTCCATTAATTTTGATATCTAATGCTTGGCTTCAAAGCCACATCACCTAAATATCAAACAAAGCCTTGGGTACTCTTTAGTTAGCATATAAAAAACAGTGAAGGAGTATGGCTAATAATTGTGCTAGCACATTTTAATTCCAAAACACAGATTGCTCAGCAGTTCATGGTCCATGTAACTCAAAAACATCATGGAAGGGACAAATTGAGACAGCTTGTGTTCCTTATATTTATAAGCCCAAAACAATGAATAAGTGAGAATTTAAGTCCATCACTTCCATTTAGCTTCGAAAGAATTTAATTTTTTTATCTTAAATATAATATTTTCACAGAGATTAACTTAAATAAACATCAACGAGACACAGTATTTTGCCTCTGTTCCTCAACAATAATACAAACCTCGTCAAAACTACCAACTCCGATTACAGAAAACTATATGAAAAAAGATCAAATATATAATTTAAACTGCTATTCATCCTTGAATTTACCAGCAACCAAACAACTCATTAGTAACTAAAAACAAACCCCTTCCCTCCAACAAAATGAAAATATAAAAAATTAACCAAATAAATGAAAACGCGCCAAGAGCAAAACAAAAGGGTAAAAGAACGTACATTTTCTGAGGCGGCTGGCGGGATAAGCACAAGCACTACATCGGCTCTTCTGGATGTGGAAGCTCCTGCGTCCGCATCTAACGCACAGTGTGTGCGTCTTGTTCCTTCTCTTCCCAAAGCTTCCTGTCCCTTTCCCCTATCAAACAAAATCAACCCATCAATTGTTATACTGCACATATTTAAACACGTTCACATACGAATATAGACAGGGTAGAGAGTACCATTTCTTCAGTTGCAGAAAACCCTAGACTTTGAGCTGCTTGGGAAAAGTTTTACAAAATTTGGTTATGGTCTCCTTATACTGAAGAAGTGAATTAGGGTTTTTTCTTCGGATTCTGTTGGGTAGGGTTATACGGATTTGGGCTTGGCCAGGAGTTAATGACACCCATTCTGATTTTGTTATTGGGCCCAATTTATTGGATTCAACCCATCTCATTTTAAGTAATAGAATGATGGAGATTATTAATAAAAAATTACGAATTTATAATAAATAATTTATTAATTAAATAAAAATAATAATTATATAGTGAGATTCTCTTTAATATAAAAAAATAATTACATTATTATATTAATGAATTATTATATTAATATATTATTATATTAACGTGATAAGACTGTCATGCGCGGTGTATCAAATTATTGCCCGGATAAAAATGTTACAGTTATAGCTTGGTTGACCAATATTGATGTTTTTGTGGCACAACTCGCAGTTCGTGCTCTTATTCCTCAACTCCAACAAGGTCAAGGGATGAAAGTGATTGAAATGTTCAACGTGTTGTCGCCCTTCGTGGTATTTCATGAGCATTGCAATGCATCCAAAACCAATTTGGAAATCACACACGTCGCAGCAAAACTTATAGTCTCTGTGTGTTTCCTCACAGAAATCGCAATCTAGTATATTTGAGGCACTAGCTTCTTCTTCAAAGTGGAGAAAGCCAAGTAGACAATAACTGATCTGAATATTCTTTTGGGGTAAATCAACACAAGATTTATGGAAGAGAGGAGATTGGGGCTAGCACAGCTTGCATATATAGAAACTGTCTGAATGTCGACTTTTGTCGCAAGCAAAGCATCTGTAGGGACGAAACCTACAGTTGTTGCAACGGCAAGAATTGCCAAAAGATGGTTGCCACAGCCATGGCATACGAGTTTACCATCACTATTATAACAAATTGTTAAGAGGATGCTTGTGAAGATGGTGTTCAATCTTCATCTCTCTTTCTCTTCCCTTAAAGCTTTCGAATTGTTCGTAAATTAATGAGGAAATTCACATTTATTGCCTAGTCATCTTTAATTCATAATGTTTGATAATGTACATTTGCGCAAGATCATAAAATATACATTATTAAAATTAACAAAACGTGAACTTGATAGATTCCTTATATTATATATTACAATTTAGTATATATATATATATATATATTATGTAATAGTATTAATATTAGAGGTATTTGTTGATACTTAATTTTCGTCTCTCCATGTGTCTTTATTGTCCTTGTTAATGCTTAGATTTTGCCTTTCCATGTATCAACACAAGATTTGTTTCTTTGCACAACAAATTTATTGTTGTGGCTATACTCGCATCGGCTAACTTGTAAAATAGAATAAAACGAAGTTGTCAGCTAATCAACGAAAATCTTTTGACATTTAAGTAATTGTATTGAAAAAAATATCAAAAAAATTTGTCTCTCTCAATGTTTAGAGGAGTGATTTATAATTATTTACTACAAATAAGATTCATAATTTATATTAAAATAATAACTTATAATATTCAAATTATGTTCATAATAATAATAAGTAAATTGAAATATTTTAATTTTTATTATTTATAATATTTTTATTTCATAATAATTATATTATAAATTTAAAAAAAATTAATATAAGAACGAGTAAATTAGAATTATAGTTATAAAAATAAACAAATTATGAGTATAAATGTCTTTTAATACTCAGCTTAACATCAAAATAATGTAAAAACGTAAATGTATTTTTATATAAAATTTATGGTAAAGTAAAATTATCACAAATCTCTAAAAGGTATTCGATAAAATTTTACTAAATAAATAAATATTGAAGCGTAGCCCATATGTCATTTTGGATTTTAACGATGAGGTCTAAAAACTGGACGAGTGACTATCTAGATTTCGCTCATTAAGGAAATGGCCAATGGGTGTATTCAATACATTACTCAGCTGCCATCAACATCTCACCTCCTTTCGTAGGCCCAAAATATATGATTGATTTATGTCTAATTGATTTGTCAGACTCGATCAATCTCACCAATAGCAAAGCTAAATCTGAAATAGGTTAATTAGAAAATGAATTTTGGCCTTTGTTATATTAGATATAATGTTACATGTAAGTTAATCAGCGGGGATAGCTCAGTTGGGAGAGCGTCAGACTGAAGATCTGAAGGTCGCGTGTTCGATCCACGCTCACCGCATAGATTTATTTTTTTTAGCATCTAAGCCCCCTATAGTTTTGGATTTTGTCATTTAGGTCCCTAAATTGTCTTACCTTTTTTCATCATTTAGCCCTTACAGATCTTCCCTAAATGTTAAATGTTATATAATCTAAGTATTGAAGACAAATAATAAAATCCCGATTTGTTTTTATGTTGAAATTTCAATATTTTGATAAGATACAGATAGATTATAAATTTGTATTGTTTACAAAGAAGGAAAGCCTCCTTCAGTTTCTCCCAAAACGACATATAATTTAATTAGATATTTTGCAGGCTAATCAAGCCATCCAAATGGAAAAATTTAATAGCATGGACCTTATTCAGAAAAGGTTTAAAGGGAACAGTCCAATTAATTAGATTTCGAAATCTTTGTTAGATTCATATTCATAAAGCTAAATATATTGTGTTAGGCTACACCCATAATAGGCTTAGGCTTAAAATTTTATTTGTTTTTTGTTTTATTGGGTTTGGTGCAAGCTGAAGAAATGGAGAAAGCAAATTCCCCAGTTACTGGGAGTTTGTGATTGTGGGTATCTCTGATTACAAATGGAAATGTCCTTGTCTAATTCTGACTCTTACCCATTTCTAGTAATATTTCCAACAAGAATGGACCTTAAGCTTTCCAGATTCCACTAAAATCCTGCTTGTTTTTGACACATAATCTTCAAACCATGCAAAGCAAAGCCAAAAGCTAGTGAATAATGTGAGCAAGAAGTTGCAACGAATCCAATCAATGATTATGATGTTAATAAGAAAGGTTGGTGCAATTGTGCAAAAAATGAAGCTGGAGAAGAATCCTTGGCAGAAATTTGATATTCTAAAAAGAAGAGAAATTAATAATGGTTGCTAAAAAGGTGAAGCCCAAGTGGGTTGAGATGCTCTCCTTCCACCAAGCAAATAATACCTCAAAATCTTTATTATTTCTCTGCTGCTGCCTGCCTGCCTGCATTATAGCTGTCTCCCTCAAAACACACTTACAGAGAAAGATATTCTCAGAGATTCATTGATGGATTAAGACATAAAGAAGAAAAAAGAAAATGGCAAAGAACATACACTCACTGTATGCAGTTGGTGAAGAACCAGACCTCTGAGCTCTGCATACTAGCTACCTTCGTTTTGGATTCTGTATAGAGTGGTCAAGCTCAAATCTGAAGACAAATCAATGTCTTGGTTATGTCGACATCGAGCAATAATGTTCATACACGTCAACATTATTACATTAGTAAGTAAATCATCAATCATGTATGTCAATTTTTAAAATGAATTGCAACGTAACGTTGATGCTTTTAGGAATGTTCCCAATGCCAACATAAGTAAAAAGTAACCTGACTTGCAATCACAAATGGCCCTTCTGTTCATCAATTTTGATTAAAGTTTTAATTTGATGATGGGACCTGCTAATTACGGACGTGTCGTGAATGAATAATTTCTCGACAGACATTCCAGGAATAATAGTTAGATTTGGACTATTAGCATAAGATGATCATTGGTTGACTAATGACACTGTTTGATCAAATCCTCACCACTCGATCAATCATCTGAAATGACGTTGATTTCTGCCATCAGTCGTCAATTTTTTAAAAGCCTGGAAAGAAAATGGTCCATATATATTAGAGACAATAGCTATCAAAGGCGTTAGGATAATCAATATTCAGGACCACTGATAGTTAATAAAAATGCTATTTTTATTATTAATCACATCATCAAATTGAGTGGATGGCCCTGATTGATTAAGGACCATGTGCACCATTTTGTGTACGTACGTACGTGAGAGGGAGAGCTTGTCGTGCAAATAAACCTATCATCAATTTGTGGATGATATTTCATATATAATTTATACACCTTTGAATTAAGCAAGGACCACTACTCTTATTGAGTTTGTGATTGATATATGTATATAATTAATTAATTAAAATAAATATTTTAAGTTGATTAACAACTACCCAATAATTTGCCTTTAATTAGTTGGTTCATAACCCTAATTATGTATTGCTTTTTATTTATCTTTTTCTTTGTGGGTCATTAATTTTGTCCAAAATTTGTGAAATAACTCCTAATCTAAGTGGGGAAGGAGAAAGAGAAGAAGAAAGGCTAGCTTAATGTGGGCACTACAAACCAGTTTGACAAATTGAGTAAGAGCCAGTCTTGAATCCAAGGAGTGGGCAAAAGTTTCCTGTTTTGTTACATGTAATTATCAACTTTCCTAATTGGTTAAAAAGGATTAGTAGGTATTGGGGTATTCAATTTTGAAATGATAAGCAGAGAGGATGATTTTAGACATATTGAGAGGTGAGGCTGAGGCCAGAATTAGTTGCTAGATTTTCAAGTGTTTTGAAGAAAAGTTGTTGATACATGACTTATTTCTAAGGCAAAGAAGAATCAGAACCAAACAAGTAAGTTTGTGACACATATAGATTGATCAAATTGGCAAATGGGCAACATTTTTTGGATTCAATTACTTTAACCCAAATTTGGTTGAAATTTTGAGAACCACACAACAAATATTCTAACCTGAAATGGGTTAGAGAATACAAATCTTGATGTCTTTGATGATATTGACCATAGATTTGGGTTGGCTAGTGGCTACCAAATAGAGCATTAAGGTTAAAATTTGAAAGAATAAAGCTGATTTAGGGCGGTGTGTTGTGTTTTGTACCTTTATTAGTTAAAATGGGTCCTCAAAGCATTCCCTTTTTATTTCTATAAAAATCAAAAATCAAAAAAGCAAGATACACATAACTTGGAGAGAGAGTTGGTTGGGCAGTCATAAGATCTTTTACTGTGTATATAATTGAAAAGAAAAAAAAAAAAGAATTTTAAGGAGAAGAAAGAAAGGACAGTAGATTGTAATAAAGGCCCAAGGGGGGGTCCAATGAAGTTGGCCATTTGGGATCTCATGGGCCATGCATAACTTCTCATCCTCCCTAACTGCCTTCAATGCATATGAGATGTTCGATGAAATGCCTTATTACTACTGATGTTGATTTTTCTATATATTTCTTACACATCTCAACGTTCTCACTCAATAGCACTGCTATGTCGTCATTCTCATTGCCCAAGATTCGATTTTGTATGTAAACTTTCTCTCTCTCTGCTGTAGCAAGTTAATAAAACCCTAACTAACCCCCTACTTTCCATGTAATTATGTATTAACTGTCAACCTCATTCAATAACTTAAATATATGCAATCTATCTTTAATCTTTTACTTGGATGCATGCAAACATATTCAAAATCATTTTTGGGTTATGATATATATGTTGTGTCAGAGAAATAACCCATTAATTTTTTAGGATGAGAGTTACTACTTATTAATTAATTTGATGAGTACCCCAGTAAGCATGAAGGCTTGTATGAATATGAAATTATTAAACGTCAAGTTCTACAATTTTTTTATTTTCAATTCTAAACTCTGCCTCGGGTGATGTATTGGCATGGGAGATATTGAAGCCAATAAAGAGAAGAAGAGTAGGTCAGCCTTATAATGACACATGCATATATACTAGATTTTAGTGACACATGCTACTTCAATTTGTGGAAATTAAAGAGTATCCAAGAGCAGGAATTAATGATTCAATCCCTGTAAAAAGCTGTCATTCTAATGTTTGATTGAAATCCCAATTTGTATTTATTTATTTTTTTCAATGTTATTAAATAGTCAGGGTCAATCAATCAATCAAAGTCTAAGTGTATTCTTGAACAGTTCAACTTTTCAGGTTGAAAAACATGGACTCCATGCAGGTGTTTCCTTTTCCTTTTCTTTTTATTTTGTGGTCGGGAAGGAAAGAGCTACTTTATGTAATATAATTAGTTACTTTGGATTAAAAAGACAACTCCAGGAACATCACATCTGCTTGCCATTTCAAGATGGAATTAGCCTCAAAAGGCAACCTGTTTGCCTTGTTATTTGCTCAAGCATTTTTGCCCGTATACCTTGCCAAAAGGCCAATATCTCACCTCCTTATTAGACCAAAACAATATTCCACAATCACTTTGTGTAATCATGAAACTATTCTCTTTCACAACGACTAAAGTGTCAAAATTTGTACAAATGCTACTTGTGAGAGAGTTAATATTAATGTTCATAATCACTATCATTAAACATCAAGGTTTGAAATAGATTTAGGTATTATATGAATATTGATAATGAGGGATCATGTAATACTAATTGTTATGGTAAGTATGAGCAATTAGTAGTATGATTCTATGGAATTTTAATGCGCAGTACAAAAAGAAAATATGATGGAAAAGTGGTGGTCCAAGCTTGTAGCTGGAAATGAAATCATTTCGACGGTGAAATTGCATAAATTTACTAAAATGGAATAAGATCTGGCCAGCAAAAAAGCAAGTCACTGTGCAAGGATTTTCATTAGAAGTCATGAAATTTTGATTCTCCTTCAAGTCAACTAGGAAAAATTAACACAAACCAAAAGCAGCTATAGCTAGCCATACAAGTCTAATTAATTAAAACATCAGAAGATATTAACTGTTATATAGTCTTCTTTCTTTCTTCTTCATCATCGTCATCATCATCACAAATCACCTTGGAAGTGTAGGTTAAACACAATCATATCATTCTGCAGCAAACAAGCTAAGAAACCTAGAACCAAAATTCACCCCTTTCTAAGGAGTGATAACCTAATAATTAAAAGAAAACAAAAAAAGAAAATTGGTTTCATGTACAAAATCATGTACAGATGGCTGATGAGGTCCCCCACTGTTGTTCACTCTGTTCTGCTTCCTTTCATTCTCAGTTTCCTCGTTCCCAAGGTCAGGCTTGGCTTGGCTGGATCGATGGTGTCATTCTGGTTCTTAAATTTTTTTTGTTGGGTGGGTTCTCAGTTGGAGTAGCATCCATTTTTTGGTGCCAAAATTGTAGCTAGCAGCAGAAATGGCACCATCAAAATCCTCCAATAATTAATTAATTATTAAACCTTGCTTAACTAATAAACAAAGCTGTCTAGCTAGCTATGTGATCTGGTGAGATTGAGGGAAAAGTGAACGAGCAAAGGCCATACGATGTTTAGCTTCAGATTTCCAGCAACGTTCAATATCTTCAGCTAATCTCTTGGCATCCATTGAAGCTCCTAGTATTCCACGTTTCGTGAACCCCACTGCATATAGCCCACGTTCACCTTTCCACCCATTTGGAAATGGCCTTCGAGGCAATCCATTCTTCTCTGAGAACATCTCTCTTTCCTGACAAAATTTTCATGTGCCCATATCTCACTTTATTTGATCGATTTTTCAAATTATTTATGAATAAAGAAATAAATCTTAGATAGATTAAAAAGAAAAAGGAAAGCAAGATAGATATACATAAGTAAAGGAAGGGCAGGCAGGCATACCTTTAGCCAAGAGGGTACGTTGCTTTTATAACCAGTTGCCAAAATGATAGCATCAAAAATTTCTTTTCTCCCATTGACAAACTCGACAGCATGACGTTTTAGACGTTTGATGCCCGGAAAAACCTACACAAAATAACGAAATTTGAAATGTAAACAAATTGATGATTTAGGTCAAAAAGTTAATAGGAAAAACATGAAGGGAAAAGAATCAGTACGATTGTTCACAAAACAGCAATAATAATAATAGGATCCATCCATCAAATTAGTATCAAACACAGAAGCTGAGCTGCCAAAGAAAAGAAAAAAGGTGATGTGATTTGATGATACATGAAAGGAGAAGTACCTTAATGTCTCCACTTTTGATCTTAGCTAGTGTCCCAACATCTAATACGGGTGTCTTTCCTGACAAATTTTTGAGTTCAAGGGGACCCAAATGCGGCCGGTCCAATCCGAAACGAGCTGTGTCACCGAGCATAAGCCATGACACTATGAGCAAGAGCTTATCGACAAGGCGCATGGGCAGCCACTTGAGCAACCACATGGACAGCCCGAAAGTTGATTTTCCCAGCATTTCTCGTGGTAGGACGTGCACCTTCATCACAATTCACAGCCCCAAAAGTAAGTTATATTGCATTGTATCCAAAAAAGAGAATGATTTTGAGGCGAGTCCTCCTGGCCCTAATGTTACGGGCAAATTTTCAGAATTTTCTCTTTTAAAAAGATGCATGATTATGACAATGTGTGTAATAAGATCTTACGTTTCTGACCAATGTTGCGCATGCCTGGGAATCCCAAGAAAGTGTAATTTTTATATATATATATATATCAAAAATTATTTTTCATCATTTCATATTAAGTAAAGGAAACCTTTGGAATTTGAAGTCATAAACCCACCATTTGACTCTCTCATAGAAACTTTAGAAATTAATACCATTCATGGTGGTTAATTTTGAAATCTCATATAACTTCAAATCTATGTTTCTCTCTCTTTTCGGTATTGTTTTATACACGTATATGCATACAAAGTATGGAAACAGTTGTGAGCTCGTATCACCCCTTCTTTATTTGTATACTTTTTAAAGAGATTTGAGAAAAAGGGTATTCATTCCCATGTGGGTTTTGCTTTTCCATGTTGATTTTTGAGAGTAAACCTAAAAATAAACTTGGGTGTCCTCTTGTTCAACCCACACCCAACTCTTTTTTCCATATTAAAATCGAAGAATTCTCATGGGCAAATAATAATAAATAAAAAAAACTAACTTGAAAATACTCTTCGATGGATTTTGCTTTAATAGATAAAAAGAGAGAGAAAGACAAAGGCAAGAATTCTTACTGTATCTCTGACCACTAGTGATGGCATGGCATCATGATTGCAAAGATCCAAACACACTTCCATTCCTGAATTCCCACACCCTACCACCAAAACTTTTTTTCCTCTAAATTCCTCTCCACTCTTGTATAAACTTGTATGCCTTATATCCCCTCCAAATTCTTCTGTCCCTTCAATCTCCGGCACCACCGCCTCCGCATTCTCTCCGGTAGCCACCACCACCCACCGACATATGTACTCTGTTTCCTCACCCTTGAGCCCGACACTCTTCACGCGCCAAAAACGAATAGTTGAATCGTACACAGCCTGTGATACGGTCTCGTTGAACCTTGGCCTAATATCAAAGGTTTTAGTGTATGATTCTAAGTAGTTAATGAATTGCTGCTTAGTAGGGTAAGTAGGAAAATCAGTAGGGAATCCCATAAGAGGAAGCTCGCAAAATTGCTTTGGTAAGTGAAGGCTAAGACGATCATAAGTTTTAAGCTGCCATAAAGATGATATGCAGTTAGATCTCTCTAAAACTATGCTTGGTACGCCTCTTTCTTTGAGACATGCGGCGGTGGCTAGACCTGAAGGTCCGGCTCCGACGATCACTGGCCCTGGAACACAAACGCAACGTGGAGATTTATTCATTTTCTCAATGAATATAGGATCATGAGCTTGTTTGCCTTCTATTTCTCTCCAGTAGTCCATGAACAGTGCAAGAAGAGAGTATACAGTTAAACAGAAAATATAACTATTATATGTTGTTGTTTGTTGCTAGTAGCTTGATAGTTGAAATACAGATTCTTGGTGGAATTCAAGAGAAAGAGCTCAGCAGAAGAGATCCCATTTGGCTGAAAAACATGGAGGTTAATTTGGTGCAGAAAGAGTTGTGAGTGAGTGCGTGAGAGATTAGGCTGAAATTTAGTGATAAATTTCTCTCCTGTATATCCAAAGAGAGATTAGGTTTGTGAGGGATTTCCTTAAGTATTGGAGTGGATTAAGAGAGTCTTATCCACTAGGTGAGAATGAGTAATTTTGTTTGAAACTAAGTGTTGTTTAATGGAAGGTAAACCGGAAGATGAGCAGAAACTACGGGGCTAAATCAGCATTCAACACAGGGAGAGAGGGAAGAAAGGAAGAGAAAGATGTATAGATGGTGATATGTCTATATATTCCTTTTGTTCGTAGAAGAATTTATATGGAGGCAGGCTCAGTGGTAAAGAGAAGTAATGCAAGTAGGGACATAACACACTTGTATATTTATAAACACACACATATATATTATTTATTTATTTTATATCCCATAAAACCAACATCACCTTATTTGTCATAAGAGAGATTTAGAGACCTCATTGGTGTGAATTAGTAAAAGAAGATCCTTAAAAGGACTCTGCTTGTTTAACAAAATTCTAATTTAATTAAGATAATCACATAATTAGGATAAGTTCACATTAGATTCTCGTTGGTTAACATTATAAGAGATTTTGTTTAGTCCTAACTAAGTAAATTTCTTATTTATTAGCAGGGTGGAGTATGAACTGTAATTCAAAATTTAATATCCTCCCCATAATTAATAACAAGTAATGGTTTTAAAAGTCATGGGCCTATTGAAGATTTTATTTTAAATAATATGGGCTAAATGTAATCATAAAAACAGTGGGCAGCTAAGAACCAATCAAATAGGTTTATCAGGCGGCAACACTAAAACTGTTACAGCTTTCTAAGTGATGAAAACAGTACATTAGGCTTTGGAAAACTGCTGGAGTGGTATTCAAAATCTGTCATTCAAGAACATCGATATATATTGCTGGATTACAACAGTGGCTCTACGGTTGGTGACAACAATGGCAGCAATGATTGGCAGCAGAAACAATGCGTTGGTACACTAAGAACAAGGTGGTCCTCCGGCCATTGTAAATGAGGTGGTGTTTTGCTTAAGAGAAAAATTAATGCCCAAATCTCTTTAAATCTCAGGCGCAGTGCATTCATAGATTTATTTGGAGCGGTAAATGTTACTATAAATTCTGAGTTTTTGAGGTTCGAAATCATTATAACAATATGCTCTCTTGATGAATGACCTTAGAGGACAAAATTAACTTCACTGTTTGAACTTGAAATGTTCAACCAACCCAAAGTACAATCATTAAAAACTGATAATAACTTTAGCAATGGCTGGCTGCATCAAAGAATTCACGAAAAGATTCAGCACAAGCACTTCTAATTGGAGCTCATTTGGAAAGCAAAATATCAACAATCATATTATATATATAGCTTAATGAAAATGAAACCCATATGCATACATATATATACTTGGACGAAATAGTGTCAGCCCCTCAACATCACAAACGTAGCTGGTGGTTATTAACTACCCTCTTCAAGGGGGCAATGATTTCCTTACTCATCTGTGACATATGTACATATTCCTCAACTAATGCATGCCTCGTACAAATTAATTAGTTATAATTCATGCTTTTGATGGGTATTTTTTCTAAAAAGAAAAAGAAATTGATAAGTGATTCTTGGTTATGAAATATTAGATTTGGCTATCTTTGAAGAACACACCAAAACACAGTCTTAACAAGGATATATATAAGAGCTTTAATTGAGGATTGTCAGTTAATATGAAGGACACAGTCTTAACAAGGATCCTATTGACTTTATCTGTTAAACTGATTCGATCGTGTTCTTCATTCAAAGCCAGATCCTTTTAAGTTGTAACAAACACTAGTGTCTTGTCATGAATAATCAACTTCCAACCCAATTTTTAGCCTAAAAATCATATAGGAATCAACTCAAAGTATTTATATCTACAAAATGCTCTAATTTGATCGATTTCACTGAGATTTTGAGAATCTAGTCAAAGCTATAATAACCGTCTGATCTAAAGACTTGTATGCATTCTCCACAGAAAGCTGTAAATTTGAAGCAAAACAGTAGAGTCATCCGATGATCATGCCGAAATAAATGTATATCAGAAATGCCTGTGTAGAAATTAATAGAAAGTTTGTGAGTAGGTGAGACTGAAAATCTATCAATACTTCACGAAGCTAGTATTAATCTATGTAGTGAAGTGATGAACGTAAACTTAAAATTACTTCATTTTCCTTTGATGTACTCATTGCAAAATAAAATCTCTATCTCACTGGTTATGTAATAACATTTTGTATACAACTAACCAACATGTTCATTGTATAATACATTGAATTGGGATCGTGTCATGTACTTGTATTGTATACCTTGTTCCCTCCCTGTATTTCTCTTAGAAATTTGGTTGGAGCCTTGTTTCTAAACAAGAAATTTGTGTCCTTTAATGAAATCAATTATTAATTCCAACATATGACATTGTCATTAGGGTTTATTTTACAGAGAGACGGCGTGTTTGGTTTGAAGCAGGTTAGTCAAAAGTGGGGAGTTATTGAGTTGACCATTTCATTTGCAGCCTCCAAACATGTCATGAGAATTTTTGTCGAGAATACCCACAACCAATTTTTTCAATACAAAATTATTAAAAATATATATGTGGAGATACATACATACATACATACATACATACATATTAATATTATAAATATAAAGTATTGGTCCATATTTATGATGAAGTGGTTTCATTTTCTTGAGTCAATAATTAAGCCATGTTTTGGTGATTGAAAGTTGCTTCTAATTTGTTGTTGACCACTTAGCAAAAGACACTTGTATGGAGTCCCGCAACTTTGAGATTCAATATAATTTTCCCTATATGGATTGAAGATCAACCATATGTTGTTCTCCATCCACATACCACTTGATACTTGACATTATATATATAAAAATATAACTTTAATGTCAAAGTTATTGATGATCTAGCTAATTGATTTGTCAAGTTACATAGCACAAGGGAAATGATTTTCAGAGCCGAAAGTTTAAAGTGAACCCATATGTAGCACAATGAATAAACTAAAAATGTAGAAGATGGTATGTATTCTCCAATATACAAGGAAGAAGGCATCTTATTATTTACAGCTAAAAAACAAATAATGGAATAAAAAAGTAGATGCTATATATAGCAAACATTCCATTATTTCCCCCCTCTCAATTCGGAACTACAATTAATTAGAAAAAGAGAAGGGGAGAGAGAGATCATCTCAATCCCTAACCCTAACCCTAACCCTAACCCTAACCCTAACCGGCCAACTCTAACCCTAAACGCCACAACAATTTTTAAGTTGATGGGGCCCATAAGAATTGAGTTTGAAAAAGCCCAGACTAACCAATCATTTGGGCTTACTTAACCGCTCCAACTCTCTATGTTTTGACCGAGACCTACTTCAGTGGCTACTCTCAACTTTTTTTATTTTTATTTTTTCGGTTATCAAACAAGTGTGATAACGCGTGTAGTCACGCTCTTTTTTTTTTTGGTATTTATATATTTCACTCGTTGTATAGTGTTACACTAAAGTAATATTTAATATTAAAATTTCAAAATTAAATATAATAATTATAATAATGTAATCCAGTATTAATTAAGTTAATCATAGAGATTTTTGATTCATATCTTATGTACATAGCCCACATGAAATCTAATGATTGTCATACACAACATTATAATATAATATAATATAATGTTCTTTGGAAGCTTCATTAATTTAATTTGTAGCTAATTAGCTTCCAAAAACAAATCCTTAATTACCACCACTAGCCTTTGTGAAATCATTTTTGTATCTATTTTAGTCAACAAATTATTATTTTAGTAGACATTTCTCTCTTAAAATGATGCTAATACAACTAGTAGTGCCATTTAACATGGTGGTTTCATCATGCATATTGGAGCATTGAATATGTTTAATTTTAATTAAGATGTGATAATAAAGTTGGATTAACCTATAATCTTCTTTGAAACAACTAATTAAACAAAGGGATCATAAAGAAAGATTATGCTAACCCCACATCTCTCGTCAAAGCATGCACCCATTTTCCCACTATTTGTTTTTTCTATCATTCTCTCAATCTTTCCTAACTTCATATCTCACCCATTTTCTTTTTCCTATTAGATGATGTTATCAAAATCATTATCATTTGCCAACATGAAAGACAAAAACATATTATTAAATAATTAATAATTATTTTAAAAAATATATTTAAATTTAGAGTATCGTGTGTAATGTTCGATAAATACATAATTATCATAGAATAAGATCATTAATAATCAAACATGAATAAATAGATAAACATTTGATAACGCAATTCTTGTATATAATTAATTTATTTTTACTGATACAATTTATATATAATTACTATTGAAATTCAAAAGGGTAAAAGAATTTGATCCAAGTAATTAATGGATGGATTGTAATTAGATGTACAAGTAGATAAGAGCATGGGTAATTATGCCCATAATTAATAATTAATTTGTAGAAAATCGTGAACGCGTGCGCTTATGAGCACTTTAATCTTGCAAAAGAACTCTTAAAATTTTGTTGGGTTGACAATCTTTTGCAATATAATATTAGTTAATTAAGCTTGATTAGACATAATTAAACCGAAAGCATAATTTGTCATTAGTCATTAGAGAATAATCCTAGCTACCATTAATTTAATTAAACCAAATGTAGCATATAAAATAATCATCAAATCAATCCAATCTATGATGATACTAAGTGGGGGGGTGATGTCTTAAGAAAAAGAAAAGCAGCTTACTCTGGAAGTACTTAAGTAAAGCTATAAACCCCCCCACCCTAATAAAATAAATTTATTTAAAGAAAGAAAAGAAAGCAGGTGCAAAGCAATCGAAGTCTAAGAATGAAAGTAACTTGGCTGTGGAGTTAAAACCCGTTAAAAATGCTTCTTAAAAGAGCAGAATACAACAAACACAACCCAACAAATTACGTATTAATTCTTGTCTTCATTCTTGCTTTTTTTTCAAAGTACTTCCATGATCGAAAGTTGCAGCTTGGTGGTTGACTTATACTTAGTTTTATTATTAAGATAAAGTAATTAATGGCCAATTAATACACAAAGAAGTTACTTGTCTTCTTCTTCTTCTTCTTCTTCTAGTTCTTCAATAACTATATATTTTATTTGTTAATTTCTCGGTGTGTTTTGTACTACTAATCATATCATGCAATCTTAGAGTTCATGCAAATATATATATATATATATATGAATTATGTAAGTTGTCTACCCTACAATTGGTGCTTTATACATTGAAACCCACCATTGATCTTTTCACACTAATCATCTTCATGAACTTGGGTTGCTTTGCACTTAAAGAGTATAATTGATAATATATAATTTAATTAGGTAGAGTATTGAAAAATAATTTGTAAAAAAGCATAGATAACAAGAAAAGATGGTAGATAGAATTGCAAAAGAATTCAAGAAAATTTGATAATGGGAGGTATTGTGAAAGAAAGTGGAGCATAGGCTACAAGGCTCAGTGATTGCGAACTCTTCTATAAAATAAGTTCAAAAGAGAGCTTTTTAAATCCTTTTTTCAAACAAACACAATTAACACTTTATATTCCATCAAAGAATCATTCTGCGCAATTGGGATGTATCTCTTTGATAAAGACAGTTTTATATATATATACACACACACACACACACACACACACATACAAATATACACAAAGAGATAGAAGAAATTAAAGCAAGAAGTAAAAATATGAAAGGGCAAGCAAGCAATTAATAAATGAAACTTGAGGCAAAATTCCACAAGTCATGGTATGGGTCACATCTTCCATTCCCAGTCCCAGCTTTAAGCCTTTACTTGTTTGTTTATAATCACAAGTTCAAAGTTTGATTAGACATCCAGTGGCAGTGGCTGCGGCAGTGGCAGTGGGGACTTCCACTTTTTTAATGATTTAAAACACTCTCAATTATAAAAATATTATTAATTGAAGTGATGGGTATGACGATGGTTACCTAGTTTCATCATCATGATATTTTAATTAAGCAAATATTATTAAGAAGATGAGATGAGAGATGATGATCAATGATCATGCGTGAAAGATTCTTGATCCAAAGTACAGTAAGCCGCAAATGAAAGAATTAAAATGGGATTAGGAACCCTAAGTAGCATTAGAAGAGCCCTTTCTAATTCAATGACACATGCATCCAATAATGGTGAAGATAATTAAACATCTAATCAGTATCATTTTCAATTTCATAATGCTGTCCACTCCTTTTTTTTTTTTTGGTTATTTTCTACCCTTTCTGCTTAACTGTGTATATAATACTAAGATTCCATTTTCCTTTTGATTAGTATCTTGTCTTTGTAGTGGCCATAAAACACAATGCAATATCTCACAAGTCTTATTTTACGCATGAAGAATGCATGCATGTGCCATGTAGTATAAAGTATATATGTATAAAGATGATGCCAAAAATTTGTTTAATGTTTACCATTAAGATAATAAACATAAATGATAAAGCAAGCATACAATTTATTGCATGTAGTAGGTAACAAAACGGAAGCGTTTGGTATGATAATATCGAAGTCCAATCATTTTGAGTAACAAAGAAATCAAAACCCACCTCACCCCCGCAACCACAAAGATAATTGGGAACAAAATGAAAGAGCATGCATAATGCATAATGCATAATGCATAATCACAACGCAATCAGCACACGATGGGAATTGGAATGGGAACCGCCCCACCTATATTGGTTTGCCAAATGAATATGAATATATAGGATTGACTCAGTTCCAATAAATTCAATCTATAAAAGAAAACTCAAATTCTCTTTAATGAGTGGATGACACCAACAATACCCACCAAGGATTACAACACAAAAACAAATTGAATTGGTAATTTACTTAAAAACAAATAAAAATAAAAAGGAGGTTGTGTGGTAGATACACTAATATACATAAACTTGACATGTGAGAAGAGAAGAGAAGAGAAGAGAGAGATAGTGCAGTAGGCTTAGGATAGGCTGCTAATCATAAGAATTAAAAAATGAAGGTGGGATCATAGAAGTAAAAAATATATAAAAAGGAAACAAATGCCAAATGCCAAACTTCAAACTTTCCCTCGTCTTTATAATCAAAATGGACGGCTAGCGACTCACTCTAATGACTAGTCGTTGCCTTTGTAACCACTTGCTCTTATGTGGACTCAAGAGAGTTCTAATTAAATCACTGATATAATTGTATTGTTATTGAGACGCAAAATTTTACCAACCCAACCCAACCCATGTACACTGTATTTGCTAATGTTTTTGGTGATTGATATAATATAATCTTGTATTACTAATTTTAATTAGAATTGAGGTGTGTACAGAAATAAAGTTCAGTGTATTTAGCTTTACACTTCCAGCAGAAGAAGCCTGTTATAGACCATTTTGAGGCCCAAAACTAATTATAGCCCACTTAAAAAATTATTGTTGTTTCATGTTTGTGATAGTTTCTCACGTGTGAAAAAGTTGATGTATAAATTATTGTGATATTAACATTGATAAGACTTAAGAATTTATTCTCAAAAATATAAATTGTAATAGTATCAACTTCCAAATCTCAAATAAAAGAGGAAAAATAAACTCTTACTGTAAGGAAGTCCTTACTCTATTGATGTTAAATGTCATGGTGCCCAGGATGATGTTCACTCTCAACCCCTACTAAACTCTAATAAATTTGGGTAGTTGTTTGTTTAATTTGATCTAAAAAGTCTTCATAAACTATAATGGCTCTCCTGTTTCATGCTACCTCATTCATTAAACATCATCTATCGCCTGGCTGAATGCTATTTCGTTTTCGAGCAGTGAGTGAATATTATCAAATCAAATTTGATCACTACTGCCAAATCTGTCTAGTTGATAATCAAACTGATGAAACACCCTTCTATTATAGCACTCCACCTGTCCCCCCGGGCACAACTGCATTTAAAATCAGCCAGGGACGGTTGAGGAAATTAAAGCTGTTGCCGATTCTGGTGGTGTGTTGCTACATTGCTACATTTCTCTTATAAATGTAACAACCAACTTGTTCCACTTAACATGAAAGCCTAGGTTTCAGCTTACATTCTCTCTGAATTCTCATAATTTTTTGTAGCATACTCGTAGCTTTAATGGAGTTTCGCTTCTTGCCCATCCTTGTTTTTCTCACTGTAAGCTTCTTTTTTCTTTTATTTTACATAGTTCCAAACAAACAGCTTCTCTTAGAATTCTGCGTTTGTATCTCTTTAAATTGGATAAAATGGTTTATTTATTCTCTATTGTTAAGAGAAAATAATGAGATTCTGTACTGACTTGTATTGTAGCTTGCACTGGTGGCGAGCCATGCAGCTGCGTCTCCTGAACTGTACTGGAACTCTGTATTGCCAAATACTCCAATGCCAAAAGCTGTCAAAGATCTTCTACAGCCAGGTCAGTATTTCAAGTCCAAGCACTTTCTAAAGTCATTCTCATGGAAGTCAAAAAATAGAACTATACCCGGCAAACATGAGATATGAAAAGTAAGTATACAAGAGTTAGAGATTACAGAGTCATGTAACTACACCAACACCTTTGCATGAGGAAGATAGGCATACCTGTTAAAAGTGTAATATGTTCTCACTTTTTATCGTGTTCCAACCAAAATTTTGACAGCTCAAAACCTCATTGAGAAAAGCGCTGTTCCACTTTTTCATTAAACTACCTCTCAGTTATTTGAAGGTCTCTTCTGATATTACTACTATATTTGCAGACTTGCTGGAAGACAAAAGCACCTCTGTAAATGTAGGCAAGGGTGGAGTAAATGTGGATGCGGGGAAAGGAAAACCAGGTGGTGGCACGCATGTGAACGTCGGAGGCAAAGGTGTTGGTGTTAACACTGGGAAAGGGACCAATGTTGGTGTTGGCAAAGGAGGAGTATCTGTGAGTACAGGACGCAAGGGAAAGCCAGTTTATGTCGGAGTAAATCCAGGGAAAAGCCCATTTTTATACAATTATGCCGCGACTGAGAACCAACTACATGATGACCCGAATGTAGCACTTTTCTTCCTGGAAAAGGATATGCATCCTGGCATGAAGATGAAATTGCACTTCACTGAAAATTCAAATGCAGCAACTTTCTTACGTAGACAAGTTGCTAAATCAATTCCTTTTTCGTCTGACAAATTGCCAGAAATCTTTAACCAGTTTTCAGTGAACCCAGGATCACTTGAAGCTGAGATCATGCAGAACACAATCAAAGAGTGTGAAGAACCTGGGATTAAAGGAGAGCAGAAATATTGTGCGACTTCACTAGAGTCGATGATTGACTTCAGCACTTCTAAGCTCGGAAAAAGTGTTC
>JAXCLQ010000013.1:13077943-13088004 GCA_035584115.1 Cedrela odorata
ACAGGAGTTACAGATAAATGAACCTTGCCAACAAGGAAATAATGCACCAAGACTTAAACTCAAACAAAAATATTCAAATTTAATTATAAAGAAAATTAAACAAAGCTCACAGTACATGCCATTAATTAGTAAAAACTTGATGCCAGAATATCAAATATTAGCCATCACTCTCAGATCATAACCAGGATTATAGAAGTCATGCACCAAAAATTTATGCTAGATTCACCTTCAGCAATCCATGATGAAGATTCAAAAAGAGCTTTGACAATTTCGGGAATGGATGCCTCAGCAATTGCTAGAGGCGTGCGCAAGCCAGCTTTGTAAAGTGCTCTTGCTCGAGAACCCTAAAAATAAGAGGAAAAAAAACAATTATAATCATGATGATGAAGAGATCAAAATCATTGATAAGGCTCCCACCAGACATCAGCAGAAGGCATCTGACTAAAATATATGTGTTTGCAGACCTTAGTATAGGTAACTGGATGAATGCAATTACCTTCACATATGGAATAGTAGTAAGTTCTACAATCTCTGCTCTCACTCCAAATGAAACACGATTTTGAAACTTGGCAACCAAGCCTTCTAGATCATGCCATCCAAGCCTCTCGCAGAACACTGAAACCATAGATGCAAACCTTCCAGCATTCTCTTGTAAGGCTTGAACCATGCCTCTGGCCACTTTAAACGCTTCACAAACCTCAAGCACAGGAGCTTCCTTCATCCCAGAATTTAAAGAATATGCAGTTAGCAAGACAAGGAAATCAAACAGGATAAGTGCAAGTACAGTCAATCTGTGTGAAAGTTGGAAAACAAAATTCAGAGCAAGGTGACCAAGACCATGGATATGTTGTCTGTATTAAATACAGGGTAAGAAGACTATGAGATTGGTTTCATTATACCTGTCATATAACTTTAGTGGAGCTAGCAACAAAAATAAAAATCATGAATATAAATGTGTGCAAACCCAGCCTGTCAGACATAAATAGGCATATCACTTCAGAGTTCAAAGGCGTTGCTTCTTCTTTATATTGCTAAAATGGGAAGAAGCTATAGCATAAAAGGGATGGGGGTTTGCGGACTGTGTGCTGTATACTTTTGCTGAGTAGAGATTCTTCTCCAAAGAGTTTTTTGCAGCTTTTTGCTTTTGGGACTTCTCGTCCTTGTTTTTGTGGACTTCTAGCCCCTTCTCTCTGTACATTTTCTGTTAGTAGTATTTTCTTGTGTTTTGGAGCAGCGAAGAGAGAGAGAGAGACATAGATAGGCACATAATGACATGACCACAATTTATGAGGTATGCACTACTTTTATCAGGTAAAAAAGGGAAAAATAAAGAAACCTGCACTAATCTTGACAAGATGAGGGCGACGTAAAATCGTTTACAGACTCTCTGAGTTTGCTCATCTGAAAGCATATTATTGCTGGTGATCCCAAGTCGGTACTCAAGTTTTCCATGCAACCCTTTTGCACTATCTCTTGATCTGTTTGAAATTCTCATAGGTGCACCATGTGCCATGCGCATTAAGTATGGTTCTGCCACTCCAATGCGATTGCCAACTGACTGAATTCCATAAAATTCAAAAGAATGTTGTTCAAAATATAATCCATCCCATAAAAAGAATGATGTTGATGATCATTAAGATAAAACCAAAAACTTCATTTGCATCTGATAGAATCAACAGTAATGTAAAGGGTACCCGGAGAGAAACAGACATAAAAAATCAGATTCTAGTATTTACCAGGAAATATAGTCACATTGAAATGGAAATATAAATGCCTTTTTTCACTTCCACCATTTATTTACTCACAATTGCACTTGAAGAAACCAATGATCCATTAGTATGACGACATATAGCTACATGATTAGAGGTGCCCATTTAAGAGTGTATGGCGCTTAAAAACTTCTCAAGGAGTTAATGACATCAACCACATTATCATATTGACACTAGCTCATCCCTGAAGTTAGATTTGGTGCTACTAAAGCATATTATACACCAAATTTCATAGTTTCAAAGTTATGCTAAGGCTCAGACACTTGCCAAGACTGTAGTGAGGATAATAATAATGGAATAATGTACCCAACTCCAAATGGGTTCCAAACAACCCAAATATACAACAAAAAAAGTGAAATTACCTGGTCACGGGCTGATAATTCCATGAAACGCTCATAATATAACTCCCAATCTGGCTCAACTTCAACATTAATAGGTGTTACCAGATACACTAAATGCAAATCTGATGCAAGTACAAATCCTTCTCTTGCCCTCAAAAGGTCATCCAGCACAATCTAGGAATTCAAGCAAAAAAATTATAATTAAACTCAATGCATCTAAGTTTTCTTACAACTACATTGGGTAAGATCCACATATTAAAGAGAATTAATTTATGAGCACAAAAACTTAGAACAGAATAATGCTCAAAGATGCAGGGATATGGAAACACTACTTCAAAACTTGAGAACACAACAACAAAAATAGAGGTTAAAAAATTACAAGTGATTCTTCTGGGCAAAGGGAACTCCCAAAAGCAGCACGCCCAAGAGATGTGGTACTGTATAATTTGGTATTTTCATTCCATTCAAGAAATTTTCTATGGCACAACCAACGAAGAGAATCCTGTGCTGATTTCACCACATCTTGAAATGGTTTTGTAGAATTGAGAAGAGTACACCTAACATATCGATGAATGTCTTCAGCAGTTTGAACAATCCCACCAGCCACAACTTCTAAAATTGCATGAGTCATTCCATTCTTATCTTCAGATAAACAAGAATGCAATGGTGGGCAGCTTTCATTAAGAAGTCCAGTAATTTTCTTGACCTCTTCTGGTTTGCAAATAAGCACCTAGCAGTGTAAAAACATTGTAAAATAAATTAAATCCTTAAAATAGAATGAGATATAGAAAATCACAATTCAGCCGCTAAACCAAAAACCAATGAGAGACCAACCTTCACTAGTTATATATATAAAACAGAAACTGAAGAAAATTGTCGTCATCACAATCAGACCATATTGACATGACAGTAAAAGAAAATCGGTACTGTTCATTTCAGTAAACACATGAAACATAAATTAGTGAATAATTCTAATGCTCATTATCCGTAAGTTCCTTTCTAAACCACTTAATAATATCTTATTATTTGGCAAAAGAGACTTCAAATTCAGCTGCAAAAAAAAAAATAATAACTATACCACAAATATAATCTACAGCAATGTACCTGTTGAAAGAAACAGCAAACCTTATGAAATAAAGAAATATAACGGAACAGAAAGAGTTGATTCCTTCACTGCCAGTACTGTTGGCCATAAGCCTAAGAAAACACTGTTGAAAGAAGAACCAAGCATAGAAAGGGAAAAGTTACATAATTCATTTCACAACTCAGAAATTCTCACAAATATATCCCAAGGCAACAATCAAACACATTTGTGTTCTTTTTATAAAAGCACTCATAGGCAAAATCTTAGTTGCACAACCTATAACAGAAAAAGGTAGACACTATGAGATAAACAAAATTAAGATATTCACCACATCAGCCCAAGATATTATTTATAAGAGGCACTCACACAAAAACAAGATCAGGAAACAAGCAATAATAAGAGCTGATCATCCAGCTACAAAACCAATCAAAAAACAAGTAAACATACACTTTCTCCCTTTGTGTCTATTCCAGCCCGACCAGCCCTACCAGCCATCTGCCTGTACCTTGTCCCATCAATGAAATCACGCCCAATCCTGGGTTGTCGGAAAATAACCCTCCTAGCAGGCAGATTAACCCCAGCAGCTAAGGTTGATGTAGCAGTTAAGACACGTACAAGGCCTTTACGGTAGCAGGTTTCTACAATTTCTCTTTCCTCAACCTATGCACAAATAAAGAACAGCTATCAGAAGGAAGAAAAGATCAAAACATTAAGAATCAACAAGTAAAAACTCACAATTACATGATTCAACAGGAAGATAAAAGGAACAGAAATCGAGCAAAAATAGGACAATGAAAATAGGAATTATGGAAGGACAAATAGAGAAATACTGTGAGTCCAGCATGATGATAAGCAACACCAGAAGGAATAGTATCTTCTAAAATAGGATCCAATCCAGCAGGACATCTTTGCAAGGCATCAACAGCAGAAGTAATATCAATGACCTCACTATCACTGCTATGGACATTTAGAGAAAATTTCTTGAGGAACTTCGAAACATGCCTTGCAGTTGATTCACATCCTTTTCGGCTAGAGCAAAATATTAACACTGAATGACCCTCTTGAACAACCTGAGAAACATTCCCACTATTCATAATTGATCGACTGTCGACATGATGTCTAATTAAAGCTTTATTAAAAAAATAAAGAGACACAACCTCATCACATAATTCAACAATATGATCTGGATCTTTTCCACCAAGGTTGGCTGTTGTCGAAATTGTTCTAACAACATCCAATTTCTTATTGTAAATGGTATTACCAACTTTAATATATTCCTCTAATGGAACAGGTCGGAAATCTGTTTCATATAATGCTGCCTGCACACAAGTTGGGGTAAAATATATCAAATATAATCAACATACTAGAAAGCAGGAACCAACAAAAGATGGTTTATGTTACTACAAAACTTTTTACTGCAATTATTTTTGTTCTGAATAAAAGAGAGCCGAGAGAAAAGATCAGAGAACACTTTTGGACAGAAAAAGGACACATCACAAAAGCCTCAAACAAGATATTTTCTGCTTGAACTTCTAATGTGTTAAAAATCAACATAAAGTTGATAGATGAATAAAAAATAAACAAATATGCCATTCAATTTTCAGTATTCACTAATACCAGCAATGTAAACTGGACAAAACAATGTATTTATTTGTAAATACATGAATAAAGCTTTTAATACAGCCACAGGTCCACACTTTGCCTTGCAGACATTAATGTTGTTTTACATATAGCTGATGAAAATAAAAAAAATATCGTTGACAGAAATGAAACGTCTAGTCATCAAGGAATAGGTTGAGGCAGTGGAAAGAAGAAAAGTGATCATTATTATTCTACTTACTTGAAGCCAATCAGCAACTGCTGCCACATTTGGCATGGTAGCACTCATCCCAACAATTTGCAGGCCATGAGCAGGGTCAGCCTTCCCACTGCTCATACCTGAACTTTCTCCACTACTTGAATCTGAAGTGCCTTCGCCAGCTGCATAACGGAGCTTTGTCAAGAGCAATTCCAAAAGATAACCCCTATTCTGATCAGCAACCTGTCAAAAATCACAAGCATGTGAACCGTCTAAAGTAAGTCATCAATGAACATAAGCTTAAAGAATAACTTGAAAAGGCACAGAAAAGTATTTAAAAAAAAGGTTCACATATAGATTATCCACAAAAGATACCAATGCCAACAACATATAATTAAAAATACCATGTGTAGTTCATCTATCACAATAATTCCAATTTCTGACAAGCGACTCTCTTCAAGCAGTCTGTTTACAAGAGAGTTTGCCTTCTCTATTGTGCATACAGCTACAGAAGTATCTTTAGGGAGTGTTCCACCACCCTGATTTCCGTAATAACTACGAACATGCTTACCAAGTGGTTCAAGGAGGACCTCCAGATATTCTGCCTGTGCCAAGTTTATTAGAATGTATAGAAAAATATAACCAATAGGAATCAAATATCAGTTGTTTACAGGATGGAAAATCCCAATTGACAGAGCACCTTTTCTGCACAAATTGATACATAAGGAAGCACAAGTAGCGCCATTTTTCCAGTTGAGAGTACCAACCGCAACATTAAAATTTCTGCGACAAAACTTTTTCCAGCACTGTGGCAAAGAAAGCAAAGATTAAACAACATATTGATGCCATACAAACCCATTAAAAACCTAGAAATAATGTATACAACTTTGTCTACAACTGTTTGAAGTGCTATCTATTCAGCTACATTGCTGACACAACAGAGAAAGAGTGGGATAAAAAACAAGTTTAAGCCTATATCACAACGTGACAGAACCTTTCAGATTTAAGATGATTTATTTTTGTTGATAAACAGGAAAATGTATGATGAATTTCAATTTTTTTAAGAGAATACCTTGTAGATGCACAGTAGACAAGATTCCTTCTCTGCAAAACACCATCCACCTGAAGGCATTCGACCTGGGAAATGGAAAATATTTGCACGTTGGGCTTCTAACTTACTAAATAACATATTATTAAAAAAAAAACAAAAATCTGCAATAAATAGACGCAAGTAGGATATTAACTTCAAAATCCCACCATCAGCAAATATCTACTCAAATGACAAGAAGAACAAGCTGCATGTTGCTTCTTTCAGGCAAAATCAAAGACTACACACAGGTGAATCCAGAACCACTAAGCTGAAGATTTTAAAAGCAGGATGAATTCAAGTGCAAATTTAGTGGCCTGACTAACAGAAGAATTGAAAAATTATAATGGAAATCCAATTAAAAGAGGTTGCCTATCTACTCTGTGCAAACTGAAAAAATTTACAGAGACAAAAACGAAGTGCAATCACAAAGATAGATAATCAAAGAAACATAAAGCTTATAATTAACTTATGAAGACAATATAAACAATAAAGTTATAAAGTACAGATGATACAACTTTAGCATCATATCAGCACGAAGTAAATATCGAGTTTAGAGTAGTAACTAACAATTTTAAAGGGAAAGAAAGGAAAAGAAAAAGAGTGTTAAGTATTTATTTTCTAAACAAACAAAAGTTTAACTTGAGGATAGTCCTAGAACCATAGAGCCAGAGGTTATTATAAACTTGATTGCAGTAGGTAAAATTCTCTCTCACACAAAAGATAACATGCTGGGTGATATATGATGTTGCCTCAGCAGAAATCCACCGCAAAAAACACTCTAGTTTCTAAAGTTATAACTCCTAACCCACCAAAACTTTATGATATATATCTAATACCGCCTCATTTTCATATGACTGGACCAAACTGATAACAAAAATGATAAGAAAGGTTGAAGATTTCTCCACCCTGAACCCAGACATTAAAACCATGGCCTAATCCATAAATGCTGAAACCAAATCCTTCTTTTGCAAAACAGGACAGCTTACCAGTTTAGCCTGCCCAATATTAGAATAGAAAAGAAGCAAAGTTGTCGTTGAATAAAAAAGAAGCAAAGTTGTCATTAAAAGTTTAAACGTACCTGCCATGGATATAGTTTTGAGATTCCTCTCTTCATATATACGCTGCATATTTCTGACGGAAGCCAACAGCTAAGATCTAAACGATCTTTGAGCATCCCAAAACTTGAAGGAGTACCGGCTTCATCAGATTTGTCATTACCAACTGACTTCTTGATTTCATTGGCTGGTGACTGTGATATGATTCTATCGTTAACTTGACTTGATAAATTCACTTTTCTTTTATCTACCATATGAATAGAACCCTTCTCTTGTACATCCGAAATCCCCTCAGTTGTCAAATTTTCTCCATGATGAGTTATATTTTTTGTTTTTTGAGAACCTTTACGAGTTACAGAGCCTCTTTCAGATACTTTACTGTCCCTATGTATCATAGTTTCTGAGATATCTGCAGCACCACAGCCTGGTGTACTTCCTTTCAAGTTTTTGTCTTCCAACATGAAATCGAAATGCTTAACAGGCAGTGGGGAAGCTTCTTTATCAGATTCTATCGTATGCTTCCCTGTCGACTTGAAAGAACCAGCAGCTTTTATACGCCAAACTTTACTCTCACCTTCATTCGACATTTTCTTTGGCTTGTTATCACTTTTATTTCTTTCATACTGGCTTTTATCATCACTGATTCCTTCAGCAGCCTGAGCAGGAATGTTATCAGTTTGAGCAAACAACCCATCAGCAATTTGAATTGCTTCAGTCCAGAAAGCCTCCCCTGGAGAAAACATGGAGCTTCCACACGTTGATTTGGGGGTTTCACGAACATATGTTTTAACATTTGATGGTCCAGGTGTATAACATTCTGTTGTACTCGAAGTTAATTTGGATGATTTGTTGCATTTCCTCAAGCTTGCTTGAAGCAACAGGGTTGGATTACCATCTATCAGCTGGCAGGGCAAAAAGATAGTATAGTAGCAAAAGTTACCAAACATCAAATTTCATAATTCATAAAAGGAGTACTTAAAAACCAAATTTTTACCTCTTGAGAAGTGTTTGAAGCATGTTTTCCAGTTTTAACAATAAAGCCAGACTGTGTCTCTTCAGGATTCTTTGCATTAGAGCATACAGTTTCCCCTCCTGACTGCAGCTGATTGGAAAGGCAATATTTCTTCTTGGTGATTTTATTATCCTCCCCATCTAGCAAAGATGGACTACTATGTCTCTTATGGTCTTTCACCTTTGCTGATGGTGAACTTGCACTTGTCTGAAGATCACTGCATGAAAAGCAGGATTAAAAATTGAGATGAAGTTTTTTTGCTTTTGAGGAAGAAAAAAGTTAACCTATAAACGCAAGAGATTAACAACAAATTATCCAAAATTCTGAAGTGCAATACCTACAATACAACGATAGAAAGTCAGTTGCAAACTGTTTTAGTTCTAAATTTTCTGGGATATGAGCAGAAACTGAACAATCAATTGGAAGACACCCAACTTTATCATTGCCCTCCTTAGATGAACACTGGGATATAACTTCCTGAGTACCTCTAAATGCTTCAGAAGTTTGAGGTTGCACTTGAGCTGATAAAAGGGCCTGATTATTCTCAACTTTGGAGTTTTTATTCTTCTCCAATGACAAATTTCTTTTAACTGGCTCTTGCCTAGCCAACAAACCTTGAGCTGCATATGTAGACTTGCTAATCTGACAATCCTCCGGTGAAGTTTTCAAATAATTGTCCAAAGTTCCTTTGGCACTAGGAGACCCTTCTACAGTAAATTTTGCATCTTTCTCGACTCTCCCAGACTTCAAACCAGGTGACAGTGATTTTCTCTTCCTCGAAAAGAAAAACTGAATAAAACAACAAGTGAGCAAGCATGATAAATCCAGAGGTTAAATGAGGTAATGTGAACAGATTTTTACACGATTTGCGTCGCTTCAGGAGAATATGATTGATACGACTTAAGAAGAGTAATCTCATTTTCTTTAACTGATAAAAAATCAACAGACTTGGAGAGACATCGAATTTTAAATGTCGTGGGTTTCTTTTTCTCGGATTAAAAAATTCCCACGATGCAGTTTCAGTTCATAATCAAGCTTATATCCATTAAAATTTGTATTTCAAAAAGAAAATGTTTTGCTTCGAGAACAACTGTAATTTTGGTGGCTTTAACTAAGATTCAGACAGAGAATTTTTAAACTTCGAATTTTGAAGTGAACGTTGATATATCTTGGGTTTGAACGACGAAGACTGGGTAAGAACGAAACCTGATCTATGCGCTTACAAGGCGAACCAGACGCCATGATTAGGGATGGCAGAAGTCCCTGGCGATCTGCAAAACCCTAATTCTTTCTGTTTCTTGGACTCCTCGATACGACGCTGCTTAGACGTTTGAATAATTGAATATTTTGAATTAGCGCCAACATACGCTATTGCCAATGCACGCGCATTTACTGTAGTTTCTATCGAAGTAGTTGTTATAAATTGGTTACTGGAGACTGCAACTTTGATGATATTGCAATTGTTCTCCTAGTCTTTTGGATCTTTTGCAAAAGTATCCCCTCTCTGTTGAAAATACTTGAAGAAAAGAAACCGCAAAAATTCGATAACCTTGTAACTAACCAAAATGAGGCACAAAGACTGCCTCAAAAGCAAAAATAATCACGAAAGAACCCAAAATCATTTTCTTCTTCATCTTAATCTCATTCAACCACCAAAAATTAATGTTTAAAGGTTCAAATATAATAAATAATATTTTTTAAATTACTATTGATACTTGTTTTGGTTGTTTAAATGTTAATACTCGATGTTTGAGAAAGTACTTAGAGTACAGATGAAGCTCAATAAATCTTGGGTCCATTAGGCATGACATAGTATTAAGATTTTAACTACTAGTAAATGTCTCACAAGATACAGATGAAATTTGAGATCTATTTCAATCAATGAAATTTCGACTATGTTGTAAAGAAGATT
>JAXCLQ010000013.1:13088104-13123049 GCA_035584115.1 Cedrela odorata
TCATATTTTAAAATACGATATACTAAGAAAATATTCAATAAAAAAATATTTTCTCATTTGCTCATGTCACGTAGTGTTACCTATACTCCTAGTGACTTGGCCATATCATATATTTGACACCTGTACTCCCTGTAACCCGGTTATATCATATAAGTACATACATTGTGCACAATCGTTTGGTATACGAGTTGATCCAACTATATTCATATACATATATCGACGTTGTCGATCATAATCATATTTAATAAACTACGGACAGATGAGGTAAAACTTTTCTTTTCAAAATATTTCATAACAATCATTGCATAACATATTGGCTTGCATATGTTTTCTTATAAAAATGTTCAACATATTTTGCAATTTATTATCCTTCTTGTAAAACCATTTAGTAAAAACACATAATAAAATTTGTATATTATGTAACATATATTTTATAATCATTTAATAAAAGAATTATAATTTTTAAAAAATCATAATTCATTACAACAAAATAAACCCACATTATGAATGAAATTACCTACCTCTGTCCAAGCTATTAAATTAATAAATGTCCCTAACGTTCACTTTCCAAAGGACCTATACATAATAAAAATATAACTCTATTAACTTAATCTAATTATTTTTCATAACTATCTACATATTCAAAATCCTTAAATCAGTAAATTAAATCCCTTAAAGCACATGAAACTTTAATTATTAGAAGTTTTATAATTTAATAATGTCCCCAATGGCATGTTATAAAGACCTAAATACATTCCTTTCAACTTCAACAAATTCGTTTCCTAACTGAATATTATGTATTCCTAAATTTATATCTCTCAAATAAACCGTCCGATCAAGCTAAAATTTTTTAGTAACCTTATGGACATATTCATATAACATATATAAAATTTTCAGATCAATCCAACGGTCCCAACATTTTTAAATAAATTTAAATTGCGAAAATATACCTACTGTCTAAAAACTTTCAATATTGAGTTTCGCCATTTCAAAAATTCATAACTATTTTTATACTCAAGCAAAAATTTTTAAATTTTAAACAAAAACAGTAGATACATGTATAAATCATCATGTAAAATTTTAAAATTTTTGAAAGTGTTAAAGTTGGTCAAACGAATATTTTATTCTAAATATAGTGCAAAAATTCATATTTTTCAAGTTTTTATAACTATTTTTGAAAATTTATAATAAATTGATTTCTTAGCTGATCTTTGCAAAATAAAATTATATGGACTCCTTATTAACTGTATTTTTAAGATCTAAAAATAAATTGAAGAAATTTATAGAAATAGATATGTTTTGAATAAAAAATTCATAAAATATACATAATTTACTACAAAATTTCTATTTCTAGGTATCAAATTTATATCAATCTAATTTATTCAATAATACTAACTTTTTGAACGGTAAAAGTTCTCTTCAATTTCACTTTCTCTATCTCTTAATTTGTGAAGAAGATGGCTAGGTTAGAATAAAAAGGTGAATTTATGCGTAGGTTTTGTTGACCTAATAAAAAAAATCAACCAGGTCCCTCATATATGTCATTCTTAATATTATTGCCCATATATATAAGTTATTAAAAAAATACTTATTATTTTTAAAATTACAAATTTACTCCTTATAAATATAATATACCATATTATGGATATTATATATAACTTGAACTAAAATTACCGAAGTCAAATGATTGTAATTCATTTTTCGATTATTTTTAATAATTCTTCACTGTATAGGGGTAATTTTATAATTTTACTAGGATCAATCGATAATGAGTTTTAAGCCCAATTTTTAATATGTTTAATATTTATCTGTCTAGTTTATGTGGCTTTTTTACAGTGCTTCATTTAGATTTCTATAGCTTCACTTATACTTAAATAGATAGGTATTGTTCCAACTCAATTTCATAATAGGGCAGTTGATTTTTCCAAATTTTTTGAAAATCCATTTCTTGATGGAAAAGTCTTATTTTTAATTATATCATTTCTTATTATGTCTAGTTTCTGTAGCCCTTTACATATCTGGATTTCGATTTCAAATGTTCAAATTATAATTAATTAACTACACACTGTGCAAACAAGAGATATTGTGCATGGTCGAATAAAACAACCAACTTCCGACTTTTACTGGAAATTCATCCTTACATAGAATGATATGATTTTTGAATATGTTGTTCCCCTATGTGTCTAGTTTTTTTAAAATTTTATGGTACTAAAAATCAATGTCGGGAACACTATTCTATTTTGGTTTTTCTGTTAATTGCTTAGCATTTTTGGCAAACCAAAATGTAATACAAAACAATCATTTCTAAAATTTATTAGGGACTCGTCGTTTCACAAAAAATTTTAATTTTCGAATATGTTTCTCGTAATTGTATCTAGTTTTCCTAGAATTTAGCAGTTTATTAATTAGAGCTTTATAATTCATTTTATAAGTGAATTACTGAGCCTAGGTTAGATATTTCCAGCAACAAAACATTATCCCTGTCTTGCTAATTTTCTAGCCCCATAACTTAACCATATTTTAGCCATCATAGCTTTACATATTGATACTTTAATTTCACAATGTTTATGCACCAAAGACAAATGAGAGCATAATATGTTACTTGTATGTTTTAAAATTTAAATTGGTAATAGGTTCCAAGTTCCAATTTACAATAGAGTAGGTGATTAGCACGTATCAGCTCATACTTAAAAACAGGTATAGTAAACATAATAATACTTGAAAAAGATTCACATAAATATATGTAGCCCTCTAACAAAGTGGAATCGTTAATACTTTAAGAAATGATTTAGCATATTTCTTTCTTTCATATCCTTAATAGTATGTTGGTTACACATAGACCAAAACGGAAACCAAATATTTCGTTCTCCAAAAATTCAATATCTTGCCTAATTTCCTTAGCTTAGGTAAGACATTCTAACTCTTCTCGTAGGTTTCCATCCTCAAATGGAAAATTTTTGGTTAACTGATATTGCTCATCATTATTCAGGTATTGTGTTTATTATTCTTATTATTAGTCATATGTATAAACTATTTTCATCTTTAATATTAAAAGGGTATACATTATCAAAACTTCCTAAAGCCAAAACCCATTAGCATAAGTAGCATTCCTAATCAGTTCTTTTGAATTCGCTAAAAGCTCTATGAGAAACTTTTATAAAACCTGGTCTCATGGCAATTGCAACAAACGAGTGCTATTCAAAACAAACTTAGAATACAGTCTAAGATTAAATTGAACAACATCTTTAGTTGCCAAAACCGTTACCATTAAACATGCCTATAACTAAGAAAATAAGCAATAAAAATAAAAATTCAACTTCATGAAACCAAAGCTTATGGATAGAAAATAAATAAAAAGAAAACTTGAATTTGTTCAATAAAGTGATATAATACAAAATTAAGGTTCACATCTTGGAAAACTTACGTAGTTTATGCTGTAAGAGATAATTCATGAATTTCGGCCAAACTCTACAACTTGATTTTTGTTTTCTTTCACTAAAATTAAATTTTGTCTTTAAAATCCAAATCTCCCAACTTCTCACCCCATTTCATCTCTCTTGGCTTTCTTCTCTCTTCATTTCTTTCATTTTCCGTCTTCCTCTCCTCTCTTGTTTGCCAAACACACACTCTCTCTCTCTTTAGTTTTTCTTTTGTCTTTTCATTTGTTTCTTTCTTTTTCCCTTTCTTTCATTCCCGGCAAGACCTATTTTGTAGCAATTTTCTCTCTTCACATTCGGCTAAAACAAGCTTTCTCTATTTGGTTTTTCTTCTTTCCTTTCTTGCTTTCCTGGTTTTTCTCTCTTCTCTCCATTTTCTCTTTCCCATAATTCCTCTTCTTTTTTTCTTGCCATGATTTCTACGACAATTTCTTACTTTCCCTCATCTCTCCCTCTTTTCTTTTTTTCTTTTTTTTTTTGACGCTTTTTTCCTCTCATTTTCCTCTTTGTCTTGATTTTTCTAGAACTAAAAGAAACACTAGAAATGACCATTATGTCCATGCAAGAATGACCATTATATCCATACACCTTTGGGCTTAAAAATTGGGTTTACTATTTACCCATTATTTTGGCTTACATATTTGCTTACCATGTAGGTTTGTTCTTACAATTTATTATGTTAAATCTAATTGAAACTAAAATAGTCTAAAATTGTTAATTAAATATGCTTGTTTTTACTTGGTATTTTTTAAGCCCAAATTGAAGTTGTAATAATCTAAAATCATTAACTAAAATTTCAAATTGTTTATCCTTTATGTTCGAAAAATTTTATTCCGACCACCAAAATTTTTATTTAACTATTATGAAAATTTTTTGGTAATGATAAGCATCTAGTCGATGAAGAGGCCAGTGTAAGTTGGCAGCCAAGGATAAGAGAACCGAATTGTGTTTAGCTTGGCCATAAGGGCAAATGTTTTCTCATAGTCAATTCCATAAGATTGAGTGAATTCCTTCGCTACAAGTCGTGCTTTGAACCTGTTTATACTCCAATCTTCATTGTATTTCACTGTAAAGATCCATTTGCAACCTACTGGATGTTTACTAATTGGTAAGTCTATGATTTCTCATGTTCCATTCTTTTCTAGTACACGAATTTCCTCCATAACTGTTAACTTCAATTTAAGTGATTCGAGAGCTTCTTGAATGTTGTTAGGAACCTGAGTTTTGTCAAGGTTGACTACAAAAGTTCTGAATCTTGGTGACAATCCCTGGTATGGAACAAAGTTGTATATTAGGTGTTTCGTGCAAGATCTCACACCTTTCCTCATAACAATAGGCAAATCAATATTATCATTAGTCAACTCATTATTGAAAGTCTTAGAATTAAAGTTACCTGGTGGATTTTCATGTAATCCAAGATTTGGATAAGACTCTTGGATTTGCTCAATAGGTGTGAATTGATTTATCTTTTTTTGATTCCTTTTTCTTTTTGAATAGGTAAGCAATTCAGTCCCATTGTTTAGTTGACTAGTGTCTAGATGTTTAGGAGAATTGAAAGCATTTGGTTGCTTAGTGGTTTGATGGTTCTTGGAAATAGACAAGAAAGAATGCAGAGTAGGATCAAGTTTTGAGTTATGATCAAGTTCTAAGTTAGGGAGAGAATTAAATGGTATTTGAGGATCAGAGACGTGTGTAGGGACTAGGAGCCAAAGACATGTGAAATAACCCTACAATATCCCAAAATTGATATTTTTGTGTATTGTTCTCCTTTTGAATATCAGATTTGAAGTAAAAGGGTTGTTGCTAAAAAAATGTGACATCCATGGAGTGATAATATGTTGTTGTGACTGGTGAATAACATTTATACCCTTTTTGGTTTGGAGAATACCCAAGAAAAATGCATTTTAAGTGTTTTAGGATCAAGCTTACCCCGATGTTGGTGATGAATGTGAACAAAGGCTGAGCATCTGAATACTTTGATATGATATGCTTTTGATTTTTCTTTCATAAAAAATACTCATGTGAGCCTTGTGTGATTATTTATAAATGATATAAACCAGCAAGACCCAATAATGTTTTTTATTTTAAATAAGCTCTACACATTGCTATAAATTATTGAGAAAGGTTGGGATGCTTTGTATGGTCGACTATGATAAGAACATCGAACATGTTTTTAGAATTGACAGATTTCACGTTGAAAGTCATTTGAATTTTTATTATAAAATAATAAAGGAAAAATTTTTGTAAGATATAAGAAATTTAGATGTCTTAACTTATAGTGCCATAATATTATTGCATTATCATTATTAGAATGACTGACAGAAACAAGACTTTTGACTTCTAAACACCAAACAATCAGCTTTATGAATTGGTTCTTGAGGAGAATTATTAACCTTGAAAAGATAGAGCCCTGAACACATCTTAGCCATCACACCTCTTTCCATACATACTTTAAACATAAGGCCATTCCAAAATTTACGCACAATACTACACCGTTATTACATAAATCTTAAACAATTATAGTTTTTAAAAAAATCTTACATATACAAAATTAACCATATTACAAATTTTCGTCTTCTAAACTGCACTATCAATTACATGTAACCAAAAACTTCTTCTATACATATCCATCCTCATTTGCATCTCCTCTCTTTCTTTTACGCATTATTTTCTGAAAAAATAAAATTATGCAATAAAACAATGAGATGCGAGCTCAGTAAGTAAATCATGCAAGTTTTCTCATATCGACGTGATACAGAACGTATTTACTTCAACATATCAATAAATTTTGAAACTTTCTAATTACTCAGAAGTTCATTCATAGTACAAATATTTTTATAATGATTCAATCAGTTAGTGTCACATGTACCCACAATGACCTAAATCTAGAACGTAATTATGTATTCTACTTAAAACAGACATTTTTTATTTCAATTATAATAGAAACGTGCATAACTTGTTAAACAAAATTCTTACTAATTCGCAAGTCTTGCATTTGACACGAAACTTAGTTAGGTTAGAATAAACATTAACTAATAACTAAAGTCATAAAATACATAGTTATTCATAAACTTTACACATCGACAACATGTTCACAATCATTTCATAAACTTGATAACGACATATAAAACATAAAAAATCCACACTTTTCATACCATTTTCAAAAACATGCTCATATATTATATTATTTCAAAAACAGTAAAAATACACGTATAATTTACTTACCTTTATCTCAAATTTCATGAACATATTTTTCTATGTCGACGACTCATCTTAGTTTCTTTCTTTTTCTTTTCGCCTTTCTTCCCTTACGGTTTCTTCTTCTTTTCTCCTTTTTCTTCTTTTCTTTCTTTTTTCTTTCCCTCATTTTCCTATGTAAATGTATGGACTAAATTAAGAAATTCAATTATTTTTTTAATTTCTTATTTATACTTAAATGAAATGGATGGCTAGAATGACTTCCTTTAATTCAATGGTCATGATGATTGCCACTTATTCTACTTTACTTGGCCTACATTTATCTATATCCAAAATTACAATACTTGGCCAAGATGATGCTAAATGAATGAGTGAGATCATAACAATTTGAAGGTTAAGATTAAATTACACATGATTGGGCTAAAGGAATGGGCCTAATTAATTCATTTTCCACAATTAATCCAAACACTTTTTTTAGCCTAAAACCTAATTGTAACCCAACTACATAAAATTAAATTTAGGCCTAAACTACTCATTTCACCTAATTAATAAAATTAATCCAAAGACTATTTTTTGAGTTCAAAAATCCAATTATTCACCCAAAATTCTAATTTACATAAAAATTTTAATTAAACAAATAATATCAAATTATATAATTGGATTTTCTAATTACTGCGGATGTTACATTAGCATTGCCAATCATCTTTCCCGAATCCAAAACTTGAAATTCACATATTTTTTGGAAAAAAAATTAGTAACACAATTGAAATCTTGAGTGAGTTTACTAATAAATAATATATTGCAATCCAAATTTGGTATTAAGAGAACATAATTAAGTGTTAGGTCATTTGAAATCTTAATAGAACATGTACCAACCACCTTTGAGAGTGAACCATTTACAATCCTGACTATTAGGTTTTCATAATAAGGACTATAAACAGAAAAAATTGTCTTATCTTCAGTCATGTAGTCTGATGCTCCTGAGTTTTTAATTCAGGAGCTCAGTTTCTCTCTCTTAACATTTAGAGTACTTAGAAGATTACCTTTGTGTACCAAAGATCCAATATTGATAACTGTTGTGGAAAAGGTTATCGATAATTGACTAAACATTTTTTGGATTAGTTCTAATTGTTCGTTGCTAAAGAGGTTGGATTCAGATGTTGTAGGATTCTCAGCTATAGAGGCATGGTTACCAATATTTTCTCTATTATTGGTAAAGCGTGTAGGCTTTCAATATGTTGGTTTCCCATGGATTTTCCAGCAAGTATCCTTAGTATGACCAGGTCGTCGATAATGGTCACATTAAGGTCGCCCTTTCTTTTGTCTATTGTCATTGTTGTTGAAAGTTGCAAATTAAACAATAAGAGATGAGTTTTTTAGGTTTGTTACAACAACTTGGGAACTGATCATTACCTTCTTTCGACTCTCCTCTCTGCGAACTTCAGAAAATGCTCCTCGAAGATTTGGTAATGGTTTGGTTGCTAGAAGTCTTCCTAAAACTTCATCAAAATTTTTATTCAATCCAATTAGAAACTTGTAGATTCTATTTTTTTCAACTATTTGTTTGTACCTGATTCCATCTTCTGGACAGCCCCAAATGTGCTCCTTAAACATATCCAATTGTTGCTAATAATGGGTAAGATTATTAAAGTATTGACTTACCATCAAATCTCCTTGACGTAGATCATGGAGAATGCTTTCTACTTCAAATAACTCTGTCGTATTCTAATTGTTTGAATACGTTTCTTTGACAACATTCCAAATTTCCTTTGCTGTTCCATTTATGAGAAAATTTTCTCCTATGTCATTTGTGATGGAGTTGATAAGCCATGACATGATCATGTTATTTTCGGATTTCCATGTCTTGAACCTTGTGTCCTTCTTCGTTAGTTAGACAATAACTCCGAAGAGATAGTCATCATTTCCCGTACTGCAGATGAACATCACTATTGGTTGGGACCATTGGAAATAATTGTTCCCATTTAGTTTGTGTCCTGTAATGAGCATGAGGCTGCTATCCGAACTGCTATTGTTGCTGGAAGTCAAGGCATCTTAACTGGAAATGACTTCAAAAGAGGAACTAGAATTATATCTCTCGTAGCCATTCCGTATTTTGTCATATGGGAGAATTACGATTTAGAGAGTGCTCTGATACCATGTGAAAAGTGAAGGGAAATAATAAATTTTCACTTATTCTTAAATATAGATTACAAATCCTTAAATAGATGAGAAATATCATAAGAATAAATAGGAACTATCAAATATAATCAACTCCAACTAAAACAAGAAATTATAAAATAGAAAATAGTTAATTAATAAAATTAGGTAATATGCTAACTAAATCTCCTAAAATTAAGGAATCTAAAACTAACAAATCAATTGATTTATTATCAGTAAAACTCCCAGAAATCAGGACCAACTAATGACCGCTAGATTTTCTACATTTACAGTGCAGCCAAAACAAATATTACCTGACTTACATAAATGCTTAATCTTAAAAATTCCATTATGCTCAGCAAGCCCAGTAATTAGTCACCATGTTAAGTAGATGGAAGAGAATGAAGCTTGAAAGCCTTCCAATGGTTGCAGGAGCAATAACCACATGGCAATGCTTGCTGTACTTTAGGGAATCAGTCGACTTTAATGTTATGACGGCTTATTGCTATTTGACAAACCATAACAGAAGCTGCATTGAGGAGCCTCATCGACTTGTCAGCATAGGAAAAACAGATATTTTATGCCAGTACAGGTTCTTTAGGGACCTTCTTTTCTGACTCTGAACTGCAATTCAAGGGGTCCCCAACCCACTACCTTCGGAATATTTTCCTATAGCGGAATATTTAAGCCAGCTTTTCTGCCTATTAAAGATAAGTTTGGAATCAGATGATCTGAAGTATCCCAAAAAAGTTGTAGAATATTCAATTTGTTACATTGATATTGATCTTCAGCCTCCATAGTCATCAAGCATCATTTCAATCGAGAATAAAGACATTCTTTTGTGTTCTACAAATCAGGCACAAAATCTGTATATTTATCAGCTTGGAATGGCTCCAACGAACCCCACGTACTTCCAACTTTGAGTTTGACAAGCAAAGGAACTGAAGATAACATAAAAACGGTAAACATAGTTCTCAAAATAGTAAGATATATTTTAAAGTAATGATGAATGCGCACCAAGAAGAGAGCAGCACTTTCCATGCACTTTTGTACCAAAAGTGCAGCTTCCTTAATCACAGAAGGATCAATTTCTAGAAATCCCCAACAATGTACTAACTCATCATGTACCTGAACAGAAATTCCCAAGCATAGAAATCAAATTCAACTCAGAAGATATAGCATTTAAGAGATGCAAGTTGTAGCATAGACTTGCTGCACTAGTAACGCTAACAGAATGAACAACAATTCAGAAATTTTATGCTTGGAATGTAACTTATTTATTAAATATCTTCCTTTTTTATTTTTGAAAGAAGAAAAAAGAAGAACAAAGACAATGATTTCCAGCATTACCTGTAAAAGAAGTCGGCAGCGGCCCTTCAACATATGGAAATTAGCTGCAACTGAACGGCTAAAATCTGGCCTATAAACTCCTTCAACGATAATAGAGTAGATATTTATCATTGCAATCTTAATCATGTCAGCAGCAGATCCTTAGAGAAAGCATTTGTCATTTCAAGAATCTTACAGTCTTACACTATGATTAAGCCATCCCCCTTTCCCAATCCCTGACCCATGGAGCAAAATGAAAAAGAAACCTTTTATACCTGGCATATAGAATTCACCGCTTGCCTCTGGGCCTTTGACTTCCCTTTACTGTTACCAAATTTTATTTTTGACAAGTAACGCTTTCTTCCCTTGACAGTTTCCACATATCTGGATCCAAGTATACGATATTGATAAGTCTATAGCCTGAAAAAGGGAGGGGGAAAAGTTGCACATGCTACATCAATTAAATTAAAAACATGCATCATGATGCCAATGACTGGGCAAAAAATCCAACAGAATCTTTTGACCTTCCAGTTCATCTTGCTGCTATCATGGTACAAACATCACCTTCTGGCTGACTAAGGAGGTCTATTAATGCAGAGTCTTTAGAAAAGTTCGTAATTAGTCGCAATTCTATCTGACAATAATCTGCTGTCAACAATAACCAGTTGTCCTGCAAGAAAAAGGCAATCAAGAATAAACTCACCAGCACACGAAGGAAACCCTCCGAGTGATACATTCACTAAACTCACAACATTTGAATATCACAAATATGCCAAAGGTGAACATCCTTCATGCTGTAATGGCCATTCTCACTCTGCCTCCCCCTCTCACACCCCACTCCCCAGTCCCCACTCTCAACCTCTACCATTACCTAAAATTCAAAACTGCTTGACAACTCACACTTGCAGCACCACCTAAGCCTTGCAACCATAAAAGTAAGCCCCAGTATCCACACCCTCGATGTTTATGCCAAACCTTTCATTCATACTCCAATAATCACCAGGTCATAGTCCTTTATGTTTCCCACACCCATGCTGCATTTTAGTCAATTCATGCGCTTAAATTAACAGTTTTTTCATTTCACTTCCTTGTATTTTGGTATTTTATTTTTTAAGCTTTCGTTTCTAAATGAAGGATGAAATACAAACATTTGTCAAGGGATTTACCCAAGAGTCTACCAATATGTGTTAGATAGCAAAAACAATAACTAATTCATCTTCAAGTTTTAAGACCCTTTCACTTCCACTCAACTCAACTCAAATAAGCCTTAATTCCAAACTAGTTGGAGCTAGCTGCATAAACCTTTTCCTCCATTTTCCTCAGTTCAAGACAATATGGACACGCACACTTCTTGGCAAAATTTCCAATAATATTTATTTCTAAGATATGTTTTTTCAACATCCCATAATAGGTAACCTTTCAAGAGACAAATAAATAAATGTTACCTACATAGGAACAAAGAAATCACGGGCATTAATTTTATACAGAGCAACCTCAGCATAGCCTCCATCTATATCCTTATAATCCATTTTGAATTAGACCATATGCTCAACACACTGCATAACCCAAGATGAAATAAAAGAAAAAGGAAAAAAAAAAATATATCACATCACATTTGAAGGCAAAAATTCAACCAGCAACAAATAGATAAAATCATGGAAAAGACATAGACCTGAAGATTAGGTTCCTCTATTGAGAGCCAACCAGTTGCTGTTGATGTTTGGAGCCAATGGCCACCTAGTATATGTTTTTGTGTACTCATATATAGCCTAGCTAGTGAGCAAATTGATCCCAGTGTGCAATTTAAGAGCTTTGCCAAGGTTCCATGCTCTTTAATTACTGGAATAATAGGATGCTCATACCTGAATTGAAGCCAAATCCATTTAATATGCATGGCTCAAAAAATTTGGAATGCATGAGGACCAAAGGGAAATTTTTTTTGGGAAGAATTAGTGACAATCACATGACCACATTTATTCTTGTTATGAAACTTGTAGTAATAAATTAGATCATGTAACAACTTAGAAGGAAAATATCGCCTAATATTTTCATAAATTAATCAGAAAAATGGTTCCCTAGCAACATTTAAGATAGCAATTTTGTCTTTGTTGGAGATCTGGTAAACTTACTTTATGAATTATGAGAAGAAAAATAACCAAGTCTCTCTCCATATACCTTAATAGATCCAAACAATGCTTGTCAATATTGAAGATATACTTTAGAACCAATCATGTCATATGATTTAGGGTTATCATTCTTTATATATATATTTCTGTAATTAATTATAAATTACTTTATCATTAATAAAGTGACTTTTATATCATTTTGTATGTTTAATTGCTAATTTATATTGTATATATAAAATGCAGAATGAAATCTTGTGATATATTATGACGTCAAAACTCTATTTGCAAATAGTTGCAGATATAATAACAGAGTCTATAATTTAAATACATCTGAATCAGTTCCAGGTTGAGGTAATGTTATATAGGACTATGACATTGCATGACTGGTATATTTAATACTACTAAGAATTAGTATTAGATGCTAATAGTTGAGTGACGAGTCTCATGTCACAAGAGTATAAGTATAGGTAATACATTGGAGAATGTGACTAAACGTGACAAATCACATGAGTGATTATTTACAGTTAATGATACGTCACATAGCTGTACTAGTCCTATGAACTATGGTGTCATGGCTGTTCTCTGCACTGAGGCACATCGTTCACTTGTGTATATAGCATTAGGCTAGCCATTCCTGATGAAAGAAGCTTACTAGCAATGTGTTTAGGTGTATAAGGACAGGTGATGATCAAGATAGAATCTGCTGGCTCAGATGTTGGAGCTTGAGATCCTAGGTGGAACTGTCATACGCAGGAATAAAGTTTTTGGCCAAAGCACATATATTCGGAAAGGTGTTTCACGGATATATGAATTCTATATATGATTGAGGTTCTGATTCTATGATTGATTTAGAAGTTTAACAATACTATAACCCATATTCGATTGGGAGTCAGCAGTAGAAAGATTTTACTACATGCATATACGATTATATGGGTTTATCCAATATATTAATTCATTTGTGTTTGGGGGTTATGACATCTTGTTAGAGGTCACTCATGATCATTGAGAACTTTAGTTATAAAGAGTTATACTAAAGAGATACCAAAGAGTTAGTATTTATTCATGTCTAACTCACAATGAACTCAAGGGTCACACACATTAGTTGGTTACTTGATGATGATGATAATTGTTATTGTACAATAATTATTAAATTAATTAATGATATTGTTTCGATACTTTAATTGGATATCAATTTAATTCTTTATTATAAAGAATAGATTTATCTATTAAGACGCACTAGCACCCGTATGCGTGAGAAATGTTTCGGTAATTTATAGGATAACGTAAATATAATTTACAGATAAATATGATATTGAAAAATAATATTAAATATATTAATTTTAATAAATAAATAAATTTATTCATTATTAATTATATAAATGTTATTTAATCAAATAGTTCTTTAGTTAACAAGTGACACCATGTGATATTGCAAAGTATCAAGCTTTTGATTAAATCTTATCCATTCATTTTGAATCAATAGTTGAGATTTAATTCTTTAATTTTAAATAAAAAAAATTAATGAAAACATATCTTTTTCAAATATTTATATAATACTAAAAATCAAATTATTAATTACATATATATATATATATATTAAAGTAATCTAAACCATGATTACATGTATATGTTAAATTCATCTAAGCAATAATAGCATATATATATATATTATTATTAAAGTAATGATATTTATATATGAGTATGTCTCTCTTTTTTTAAATATATTAATGAGATTAATATATTATAATGAACCATTAATTTGATTAATAGATATTAAATGATTTTTTAGAATCTATTCACCATTGTTTGACACTTGATATATTTTTATTCATTCGATGAATGAAAGACATGTGTGTGTGACACATGAATAAATTAAAATTATTTACTTTTATTATTTAATTTAAAATTAAATAAAGAATAAATACTTAAATGTTAAGTAGAGTATTAAATACTTAGTGTGGTTGTTGGCATTTTATTCTTTTATCATTTTCTTCTTCCACTCACCACTCATAAGCTTCTATAAATAGAGAGCTTACTTGAGTTTTGTTTGAATATAAAGAGATCATAAAAACCAAGAAAAAAAGAAAAAAGAGAGAGAAACACAAGGGAGAAAAGAAATAATGAAATGGTTTCATTAATTTCTTCATTCCCATTAAATAAGTTGAGATTTTTCTAAGAGTAAAAAAATTTATGTTAGCTTGGTGAGGCTAATACCATAAACTTAGAAATTCCATCACAATACCAGAACCATCTTTATCAATTCGACATGTGAATACGTTTGGAAGAAAGTGTGGAGCTTGATTTGCTTTTTTTAGATAACAAGTATGAATTTTATTCTTTGTTATTTATGTTTAACATGTTTAAATTTTTAAATATATATATATATGTATATATATATGCGTATCCATGGTTCTTTTGGAGTTTTTTCGCACGGTTCGTGTGACAACTGTAGTTTCCTCGGGTATACGTGCGGAAATCATCTCCTTGTGCGCACGTTCCGTTCAGTCAGTACTTGGATGTTGTTTCCCTTTATTAAGACCTTCAGTTATAGCCGCTTCAAGTGTCCATACAGGACATTTGCAATATCTGCCGCTGTAGCTAATGAAAATTTCATGCCAGCCTGTGTATAAGCTTCCTTCCCAAGATACCTTAGCTTTTTCTGTAACAAATTACGTGCCCGACGACACCCCTCCATGTCAACACCTATTCCCCAAAGCTCCATATCAGCAAGAACATTAACCTAACATGCAAACACAATCTTTATACTAGTGTTAATTGTCATACCAGCTAAAGCGTGAAATTATTTTGTAACTAGGGTTTAACAGTTTCAGAACAACGATGACTTCCATTAAGTACCCAGACACTATGTTGTTAGGCATAAGTTAGCAACCAACTTAGGACATTGCATGGATATAAGCTAAAGCAGCCGCACGTGAAGCCACAAAGAGAAAATATGCTGGGACCAAAAAAACAATTGGAAAGTGACTGCAAAACAGATGATTTTAATTTTTACCAAGAAGCAGGAAGGAGTCATTATTTAAAAGATTGCCAATGACAACGGTCCAATATCATCTAATTATCATATCATTTTCCGTTTAGACAACTTGTTAATTTCTCACTCCAATTTTAGCAGCCTTCCTACACATATAATATGCCCTGTTCAGATATTATCCTTCTAGAAATTCATAACAGGAAGCACAAGAATTTACCAATGGGATTTCAATGTTCATAAGTGCTTCTATAAGTTTTTCAGAAATAAGTAGCTTCCAAAGAACAGAACATAGGGCTTGTGTTTGGGCAACCTGACGGCAACAACCATTATGAGCAGCTATCGGCGTCTGATTCTTCCATTGGCCACTTCGATTAGCTGCCGCTGCAGCCTCACTGGATAATCTTTTCTTAACTTCCTAAGTAACCTTCATCACAGCCTTAGAAGCCATTTCGAGCTGTGATAAAGAAGTAGTACTTAAAAAACAAGGATAAGCATCATTTGGACCTCAGAAATAGTTTAGAAAAAAAGAAATATTTTGGCATTGTGGAAATAAATAACTTATCTCTTCAAAGCAACTTGGAAAGCTAGTTTCAATATTAAACTTGTTAATAGAAACAAAAAATTATCTTCTCTAGGTTTGGATTGGAGCTTCTTTTCTCGTCAGGCAATAAAATCCATGCCATAAGGCACATGTCAATCCCCTCTTTTACATGAACTGGGGACAGCAACAAGAATCAGTTGTCTATAAGCTCAAGATCCAAACTTTTGCCAGCAAGACTAAGGCAACCAAATCTCTGAATGGAAACTGCTGCACGTTTAAGCACCAGAATCGAAAATTTCAAATTCCAAGTAAATTTTCTAACATCTCTCTTCTCCATTATTTCACCAATTCTTTCCCACCTCTGTTTCAACATCTCAAACCGAGGTTCAGGAGGTAGTGGATATCAAAATAAAAGTCCTGGATCGCCTCCCATATATCCAAGAAATAGTCAAATCCTCCGGGTACATTAACTGCATTAACAGGACCTTTGTTGCAAACACTGTCCTTATTGACAGGGCACGGGTCCCTGTTGGGCCAATCCTGTAATTCATGATCAAGATGCCTATAAGGTGTTATGGATCCAATACCAGTTTTTCCTAACTGAATAGAGTGCTGCATCTGCAATTTTAATATGATCAGCGTTAACTTTAGGCTCAACACCACCAGTTCCAGAATGTACTGCTAGATTTTCAGCACCAAATTCATGTTGCAATGTAGTAATTGAGTGTACTTCTACCAAAGAACCTAACGCACCATCTGAAGTTTCCGTCGATTTTTCTTTAGCACTTTCCAATGTGACTTTTTCACAAATCCCATTTGCTTCTATAGATGGCCTATCTGAATGCTCTATAGGTACTGGACTGATGAAGATAGAAGAATTGTCATCCCTAGAGAAGGTAGTTGCTGCTTCTTTCCCAGTCGAATTATCAGCAGCAGTTGATAGCAGAGGCCGAGAAAACTGTGGAACATTTAACCCAAGAGATTTGAAAGCTGAGAAAGCAGCAATCCTGGCCTCTTCAGCCTTTTCAAGAACAATTTTGCGAGCATCATTCTTAATTTTCTTTGCTACTCCCAACTGCAAGCGTCTTTGTGCTGAGCCTTCTAGTCTCACAGTCAACTTGTCAGCATTAAAGTTTACTCAAAAAAAATTTCAATAGCAGAAAAAGAACACGAGGACATGGGAAGGATGAACACCAACAATAGCACCTTGCAATGGTGTACATATTAAGTCAGCAATGAGCAATGCACCTGATTCATCGTTAGCATCTGAATGGAGCATATGTGCTTAAAATAGTAGTATAGCCGTACTATGAAGGAATGGACCGAGGAACTTTATTTGATTGGGTTGGTCTGAGCAACTGTGATTCACTCTCTCTTTTAAATTCTATATATTACAACTTCATTGGACTGTATTATATACAAACTTACAAAGGGTCAATTTTTTAAACAAGGGTGTGGCAATAAAGGGTATTCTTGCTAATTCGTATAATTATTTGAGATAATTTTTCAAATTTTAGCTTTGCGAGTTATGTTTCATTGCATATATCACCTTAAGCTATTCGACAAAATTACTCTTTTTCCAGAGCTTCGGACTTCAGTGGACCCCTTTCGTTTCACAGCCTCTTCATATTGATGGTCGCAAAATCAAACAAAAAGGGAACAAAAAGAGAAGTGAACAGACAAACAGGAGGGAACAAGTGAAGGAAATAGGGCGCGCTTATTTCTAGGGTTTTTCATTACGAAGAAGACTAGCAGAGCCCAGCTACTATAGCTTTTCAACCACCGTGAGTTTCCCGCCTATTTTACCATCTTCCGCAACTACATTGCTCAGTTTCGCAGTTGTTCTGCAATGGCATTGCTTGTTTTCTTGTTTTAGGTTCTGCTGTTGCGCTGTTTGTTTAAGTTGAAAAGGTTTCCCGGAAAATATAATCAATCGCAAATATTTTTCTAAAATTGTTTTTCGCCTTCTATGATTTTGGTTTCTATCTTTCGCGAATTTGGGGGAAAAAAGAGCACCGCAGCTTTTCAATTTTTGCTTTCGTTAATTAATTTTTCTGGGTAAACAACTAAAGGGATTATTTTAAGAATAATCGTTGTTTCTTGGTTTTCTTTTTTTCTGCTGATGGTTCCTATTCGATATTCTGTTTAGCTTTAAATTTAGTCTTTTTACTATTATTGTTTATCTCATTTCAAATTTTTATTTGGCTGCGCTGTAATTGATGGCCAATTCCCCCAATTTACTTTCTTTGTGCCTGTGCTGTATGCATTGTTTTTTTTTTAGATTATCTGGCATTGGGTTATCCAAGGCTTTGTTTGTTTTGGTGATAGACACTTTGCTTACTAAATTTCTGGTAAAAGTTTATTCTCACTTTTAGGAATCAGTTTCATCTCACTGGACAATTTATCAGGTTTGTTAAATAATTTTCATGTCAGTGATGTCTATGGGCGGTGTAAGTTCATTTGATTTTCCCATACAGGTGAGTTATGAGGTTGTTGTAAAGCCGAGCACTAACTATTTGTGATTTTTCATATGTATCCGGATTTATGCTTCGTTAAATGCTTTCTGTTCTGGTTGGTAATGCATATTCCACGGAAATTTTGTGTCTCTATATTGCAAAATGGCTTATTGCTGTTTTTTCAGGTTTAGCTTTCCGGACACTTTCTATTTATCACTCCGACCAGAGAAAGGCCTGCTATGACAAGATGGTAAAAGTTGAGAACCTGGAATTTAAGTGGGGTAAAAAGAGAGGAATTGGTGGAAAAAAGAAAGATGTCCAGTTCTATGAATCTTTTACATATGATGGTGTGGAATATACTCTTTATGACTCTGTGTACCTGTACAAGGAAGAGGAACCCGAGCCTTATATTGGTAAACTCATAAAAATATGGGAGAATGCTGATAAGACAAAGAGAGTAAAGGTTCTTTGGTTCTTCCGTCCTAGTGAGATTTCAAATTTTCTTGGAAATGATCAGACACCTGAGAATGAATTGTTTTTGGCATGTGGTGACGGTGTAGGCCTCACAAATGTCAATCCTTTGGTAATTAAGTTGTAATAAATTACTTTAGCATTTAGTCTATTGAGTTCTTATTGTTATTATTATTATTATTATTGTTAGTGATTATACTCAATATATATGCTTTATTACCTCCAGCTGTTCTATACATATTAGTTCGGTCACATACAATGCTGTAAATAGATACATATTCTTTTTTTGAGATTGTCACCAACTCTTATCCTCCTATTCGCTCTTATTTTTTGATAAAAGAATTTGGAGTTATTGAATTACTAGATTTTTACTGTGAATTTATTATGGTCAGTTGATAGTCAAATATTCCTCTTTTTGGTGAATTTATACTTTTAGGTGCTAGCATCTTGAATTACTAGTTTCTAATTTCCATAATAAAATTAGGAAGCAATTGCTGGCAAGTGCAATGTTGTTTGCACAGCAATGGACAGTAGAAATCCTCAACCCTCAGACGATGAACTTCAAATGAGCGACTTCACTTTTTACCGCACATTTGATGTTGGTCTCTGTAAAGTCTTGGATAAGATAGATGAAAAGATTGCTGGGATCGAAGGTATTTATTCTCTCACTCACGAATGCTTCTTTAATCCTATCTCTATGATGTTGCACTTTTCTTGATTGTTTATTTTTGTATTGTTTCTTTAACTCTTGCAGCTAAATTTATATTTAACCGAGTGGGTTGTCAAAAATCTGGCGGTGCTTTGAAAGTTGATTCAGACAAGAAGGAAGTTGACAAGAATGCCACAACAAGTGATGAAACAGTGATTTCAGCCCAGCAAAACATTCCTGAAAACATAACTGCAAAAATAGAGGGTAGTTTTGTTGATAATTCAGTGAAAGAACATGTGAAACCTTCATTAGTTAAACAGAAATCTTCACTGTCAGAAAAGCCATCTTCTAATATAGATGTAGAGTCAGGTGGAAGGGCTAAAACTAGTAAAGGACTGGAAGATGTTTCTAGTGACAGAACCAATTTTAGGTCTAAAGTAAAAGAAAATGCACACACAAAAGTTCCATTAGTGAAACAAAAATCTGCACTTGGAGAAAAGGTTGTATCTAGAGAAGCTGCACGGATTGGTGAAATTGTTAGAACTGATAGACTGAAGGTCTTCTCTGGTGACAAGACTGCATCAAGCTCTGAAGTTGAGTTTGAAAAGAGCAAGGCTAAAAATGATAAGGTTTTTGAAGTTAAAGAAGGGGTAAAATCTACTAAGGATCCTGGTGAATTGGATAATAGGCCATCTAAAAAAGCAAAGCTTGATAGTTCTATGGAGGTATATGATGACAAGATCAAGAATAGGATGGAAATTTTAGGCCATGATTCTTATGGGAATGGTGCAAAGCGTAATCTAGCCATTACTAACAATGAAGATAAATCTAAAACTAAAGTAGCAATAGCAAATAATTCTCATGGGATAGACAGAGGTCCTTCCAAGAAGCCGAAGGTTGATGAAAAACTTATAAAACCTACGAATGGCAAGTTGACTATAACATCTTCCATTCAGCCTTCAATTGTTGAGAAAAAAACTGATAAGCAAGTTCTGGAAGTTGCTAGGCGACCAAATTTGGTAAGTTGTATCAGTAGCATTGTCTCTTTTTTTTTCCACAATGTTTATTAGTCTTTCACATGATAATATGTAAACTAATCTGGTGTTCAAAATGTTGAGTTAATTTGTTGTTATTTGAATCTATTTGGTGTGTACAATATTGAGTTAATTTGGTGCTATCATTGAATCTGCTTAGCAATGGGGTGTTTTTGTTCCAAGCAATGAAGTACAAACATTAACACATGATAGTGCATGGAAAAGTAGGACAACAATCAGTCAGATGTTTGAGGGTAGGGTTATTTATTTATTTATTATTTTTAATACTAATTGTAATGTTTTTTAGCTGAATAGAATAAGTGAAGTTTTTTACCATTACCTATGTAAAAAAATGTATAAATGAGAACTAAGAAACAAATTAATAACAATAAAAACTCTGTATGCTAACTGTGCATAATAGACAAAGCAGCCCCATACCTGTGAACACAAACTTCCTATTTTTAATGAATGAAAAGCAAAGATGTAGCTTGGAAATCCTTAGACACGGAGGTCCAAAGTTATGCCAAAAAATGAACAGCACAACAATTGAAGTTCTGTTGCTTGTTCAGCTAACATCTAGCCTAGTCTATGTCCTTTTATGTTCTATGATAGAAGTTTGCCTGTCATGTAGATTGTTGCAGTTGAGAAATTTACTCGTTTTTATTAGTGCCATTGTTATTGACATTGTACTTCTTGTTCATTGGCATGATGACAGGATAGAAGCAAATGGTTTAAAGAACTTGTAAGTGTACATTCTCATCACTTTTATATGCTTGTTATGTTCACTGTCCTATATTTTCTACTGATTCTTGTTTATCATTATCAGCCATGGGAAGAAAGAATGCGGGTTGCGCATGAGCAAGGGACACTTGTCCTGCTTGAAAATTTGGATCCATCCTGTCCTTCAATAGAGGTTGAGGTAATAATCATTGTGGCTTTTAATACATATGTATAGTTTATGTTCATGCTAGGTTTCCTCCATATATATTTTTTTTTTCCTTTGATGCCTTGTGAATTATATGTTTTCCAAATCTCCAATAAATTTCTTGTGTTTGTATTGTTTCACTTTTCAACTATGATCATCACTTTGTATCATTTTTCTTTCTCAACTATTTGTCTATGTATTGCAGGATATAGTTTGGCATGCCTTCAAGGAAAATTGCTCAGCAAAGATGATTCAGCGAACTGCGTTCTCTTCACCTCACTCTGGTATGGAAAAAGAATTCATAATTTTTACCGAATCTTACAAATCATGTTCTTTTCATTAAAAATTTGCACTGGAAACATAGTATTCATTAAGTGCTGTAGCAAAAACAGTCCTTAAAACATCCAAAAGTTACCCTGAGCATTGAGATGAATAAAGGAAAAAGATGTATCTTGAAAGCCCTTTGAAATAGGCCCAAAGAGATGAAAGAAAAAAAAAAGAATTTTCTCGCAAGCAATTGATGTCTTCCTCTCTTTCCTCTTTAAAGATACAATTATTTCTTTCTTGCCAAATCATCCACAAAAGAGCTAGAAAACACACTCCAAAGAGTGGTGGTTTTCTTACCTTTCCCAAAAATCGTCGACACGAGTTTTAGTATTTAATTATCATTATATCTTATAGGCATCTTTCCACGTTTGCCTTGTAGGACAACTCTTAAAATTAAGCATTGTGGTTCTATCATGCATAAGTTGATGTTACAACTGAGGATCTAATTCATCCTTAGTTGAACCTTATGTTTCACACCTACTTAATCAATGTATCTATTATGTATCTCGAACATTGAGTTGAGTTTCGGTTGTGAAGCCTTGTTATAAGATCATTAGGTTATAAAGAAGGATGTTGCATTATTTAAGGTATGGTGTAGGTAGTTGAGTCTATTTGGTTCAAAATGATAGAGGTTTGAGCAAATTGTTGGTTGTTGTTGTAGGTGAGGAATCTATTAGAAATTAGTGAAGAGTTGGGTACCTTGAATATTAATCCAAGTTTGGTATAGTATTTTTAACATTACTAATTTCAAATTTTTGTTTGAATCAAAGACTCGAGCATTCGATTTTTCAATTGCGTTAGGCCTGAGGAATAGTTTAATGCATTAAGATATAACTTTAGAGAAGGAACTTTAGCATCATTCCTCATGGGATTGTAAAAATATCTAAATTAGTTGACAGAAATGAAGCAAAGGTTTTCTTGTCAAGATAAGGTTAATGACAAATCAAGTTTTGAATAGTAAGAGACATGCAAAAATGTATCTTGAAATTAGATATCAAGAGTTGTATAAATATTGTGTTAGAATTTGGAGTAGTTAAATATGGTTTAATGGTGGGGCTCGTTTAATGATTATATGGCATGGATTATTGACACAAATTTGAAGGTTGATAAATGTTGCACTATGATATTCACCATTTGAAAACATAAGGAGACTGTCATTATGACATGTTACTAGTTGAAACTTTGATGTACTATTTTTGGTCATTCAAGGATATAAGATCATGATGCCCGTAATGTTGGGCTTGGCAACACTTGTTCTTCACTAAAGGTAGTGATAGATATGATATTGTTTAATATAAAGGAATAAGCATCAAAGTTAGAGCAAAGTTATTCCTTATTATTAAACATTTCTTATATGGAGTACGAGGTTCGGTTTCTGATGCGTGTACTCTTTACTTTCCCTTGAAGTAATTGTGTCAAATACTACAGATGCACATGTGTTGGTTCAATTTGATTTTGGAATAAAATAAATTAAACCAAAAGTTGAACTGTTCTTGGTTTTTTAATCGAAGAGAATCAAACTTTCAATTTCTAGTCTGATTTTGAGCCTGATTGAGCGTGTTGTCACTTTTTGGTTTATTGGTTCATTTTTAAAGTTCAATTCTAAGTTTGATTATAAACCTTAACTAATCAAGTTTTCAGTAAGGTTTAGCAGTTAACTGAGTTTGAATTGAATTGATCGGTTCTTATAAAGTAGAATCTAAGTGAACTAAATTAATTATGAAATCCAAACCCAACTGAATTGACCCTTTAGTTTTTTTAGCTATGCCTATCAAATACTCTAACACGGAAATTATTACAATGGTGGGCGCGGAATTTAATTGAAAATGGTTTTTTTGAAGTACCCTTAATAGATGCTACATCTAAGTGACATTGTTACTTGAGTTTGAGAGTAAAAATTTGACTCCAAACGAGGTGAAATCTAGTTCCTTTTGGAATGGTTGAGTGGATGGTGCATTGGTTGGGGAAATCATAGATTTGAATGATACAATAAAAAGAAATTATTCTTTTAATGTGTCTCTAGTATTGGACAAGTTAAGCTTCTTTAAAAGTAGCTTTAATTTTTAACCACTAGACTAGAAGTTAAATTGGAAGGAAATCAAAGTGAGCATATTTGATCTAATGGGAAAGGGTAGGACATTGTTTAAGAAAATTTTCATTTCTAATTAGATCAACATCAACTATTGATATAGGTAAATTGTTATCGATTGACAAAGGTTTCTTACTCTCAATTAGGTCATTCTTACCAACTTCAGTTGAAGAATGTTTATGATTGATTTATTTTTTCACCTCTAACTAATAAATTGATGGCACAGTACAAAGGGAAGAAGTTAAAACTTGGTTAATTTATTGACTTCCCATTGAGTTTTGGTGGGAATAAAAGAATTATGATTTATTTATTTTTTAGTCTCTGACATTCTTTGCAATGGAGGCATTTAACGAAGTTTATGGGATTCAAGTAGAGGTATAACAAATTTTAAGAATTTATGAGAGATTTTTGAAGAATTTTAGAATCGCACGAGTTTACTTGAAGTATTTTTTCCGCAGGATGGAGGTCTTTGAAAGTTACACCTAAACTAAGGAACTAAGAAGGGAGTTATGATTCGAAAATGATTGGCCCCTTTCCAATTTAAGGGGCATTTGGTTTGAGACTAAAAATGATTGATTGTTTTGTACACGATGTTAACAAAGGATATTTAGAAAAGATGTTTGGTTGTCCTTGTTATAATTCAATTATGCCATGTTAGTTTTGTTTATGTTGTAGGTCAAGCTTATGTTATACTCAAAACAAGAGAAGCAGCGAAGATGGTTGTTACAAAATTAGATGAAGGATGCTTATTGCTATCAAATGGGAGGTATGCGTGCAACTTGAATCCTTAGTTGTGTTGGTCTTAAATTAAAGTTCGATAACACGTCTTGCTTTGTCATTCTACCTTGTCGATAGACATTGTAATGAAAGTGAAAGTGTTGACATTTTTTAATTGTTATCAATTCGGTCTATCTGTTTTGCAACCTTATTCATTTAAGGTGGCATGAGCTTAATTGACGAAGTCATGTATAACTATAATTCATTAAAATCATTAATTGAAGGATTAAAAAGATCAACCCAATACTCTATAAGGACTTTTGTACTTGAAAGTCTTTTGTGTAGTCAATATACATTTATACTCCAACAATATTCCTCCAATGCACTTCAACCATGCATCCTTTCAATACAAGTCTTTGAATTAATTGTGATGCCGAAACATTGTCATGAAGGTCTTGCTCAGCTTTATAAAGTTGATCTGGCTTTAACATCGGTTGTAATGAACTATTCCTGCAAAGTAAATTACTATTTACTAAGACTCAAACTTGCATAGTTTTGTTTCTTGGCTTTTCCTTGTAAAGCCCCATAAATATCTAAGATGAGGGTTTACGTATACAACTTTGTGACCCTCTTCAATAGGATTGCATGTGGTTTTGGTTAATTAGCTTTTGACAACTAAGATTCAAGACTACCAAGTCGATAAAACCAAGATGGAGGAAGTGAAGTGATTTGTCAAAATGTCATATTACGTTAATAAAGAGGGTAATTAAGCTATATGTGCATATTTTCTTTTCAAAATAAGAGTCTTATTGGTGAAAGCCTAGAAATGAAGTTAATTTGGGTTGGCCTAAATGAGCAATATGTTAATTTGCACAAAGTTGTTACGTTGAATGGTAATTTAAGGATGAAACAACATAAACTTTGTTCATGTTTAGTGGTAACACAATCCTCTTGTGAATGTCTGTATTTTCTTAAAACTCTCATAAGCAATTCTCTTTACACTAATTGCTAAAAATAAAAATTTTGTTCAATTCATTGCATTTAAAGTTATAATTCATTAGAATCAACAATATTTTGTATAAAGAATTGTGTGTGTAGTTATGAATATTACAAATGATTAGGTTGATATGATGTTGGCCTTGTGTCATGATCCCATGTGGGTTAGAAAATGGGTTTGGCCTGTGACAAGTGGTATCAGAGCAAGCTCAAGACTCAAGTTCTCATCCATATGTAGGTCCTAAAAACTTGTGCCATGTGCAATAAGGCATTACTACGTTGGATATGAGTCCTCTTAAGGGTAATGGGGATGGACGAGATTAGCCAGATAGGCCTACGAGGAATGGGCCTATCATGACTAAAGAGCCACGATATTGGGAGGGAGAGAGTGTCACGATCCCATGTGGGCTAGTTAGATAGGGCTATGAGGAATGAGCCTATCTTGACTAAGGAGTCATAATATTGCATGGAAGAGAATGTCTCGATCCCATATGGGATAGAAACGGGTTAGTCCTAGGCTTGTAAGGGCTGGTAGGCAACATCACGCAACAAATTAGTCTCTGGGTCGATGGCGAGCGCCTGTCTATGACACTTAATAGCCTATGTCTAGTGCCCGTATGGGATGCTAAGGAACCTAGGTTTTGCAACTTCAAGTTTAAAATCCTTGTGCCAAAAGCCTACTTTATTATTTGGCAAACTTAGTGGTTTTTTGATATTTAACAGCTCTATTAAAATTTTCTCATCCTTATATTGTGATTTTGCAGCATCTTTAAGTGTATTGGATGTTTCCATGATGAATGCTAGGAAGTGGGATTCCTCAAATACTGATGTTTTTGTCTCTTATTATGGAGTCATTTTATTTGTTATCTTTTTAGTATTTAGAAACAATTATGATGATCTTTGTACTTTATTCAAAACTTAAAACATGCGTGTGGAGTACTCGAGTAATATTTTCCCCGTGTTCTGTTTTTCTATTTGCAGGCCCCTTGTTGGCAGTATTCAAACTCCTTACTTCATGGGAAAGCAGTCAACGTTTGTTGGCCATCTTGTAATTGATAAATTTAAATTCCAGATGCAACGGGAGATGGTAAGATTGCTTTCTCTATCTCTCATTCTTATGGTCTTGTACTAGAACACAAGCAGATGCACTTTTCCTTTTATAAATCTCCATTATTTAACGGGATTTCTGGACCTTTTTTTTTCCAGAGGGAAGCTGTGTCAACTTCACATTGTTCTCAACCTAACACACTAGAATATGATATGGCCATAGAATGGAGCTTGCTACAAGAAAAACTAGACCGTGCATGGAAAAAGTTGTATGAGGTATTATAATATGAAATTTAGTAATGTGTTGGAGTTTATGATTGATTTATTGATATTTAGCCTTATATTGGAACTGTCTTAGCAACAAGGGCAGGAGCTGAGAAAACTCAAGGCCAAGCTCAAGGTCAAATGAGAACTTTCTGTGCATTTGCTCTTTTTGGTAAGTACTCTGACAGAATTAGTTTCCATGAATTGTGTGAATTGATGTCCGAAATTTTGGCTGCTGTCATTGTGTACAGTACCCTGCCTTTGTTCATTGAGTTGAACTAATAGAAGGCCTTCTCCTATTTTTGAATCACACCATGGAGATGATGCGTAAAGAGTGTTGCCACCATCTGATGATAAGTGCGCTGGTAATAATCTCCATTCCCTTTCCTGGTTTTCAAGGTTTATTTTAGGTGAAGTTGCTTCCTCATTTCTCCTTGTTACCTCCCTGGACAAGTTGGTGGAGTGTGTATTATTGATAGCTTAGTCATCTTATATTATTAATAGTCTTATAAGTTTGCTCGTGCATTGGTGGATGTCTACATGTATTTGGGAATGGTGTTTAGTGTTCTTACAATGCTTTATAGAGTTTACTACACTTCCCAAGTGTTATTCCAACTTTTACAAGCACGAGATTACTTAAAAGATTGGTAAAACTGGAATATCAATTGAGAAGTGTAGTATTATTGACATTAAGAGTTCTGAAAAATGTATATTAGTTATTTTGTTATAATGATTGACTTCTTTTCTTTCTTTTTTATAGAAATAGAGGGGAAACATACAAGACAGTTCAAACCTGCTGTTAACTGAGAGTTGGGGCAAAATTTTGTTGGGAGCATGTGTAAATATTATTGGGGATCCGTTGTAGGGTGTAATTAGCTGGTTCTGTGCTCTCATATACAAATTATGTGTTCAAACAGAACGATATTGAAATGTTGAACAGCGTAATTTTTATTTTGTGTTATAGAGATTTTTAATATCGGAGAGTTTTAAAACTACAGGATTAGTGGATCAGTGACACTTAAAACTGTTAGCGGGCAAGCGGTGTGTCCCATTCCCAATCCTTAAAACAAACGAATGACCCCTCAGGTGTAAGTACGGCCCACTAAATAAATACTGACCAGCGTTGTTGACATATCATATCAACAATGTTTCAAGCAGAAAGTTGGCTTCTTGGGTTTTGGTTGACAACGCTTTCACTCCCAACTGTTTGTTCTATGATTGTTATCACACGTAATACTGAGATTACCGATGATGTTATGACTCAGTTGTATCACTGATGATGACAACGTTAACTCCTAATAACTGAGAAATGAATGACAATGACAACTTCATTCAGATTGACGAAAATATTAAGACTACGTGCTCCATCCTCCCTCAAGATTTCAAAATTTCCAACTGCCCTGCCCACCTATCTCTATTCTCTGAATTGCTCCTGAGCGTTGTGCCAAACTTGAAAATTAGAAGCACAATGACTTCCCTGCTGCCCCCATCTAACTAAAAATAAACCTTTTTAAGTAATTTTCATTAGAATGGTACTTGAAATATTGTAAATTTTAATACAATCTAAGCCGTCTATTGTACCTAAGATTACAGAACTGCTGGCCAATCACAACCGTCAATTAACCAAAGACCGTAATCTCCAAGATCTTAAGCAGAAATAAAGAATAGAAAAACGACGATGTTTTGCCTCAAGAAATGTGACCGTTATTTTAAAAATCTTCGATAAGGACACTTCGTAATGAATTAAAGCGAGTAGAATTGAAATTCCTACTCTCAGCGAGTGCGCCAAAGTATGTAGCTTGGCAGCACTCTCTTTTCATGCTCTCCGTATTCTATCTCTCCCCCCCTCTCTCTCTCTCCCTCTCATTCTGTCTTTCCACTCTTTCTCTCTCTCTAAAGCTCATCAAAGCAAGCAGGCTCTGATCTTTAATCTACTTTCTGAATGTGAAGACGATCACAGCCGCTAAACGGTGCTTTGTAAGAATAAAACTTTACTAAATAAGCTGCGCAGAATGGGGTGTGCTCAGTCTAAAATAGAGAATGAAGAAGCGGTGGCGCGCAGCAAAGACCGTCGTAACCTTATGAAGGACGCCGTTGTAGCTCGAAATTTATTCGCTGCTGGCCACTCCGGATACTCATTTGCTCTCAAAAACATCGGGGCCGCCTTGAGTGATTTCGGCCATGGGGAAGCTGAGGACAACCAACAAAATCTTCAGCAGCCACTTGAACCCACACCACCGCCTCCTCCTCCGCCATCGTCCATCGACAGCCTCCCGCCCCCTCCGCCGCCGCTCCCCAACTTCTCTCCTAGTCCCATCAAACGCGCCGTTAGCTTGCCCGCCATTTCGTTAAATAACCGAAAGCACTTGCAAGAGTTGGATAACGTCACCATCACTGAAGACGAAGAGGAAGAAGAAGATGATGATGAAAAAGACGACGAAGAAGAAATAGTAGAGGAAAACAACGGCAAGAAACATAAAAATAAAAAAGAAATAACTGGGTCCCTCGGGGAGATGGCATCCCCATCGACGTCATCACCAAGAACTCCGGAGATGCGTCCCATGCCGAACACGGCGTGGGATTATTTCTTCATGGTGGATGATCACTTGGCTGGACCTAGTTTGAATACAGAGGAAGAGCCACATACAAATACAAGTAATGCTGCGGCAATTGAGGAGAATGTTAATGTTAGGAATGATAATAATCATAACATTAAAAATGTTGCTAACAATAATGATACTTTTATTAATAATGTTGGTGATGGGGATGGCGATGGTGAAGTGAATGGTATTGAGCCAAGAAAAGCAGAGGACAAAGTGATTGAGCATGCTAGTACGGCGCCACCGGAGTTGAGTAGTAGGAGATCAACGGTGAGTTTTATGCATGTTTTGAACCAGATAGATGATCATTTCTTGAAGGCTTCACAGTCAGCGAAAGATGTTTCCAACATTCTTGAGGCTATTAAGCTGCATTATCACTCTAATTTTGCCGATAATCGAGGTAATTATTCAATTTCATTTCTTGTTTTCTTGATCTGTTCCTGTATTTTTTAGATGCATTATTAACTGAATTTTGCTGGAAAAGTTGTTGTAGATCTTGCCCAAATTTTATAATGTTAAGTGTCTTGATACCTTTTTTTATGCCAACAAATGGGTTTGCATTATACCTTTTGTCTTTTATACATCTTGTGCTTTTAATAGTTTTAAGAATCTCTCTTTAGTCTTTTGATTGGATCTGTTCTTGCCTTTTTGTTTTTAAAAGCCAAGGTTGCATCCAAGATTGTGTGTTTTTTTTTTAATGCTCTTGAAGTTAACTTTGAAGTAATATTAAAAAGTTTGATATTTTTTCTGATATTTAAGTGTGATGATAAACAAACTCCCTTGTCATTCTGTAAATGTCATTAATGGTGTCATCATGCCAGTACAGTTGTATTCCTAGTTAAAAGTCATGTTTATTTTGTTGTGATGGAAGTTATGTGCTCTGCTGATTACAGGATATGTTGATCATTCTGCGAGGGTCTTGCGTGTTATTACATGGAATAGGTCCTTTAGGGGTTTACCACCGAGTGGCGAAGGTGGGAAGGATGATATTGAATCAGACGACAATGAAACTCTTGCTATTGTTTTGGATAAGATGTTAGCATGGGAAAAGAAACTTTTTGAAGAAGTTAAGGTACATTGCTTCAAGTCTTTCATTTTACATTTGTGGTGGATCTCCTTCAGTTTTAGTTTGTTGATATTACTATTGAAGACCATTGTATGTACATTTAGCGTACAGCTTATATTTTTTGAAAATCTAGTCATGGAAATTTCACTTACCCTGCTGGACTATCTGCAAAGGTTACTGCTTCTAAAAGGATGTTTGGCAAGAACTAATTCTTTTTATCCTTTAGAAATAGCTTCTTCTTTTTTTTTTTCAATTTAATGTTATTATGCTGTTGTGTGGAATCTCATTGAGGTTTTTGTCATGTTGATAGCAAACTGAGCTTATGAAGCTTGAGTATCATAGGAAGATTGATGTGCTGAATAAGCTGAAGAAACGTGGAGCTAGTATTGATATGTTGGAAAAAACAAAAGCAGCTGTAACTCATCTGCATACAAAATATATAGTTGACATGCAGTCTATGGATTCGTCTGTTTCAGAGTTAAGTCGTTTACGCGATGAGGAGTTGTACCCAAAACTTGTTGCTCTTGTTGATGGGTAATTTCTATAACTAAATACTTATTAGGAAATTCAAATATGTGCTTACTCCATCATAATATCTTCTTATGTCTAGAATGTAGAAAAGATTATGGTCTTCATCATTTTTTATTTGTTTTCCACATGTATACATCAATATTTCGCATTCTGTTGCTTTTATATGCTGTATTTTCTAGTGAAACTTATATTTGTATTTTCTGGTTATTCTTTGGTTCCTTGCTTGATCAAATCCATGTAGCACTTTCTGTTGTACATCTTGGCTGGGTACCTCAATTGTCTTTCTTATCAACGACCATGTGTTCTTGTGGAGACTGAAAAAAGCAACAGTTTTCTTGCTTCTCATTTGTCATCCTTCTGATTGTTTTAATCTTATGTTATACTGACATGTAACCTTGTTCTTTTTTATTCTACCTCAAGTACTCTGGAGTCTCTTTGGTGGGTGTTTTGCAATCTGTTTATGTCACGTTTTCTTTCATACTAGTGTCCTTTAATAACTCAGAATGAAAGTTGGCCGTGACCATACATGTTTAACACTTCTGCAGAATGGCCAAAATGTGGGAAAGTATGCTTGTACATCATGACAGCCAGCTGAGCATTGTTTCAGATCTTAAGGCTCTTGATATTGCCCATGCTCCCAAGGAAACAACCCACCACCACCACGAGCGCACTGTTGAACTCTGTAACATTGTCCAACAATGGCATTTGCAGTTTGAAAAGCTTGTGAATCATCAAAACCAGTACATACAAGCTCTATATAGCTGGTTAAAGTTAAATCTCATTGCCATTGAAAGCAGCTTGAGAGAGAAAGCCACATCTCCACCAAGAGCCCCAAATCCCCCAGTCCTAGCCCTCCTTCATTCGTGGCGCGATTGTCTTGAAAAGCTTCCAGATGAGCTTGCCAAATCTGCAATTTTGTCCTTTGCCGCTGTGATAAAAACCATAACAGTTTATCAGCTAGAAGAGATGAAGCTGAAAGAGAAATGTGAGGAAACCAGGAAGGAGCTTTTGCGAAAGAACCAAGCATACGAAGAATGGCACCGGAAGTACAAAAAAAACCATTCTGATGAGTCCGAAGCAGAAAGAGGTGACGATGCAAATACCAAAGATCCTGTTTTGGAGAGGCAAATTGTGGTTGAGAGCTTGAAGAAGAGATTGGAAGAAGAAACAGAGGCTTACCGGAGACATAGTCTTCAAGTGAGAGAGAAGTCTCTTGGGACTCTTAAGTTACGCTTGCCTGATTTGTTCCGTGCTCTGTCTGACTATGCTAATGCCTGTTCGGATGCTTATAAAAAGTTGAGATCCATCACCCGGTCTCAGAATTCAAATGGTGGTTCTTCGTGATTTTCGTTTTATTTTTCTTCCGTAATTCAAGTCAAAACCTTGGTCAACTGTAGTTTTAGTGTGAGATATTGGTAATTTTTCTTGGCAATGCCAATGTACAATCTTTGGTCTAGCGTGGAGAAATTTTGCTGTTGTATTATTTGTAGCTCTCTAGCTAGTTAGATTAAATGGTTTCTGTTTCTGATGAAAATTGCACGCTACCAAACCCTTTCTTCCTGTTAACCTTTTCACGAGTGCCAAATTACCTGAATGTGTAATCTATCCGGTGTCAGCAAAATGACCAACACACTGCATGCTGTCCTGGAAGTTCTAAATCTAGTCCATGTGCTTCTTCAGATTGAAATATTTATCCGTTGTACTTCAAGTAGCTCTGTTTTCTGGATCATGCAGTAGATTAACAACCAATGAAATTGGAGTGACTGACTGCTTCAGCCTTTAGATTTCCTGATTGAATTATTTCAGTTGTAATATTTTGCTGCCTGTAAGGGTATGAAATTTCGGAAACTGCAAATATACATTCAAGCACCAAATATACATTCAAGCAAGTTGAAACATGCAACAAATAACTTGAAATAATCAACGAAAAATTTAAAATATAAAATATAAAAATTAAAATAATTAACAGAAAATTTGAAATATATAGCAGAACAACTTAAAACATGAACAAAAAATTTAAAATGGTTGGCAAATGAGTCGAAAATTTTAGATATATGATATATTGGATATATATAGTATACTATCCTTGAAATTTTCCATCGATTATTATAAATTGTAAATTTTGGTTGCAAAAATACCCTATTGAATTATGTAAATTTTCAAAATTATAGAAATCAAATCATATATGAATTATTCTATTTATTCTGCGACAATGGCGAATGCAAACTTTCACATAGAAAAGAATTTAAATTCGGTTTCACCATTTCTTGTATACTTATAATTAATTTTGAAAGATTAATTTATTAGATAATATTATTTATTTACTCTTATAAATTTAAAACTGACCTTATTTTTATTTAACATAAAACCACGGCAAATTGTATTTATCACTCACTACCATTTTGTGGAATACAAAAATTTTTATTTTAGGGAACACAATTACACACATCACCCACAAATATCTTACGAAATACAAACTTCATATGTCACCCATTAAATTATTTCTTCATTGTTATCCATATTTTTTTTGTAATTTAACCAATAATTTAAACGTTCTCCCAAACTTTAATAGTTTTTAATTGTAAAACATTGACAATAATAATATAAATGAGTTATTTGATTCCTCTGAAACAAACCCATGTTCAAAATTCACCTTTGAATATTCTCCTTCTTACTGTCTAAACCCCCATCTGTCTGTCTCAATTATCTTATATTTTCTTAATTGATTTTTCAATACATTTAGGCGTAGGATGGAGTGCCAGTTTTTGCACGCAGCTACAGAAAAGTCATATCTTTCGGCAGTCTTTAATATAATATCACCAATAAACTATTTTAGGCAAGTTGCCTGGCCTGGTTCTGTTCTTGACTCCATGTTCTCTTCTATAAAGAACTTTGGCGGCAGCAGCTAAAGCCTCAGCCTCTATAGCCAAAAGTGGTTGTTCATTTTTATTCCTGGAAAACAATTTCTTAAAGCATTTCTGTTCAAACTAGTGATGCCAGTTTCTGCTTGTTAGTATTTACTAGATCCTTTTAAGCCGAGACAAGTTCATATTTCTAGCCATACAGAGCTATTTCAAGCCAAGCAGTGCAAATTTGACATTATAAAAATAGAGACACCATAAGCTCGTGTTGTTGTTGCCTTGCAGGGACTTGTGTATAAATCTCAACCACCCTTTTGAGTTTTAGACCGTAAGTTGCAGAAACATCTCTCTGAATAAAAGCAATGGGAGTGAAAATGTGGCGAAAATCGGGCGGCGAAACGGCCCAACTCGGCAGGAGTTACAGCCAACGTAATTACAAGGACATGAATTCAAGATGGAGAACATTATGGAGGACAATCAAGGGAGAAAAGAAGAAAGTTTTTCATTCTCCTTTAACAACTTATGATCCTGAAGAATACTCACAGAATTTTGATGAAGGAACAGGAAGGACAGAACCAGATAATCTCTATCGATCATTCTCAGTTCGGTATGCTAAATCGTCTAGGTTTTCACAGAAGAACCTGTTGGATTGATGTAAACAAATATATATTTTTCTAGCAATGTATTGTATGTTCTTTTGATCTCAAAATCCCATTGGACAGAAATACAAGATTGTTCATATTCTGTTCATTCTAGGGGTCAAATGTTCATCTTTTTCTCTGCTTCTCCCGACTGTTTCTGAGTAGATGTAAAAGAAATTTAGGGGTTATGCCATGTTCAAATGCTGAAATGATTAAAGCAAATAAATCTATAGAACAACTGTTGTGGTTCTTCATATAATCATTTATTGTTTTACCATACTCATCCTCTGTTGAATTTCTTGTATTCTTATCTTATTTCATTCGAAGTCACGACCATTGGATAAACCACCGGCAATCCTTGTCCAAAGAGAATGTGAAAACATTCCTGACTGAGTACAGAGCGGAACTGAAATGGGTGTGAATTCGACGAGACATAAGCCGCAAGATTTGACCAAAAGCTTTGTGGCCATCGTTCTTATACCATGTATGCA
>JAXCLQ010000013.1:13125734-13149217 GCA_035584115.1 Cedrela odorata
AGGTATTAATGTGATTAAATCATTTGTCAGTAATTTTTTTTTATTTGAAAAATATTACACTGGGCCATAAATATAAATAATGTTTTGGGGTTACAGAGGTTAAAAATCCCAAACATTCAAGTCGGTCCAGATTTGATGTTAAATGAGAGCTGTGGCCAAATTTTGTTCGAGCACGTGCACATATTACCGGGGATCCGTGCTTCGCTCTCATATACAAATTATGTTTTCAATCAGAACGCTAATATTGAAATGGGCTGCTTAATATGCATATATGATGTGAAATTGCGTAAATTTGTTTGTTGTTTTGGATCAGCCATCACCACCTTTTGTAGATCTTTGCATTTTTTTTTCCTTTAAATTAGCTTATATATTACATGTTCTTCCGATTTTGTTCGTAAATAAATACAATTTACGTTTACATTTGTAATTTTTCTATAAATGAAATTTTCCAATTTATTGTCGACGTGACAACGGTTACCTGGCCGGAGCGCTGTGTGGTGTGTCCCAATCCCTAAAACAAACGAATGGCCTCATGAGTAAGTCAGGACCACTAAACACCCGCTACAGCTGACATTATCAACAATGTGTCTTCCACTTCCAAGCCGAAAGTTGAGTTCTTTGGGTTTTGGTACTTAACGGCACTGACTCTATACATTACTAATTTAATGGTAAATTTGAGTGATTTTATTAAAAAATAAAAATTTAAATACAATCTAAGCCGTCTATTGTACCTACGATGAAGATAGTTGCTGGCCAATCAGGACCGTCAATTAACCAACTACTGTAGTCTCTAGAAGGAGAAAGAAAGAAAGAAAAACGACGATGTTTTGCCTCAAGAAATGTGACCGTTATTTTAAAAATATTTGAGAAGGACACCCACACCCCGTAATGAATACAAGCGAGTGGAATTGAAATTCGTACTCTCACCGAGTGGCACCAAAACACTCTGAGCACCACTCTGTTGCAGCTTGGCAGTACTACTCCTCTGTATCTTCATGCGCTCCTCATTCCCTTTCCACAAAACCTTCATCTCTCTCTCTATCTATCTTTCTGTCTTCACCCTATTTCTCTCTCTAAAGTCCGTCAAAGCAAGCTCAGATCTTAAATCTACCCTCTGGATGTGAAGACGATCACAGACGTTAAACGGCGTTTTGAAAGAATAAAACATTACTAAATAAGCAACACAGAATGGGGTGTGCGCAGTCTAAAATAGACAATGAAGAAGCGGTGGCGCGCAGCAAAGACCGCCGTAACCTTATGAAGGACGCTGTTGAAGCTCGAAACGTCTTCGCCGCTGGCCACTCCGGATACTCCTTTGCTCTCAAAAACATCGGCGCCGCCTTGAGTGATTTCGGCCATGGGGAAGCTGAAGACAACCAACAACACCTTCAGCAGCCACTTGAACCCACACCTCCGCCTCCGCCGCGGCCCTCGTCCATCGACAGCATCCTGCCCCCTCCGCCGCCGCTCCCCAACTTCTCTCCTAGTCCCATCAAACGCGCCGTTAGCTTGCCCGCCATTTCGTTAAAAAACCGAAAACATTTGCAAGAATTCGATAACGTCCCCATCACTGAAGACGAAGTAGAAGAAGAAGATGATGATGATGAAAATGACGACGAAGAAGAAATAGAAGAGGAAAACAACAGCGAGAAACATAAGAATAAAAAAGAAATGGGTGGGTCCCACAAGGAGATGGCATCCGCGTCGACGTCATCGCCGAGAATTCCAGAGACGCGTCCCATGCCGAACGCGGCGTGGGATTATTTCTTCATGGTGGATGATCGCTTGGCTGGACCAAGTTTGAATACGGAGGAAGAGCCACATACAAATACAAGTAATGTTGCGGCAGTTGAGGAAAATGTTAATGTTAAGAATGATAACAATCATAAAATTAACAATGTTGTTAACAATAATGATACTTTTATTAATAATGTTGGTGATGGCGATGGCGATGGCGATGACGATGGTGATGTGAATGTTATTGAGCCAAGAAAAGCAGAGGACAAAGTGATTGAGCATGCTAGTACGGCGCCTCCAGAGTTCAGTAGTAGGAGATCAACGGTTAGTTTGATGCAAGTTTTGAATCAGATAGATGATGATTTCTTGAAGGCTTCACAGTCAGCTAAAGATGTTTCCAGCATTCTTGAGGCTACTAAGCTGCATTATCACTCTAATTTCGCCGATAATCGAGGTAATTATTCTATTTCATTTTGTGTTTTCTTGATCTGGTCCTGTGGTTTTTTAGATGCATTGTTGACTGAATTTTGCTCGAAAAGTTGTTGTAGATCTTGCCCAAATTTTATAATGATAAGTCAAGTGTCTTGATGCCCTTTGTTAATGTGAACAAATGGGCTTTGCATTATACCTTTTGTCTTTTATATCATCTTCTTCTTTTTTTAATTGTTTTAAGAATCTCCCTTTAATCTTTTGATTGGATCCGTTCTTGCCTTTTTGTTTTTAAAAGCCAAGGCTGCACCCAAGATTATTATTTTTTTTTTTTTTTGTTAAATGCTCTTTAAGTTAACTTTAAAGTTATATTAAAAAGTTTGATTTTTTCTGATATTTAAGTGTGATGATAAACAAACTCCCTTGTGATTCTGTAAATGTCGTTAATGGTGTCATCATGCCAATACAGTTGTATATACTCCTAGTTAAATGTCATGTTTATTTTGTTGTGATTGAAGTTATGTGCTGTACTGATTACAGGACATGTTGACCATTCTGCGAGGGTGTTGCGTGTTATTACATGGAATAGGTCCATTAGGGGTTTACCACCGAGTGGCGAAAGTGGGAAGGATGATATGGATTTAGACGATAATGAAACTCTTGCTATTGTATTGGATAAGATGTTAGCATGGGAAAAGAAACTTTTTGAAGAAGTTAAGGTACATTGCTGCATTTCTTTCATTTCACATTTGTGGTGGATCTCCTTCAGTTTTGGTTTGTTCATATTACTATTGAAGACCATTTTATGTACATTTAGCGTACTGATTATATTCTTTGAAAATCTAGTCATGGAAATCTCAGTTCCCCTGCTGGGCTATCTGCAAAGGTTACTGCTCCTAAAAGGATGTCTGATAAGAACTAATTCTTTTTGTCCTTTAGGAATAGCTTTTTCTTTCTTTTTCTTTTTTCAATTTAATGTTATTATGCTGTTGCATGGAGTCTCATTGAGGTTTTTTTCATGTTGATAGCAAGCTGAGCTTATGAAGCTTGAGTATCATAGGAAGATTGCTGTGCTGAATAAGCAGAAGAAACGTGGAGCTAGTGTTGATATGCTGGAAAAAACAAAAGCAGCTGTAGCTCATCTGCATACAAAATATATAGTTGACATGCAGTCTATGGATTCATCTGTTTCAGAATTAAGTCGTTTACGTGATGAGGAGTTGTACCCAAAACTTGTTGCTCTTGTTGATGGGTAAATTTTTATCTCTAAATACTTATTGGGAAATTCAAATATGTGCTTACTCCACTATAATATCTTATGACTACAATGAAGAGAAGATTATGGTCTTCATCATTTTTATTTTCTTTCCACATGTATGCATCAATATTTCACATTCTGTTGCTTTTATGTAGTGAATTAAGCAGCCTAGTATATTATCTAGTGAAACTTTTATTTTTATTTTCTGATTATCCTTTGTTTCCTTGCTTTTACATCACCCTTGGGTCTTTCTCTAGTGTACGAAATAGTTGCCCAATCAATAACCATGTAGCACTTTTTGTTGTAGTCTGAAATGCTTTTTATATCTTGGCTGGGTACCTTAATTGTCTTTCTTGTCAACGACCATGTGTACTTGTGGAGATTGAAAAAAGCAACGGTTTTCTCGCTTCATTTGTCATCCTTCTGATGTTTTCAATCTTATGTTATACAGATGTGCAACCTTGTTCTTTTTTATTCTACCTCAAGTACTCTGAAGTCTCTTTTGTGGTGTTTTGCAATCGGTTTATGTCACGTTTCCATATTAGTTTTCTTTGTTAACTCAGAATGAAAGTTGGCCATGACCATACATGTTTAACACTCCTGCAGAATGGCCAAAATGTGGGAAAGTATGCGCATACATCATGACAGACAGCTGACCATTGTTTCAGATCTTAAGGCGCTTGATGTTGCCTATGCTCCCAAGGAAACAACCCAAGACCACCACGAGCGCACTGTTGAACTATGGAACATTGTCCAACAATGGCATTCCCAGTTTGAAAAGCTTGTGAATCATCAAAAACTGTACATACAAGCTCTAAATAGCTGGTTAAAGTTAAATCTCATCCCCATTGAAAGCAGCTTGAGAGAGAAAGCCACATCTCCACCAAGAGCCCCAAATCCCCCTGTTCAAGCCCTCCTTCATTATTGGTGTGATTATCTTGAAAAGATTCCAGATGAGCTTGCCAAATCTGCAATTTCATCCTTTGCCGCTGTGATAAAAACCATAATAGTTCATCAGGAAGAAGAGATGAAGCTGAAAGTGAAGTGTGAGGAAACCAGGAAGGAGCTTTTGCGAAAGAACCAGGCATATGAAGAATGGCACCGGAAGTACAGAAAAAACCATTCTGACGAGTCCGAAGCAGAAAGAGGTGACGATGCAAATACCAAAGATCCAGTTTTGGAGAGGCAAGTTGTGGTTGAGAGCTTGAAGAAGAGGTTGGAAGAAGAAACAGAAGCTCACCAAAGACATAGTCTTCAAGTGAGAGAGAAGTCTCTAGGGAGTCTTAAGTTACGCTTGCCTGATTTGTTCCGTGCTCTGTCAGACTATGCGCGCGCCTCTTCTGATGCTTATAAAAAGTTGAGATCCATCACCCGGTCACAGAATTCAAATGGTGGTTCTTCATGATAATTTATGCTCTTCCTATTTTTTTTTTCACTTCCTTCTGTAATTCTAAGTTAAAAACCTTGGTCAACTGTAGTTTTTGTGTGAGATGTTGGTAATTTTTCTTGGCAATGCCAATGTAGCAATCTTTGGTCTAGCGTGGAGAAATTTTGCTGTTGTATTAATTGTACCTCTTTGGCTAGTTAGATTAAATGGTTTCAGTTTCTGTTGAAAATTGCAGGGAAACTTTTACTATCTCTTTTTCTTATTCTTTTTTACCTGGAAAGTCTAAATCTAGTCCATGTGCTTCTTCAGATAGAAATATTTCTCCTTTCTACTTAAAGTAGTTCTGCTTTCTGGATCATGCTGTCGATTAACAACCAATGAAACTGGAGTGACTGACTGCTTCATCCTTCAGGTTTCCTGGCTGAATTATCTCAGTTGTAATCTTTTGCTACCTTAAAGGACACGAAATTTCCCAAGAAGGATTACTAAAATTTGCAAATTTTGGTTGCATAAACACGGTATTGAATTTTGTGAATTTGCAAATGAAATTATAGAAATGAAAGCATATGGGAATTATTCTATTTAATCTTCTTCAACAATGGTTTTGTATGAGCATCTTCTTAAATTTTAGTCTTGTTTTAACAAACTCTTATTTGTTAAGTGATGATGCTTTCCTGTCCTTGCAAGATTGACGTGGGATTATGATGTTCACCTTTACTCAATCACGATTCACGTGATTACAAGATCTTCTCCATTCAATCAATCACATGATTTTAATTTTTGATTTGATGTGAAATTGTGACATTCTTCCTCCACTCAATCAAGTAATTATAGAATTTATTATGAGATTGTATTATTCTACATACTAAAGTACCACTCAATTATGTGATTATAAGCTCTCTACTCAATTATCACTCGATTAGGGGATTAGAATATTTGATTCAAGGTAGAATCCTCACATTCTCTCCTTTATCACAAGATTAAGATTTATTGTAAGATTATAACTTCACCCAATTACCACTTAATTATGTTATTATAACATCTCTATCTAATTATCACTCAATTGTGTGATTGTAAGATCTCTTCCACTTAACATAATTATAAAATTTGATTCCACATTATGATATATTTTTTACCCAATTACACCATATCTTCATAATGAGACTGAGTCTATCTAACCAATCTTGATCATATCAACTAATTTTAGGAGATTCACATTCAATGTGACAATTCATTATTAGAGTGCATAACACAAGTTTTTGGAGCCTTATATGAATAATAACTTAAGTTAGCTGTAAACTATTAGTCATAAATCATCTAGGAGATTTATATAAGTTTTAAGAAAGATTAAATTATTTGATCAACCTTTATAATATGAAGACTCAACCTATTTTTTATTTTTATTTTTTTTCATTTCACTTAGAATCTCAACAAATTACACTCATCTCTCACTATCATTTCATGGAGTACAAATTTCTTCATTTAGTAGAACACAATTGCACACATCACCCTCTATTATTTTATGAAATTCTAAGGCACACGCATTACCTATTAAATGATTTCTACGTTCTTATCCATATTTTTTACAATTTGACCAATAATTTAAACGTTCTCCCAATCTTTAACCATTTTTTAATTGTAAAGCATTGACAATAATATATGTGAGTTGTTTTATTCCTCTATGAAACAAAACCACGTTCAAAATTCACCTTCTTACGTCTAACCCATCTGTCTCTCTCAATTATTTTATATTTTCTTAATTGGTTTTTCAATACATTTTGGTGTAGGATGTAGTGCCAGTTTTTGCACGCGGCTACTGAAAAGTCATACACTTTCGGCTGTCTTTAATTTAATATCTCCAATAAACAAATATAGGCCAAAGTTGGCTAGCCTGGTTCTGTTCTTGACTCTATTTTCTCTTTTATAAAAACTCTAGCCGGCGGCAGGTAAAGCCTCAGCATCTTTGGCCAAAAGTTCATCTTTTTTTCCTGGAAAACAATTTCTTTAAACATTTCTGTTCAAACAACTGATGTCAGTTTCTGCTTGTTAGTAGTTCCTAGATTCTTTTAAGCAAAGACAAGTTCATATTTGTAGTATAGAGCAATCAGAATCAAGCCAAGCAATGCAATTTTGACATTATAAAAATAGAGACATCATAAGCTCGTGTTGTTGCAACCTTGCAGAGACTTGCATATAAATCTCAACCACCCTTTTCAGTTTTGGACCTTCCAAGTTGCAGAAAAATCTCTTTGTATCAAAGCAATGGGAGTGAAAATGTGGCGAAAATCGGGCATCGAAGTCATCCAATTGGGCAGGAGTTGCAGCCAACATAATTACAAGGACATGAATTCAAGGTGGAGAACGTTATGGAGGACAATCAAGGGAGAAAAGAAGAAAGTTTTTCATTCTCCTGTTACAACTTATGATCCTGAAGAATACTCAAAGAATTTTGATGAAGGAACAGGATGGACAGAACCGGATAATCTCTATCGATCATTCTCAGTTCGGTATGCTAAATCGTCAAGGTTTTTCACAAAAGAACATGTTGGATTGATGTAAAATTATATGTGTGTGTGTGTGTGTGTGTACATCTAGCAATTTTTGTCTTTTATCTTCTGGTTTTTATCTCAAAATCCCATTTAACAGAAATACAATACTGTTCATATTCTGTACGTTCCAGGGGTCAAATGTTCATGCTGTTCTCTGCTTCTTTCACGACTGTTTCTAAATAGATGTAAAAGAGATTTACTATAGAATAGCTGTTTTGGTTCTTCAAAGAATCAATTTTTATTTAATCATTACTCATCCTCTGTTGAATTTCTTGTATCCTTATCTTATTTTGATACATGCATCTCTTTTTGGCCGCTATCTTATTTGATTCAAAGTCATGAACATTGGATAAACCATCAGCAATCCTTGTCCAAAGAGAGTTTCAAAACATTCCTGAATGAGTACAGGGCGAAACTGAAATAGAAAAGATGTAAATTCGACGAGACAGAATCCGAAAGATTGACCAAAGGTTATGGGACCTTCATTCTCATACCATGTTAGCTAAAAGTAATTAAACTCAAAAGCTTAAACAGTAAATTCTTACCTACACAGTATCTGAGGTAAATAATGGAATAAGAAGGAAATGATATTCAGTATTGTTTTTCGTACTAAAATTTAGTGCTTTAATTTCTTTCTGGGTATTGTTTAGACCTAGTTTATGATATCTTACTTCAAGTTGATGCAGATGCTCTCTCTCTCTCTCTCTCTCTCATTTATACTTCTACTATTCTTAACAAGTGGAAGACATCATTAGTCATTATGAAAGCAAAGAGATTCTCTCTCAGCAGTAGAAATATATTTGTTTTCTTCTCTTTACATACTTTTTATATGATGTACAGTTGTTTAAGGGCTTGCATTCGTCCATTTCCTACCAAAATTTTTGAATTTGCTTCACAGAATTTGATGAGACCAAATGGGGTCATCTCAAAAGCTGGAGCCAAACCCCCCATATGGGCATAATTTCAAGACAAATGAATTTGGGTTAGGTACGAACTGTTGTTAATTGTTGCTTTCAAAACAACAATGACGCTTGAATATGAAAGACTAAAACCAACCACCATTTGTGAAGAAAATTTTACATCTAATTTCCTTTTTCTATGGTGATTTTGCCATCAAATCCAAACGTGGCGTCTAGTTTGACATGTCTTCATGATTTTACTCACTTATGGGCCTAATAATTATGAGCATAAATCTTGTATGTTAATCAGTAGAGATTCTCCTGGTATTGTATGAAGATGGATTGATATCTCCAAGCTGCCGTATAATCATGTTGCTTCATTGTACAAATGATTGTTATTTTAGGACTCACATGGATTCTAATTTATAATAGGGGGTAAGTAGCTTTCAATTTATGGAGTTTCTGTACGATTTATATGTTAATTTATGGAGTATATATTACATGCTTCTTATTGATTTGGTTTAAAATGATTATATTATATATATTGCATACCCGTCATTCGTACGTTTATTCAATAAAATTTAACCATGTATAAATTTATTTTAAAATTAATTAATTATAATTATAATTTATAATAATTAAATAAAAATTATTAAATAATACTAATAAAACTGCCTCACCTAAAACTCTTTTATTAATACAAATAAAATTAAACTGGATAACCTCGTCCGGCCCAATTAAGGAAGTTGAGAACTACTTATAATATATTCCAAATCGAACTCAAACTTTGTCTTCTTTTTCTTTCGAGGTTGATGGACTGCAGCCAAGCTTGAACTAATTCGAGTCCAACTCGTAAAAATATTCAGCTTCCAGCCCATATTAACATTTTTGCATAGTACTCAAGACTCAAAAGAGTTGAGCAAACTAGCTCAATCAAGCAACAGTTTACCAAAACGCACATGATAAAATTCAGCATCCCAAAATGAAAGTGTTCACAAACTAAAAGCAATTAGTTCTAGTATGCAGATTATGGTTAACAATTTATAGAAACATGGGGTTTAGATCATATTTTGAAGATCAAAACTTGCAGCAATGTCCGCAGCCGGGGCTAAAAAATCACACGTGTTCACAATATGCAAGCATGAAAGAAATGATGCAGCTTTAGAAACATAACTGAACCATTGAGGCGGCTGCAACTTAATTAATTGACTAAGAAGATGAGGGTTCATTTCTGCATGGGTTACATAATTTCCAGTATCCCAACCTGCAACCATTTGAAGGATTTAAAAGAAGCTAAGCAGTAAATATGAACAAAATTCTCGATTCTAGCTTCAAAATATTAATTAGTGAAAATGACAAATTTCAGATTTATTAATGAAAACTAAGAGTGTCTTTTACACCACTGTAATATTAGAGGGTTCAATGAATGATGATACCCCTCGAGAATGAGGCAATTCTGTTATTATTGTTGTTACGCCGCAGCTGGTTTGCTACCCTCGTGCTTGCACTGAGGTTGATGGTTTTGATTCTTCAACTCATTGCCAGCCACAAGAAAGAATGCAGTGTGTCTGAAAAAACACATGACAAGCGCAATCTTTAAAATTTGAAACATGATAAACAACATACATCGTCAGAGAAGATGACGAATGAAAAAATATTGAAATTTGGTAACAAATCGTGCCTGAAAAAATTCATCATTTTGATTTTTGAATCGGCATCAATATCCGGGGTACTGTCCAAAGCATTTTGCATGTGATGTAACCATCTCTCAGCAGCTTGATGTGTGACAGGGAATGGTCGGTGGCGTCCAATTAGTGCAGGATGGCCTGCCAAAATCCAAAAGGAAAAATATTAAAGAAAATATTACAATTTTTAAACCTTGCTTTCAGACATTGGCAGGCGACTGCAAACTGCAAACTAGTACAAATAAATCAAAATACAGAAGCCTAAAGGTTTTATTTTCCACTATTTATTCATGCAAGGACATTAATGATAGATATAACATAACCTTGTATTATTCATTCAAGGAAGAAGCAACACAATGTTATTCAAAAGATTTCGTGCCTGCATTTGGCAACCCAAATTTGGACATAGAATAGAATTGGATGCAATTGGAGGTCATCATCTAGAGAAGAATTAGGATTGACATCTCCAAACTCACTAAATTCCAGTTAGAAAGGTTCAATTCCAGGCAAGCGAAGAGAGCAAAAAGTGTAACATGCTACAACACAACAACACTGTCGAGAACACGGATTGTAATGACATAAGTGGGGAACCGAGAGACCAGAGTCCGTCAGTATGCATTTTAGTTGGGAGGTTTTGGTTTATTTTAGTTTTTAAGAATTTACTTAGACAGCGTCACTCCCTCTACTAAACATTTAACAGATTTCTACAATGAGTGAAAGCCATGGGAGAAAAACAGAGAGGGCTGAAATTCAATTGAGCATAATATATGCTGTGAAATATAGCCATAAAGTCTGAAAGGCTTCATGTTGTTTGAAGCTGATTGAATTGAATAAAGGCAGAAATACGCCCCTATCATAAATCATCATTACTGAAGTTGCTTGCAAACACACCCTTAAAGAGACAAAAAAAATCCCTTCCCCCAAGGCCTGAACTTATCTTTTCCATAACAACAGTTTCTGATAAATGACCAAAATCCCACAGTCTAATAAATGTGAGGCTTACTATAATTAGAAAATCCTTTCAAAAATTAAACAGAAATAACTAATTTCAATAAAATAATTGCATATATAGGTAATGAAATTACAATATTAGCTTACCTTTCCTCTGAGAATACAGAGGAGGCCCTCCCATTCTCTGCACAAAAAACTCGTATTGATTTTGAATAGCTTCTTCTTTTTTCGAGTTGGCAAAAATTGACCTAAACCACTCTTCCTCATCGTCATAAACCCTGCATTTCACAAAACAACATTCAATAAAAACAGACGATTCCAAGTGAAAACCTCTCCTTTTCTAATCATATATGTACGTGATGTTCTCTTCAATCAGGAGAACTTCTCTTCGTTGAAGAGAGTTCTCTCCGGTTCACAAAATTCACTACGTACTAGAGAATCTCGAGCACAAAAGTTCAAAATGTCGTATTTTTAAAATTTAACAATCTGATTGCCAAATTTTGATCAGTTTTCCGATGTATTCATAGCAATGCTAGCTTTCCTAACCAATACAAGGAATCAAGAGTTTTCCCAGTTAAGGGATAGATGGAATCAATCTATCGAGGGAAGAACGAATTCCCCTGACGAATTGCATTAAAATTCGAAACTTTTAAATTTTTGTACCATAACTAAAATTTGGAACAAGCATGTAGGTATACTGTATGCGTATACGTGCCTGTGGTAGAAATTGGTGGAGAGATTAATGAAGGTTTGGAGGCCGAGTTTCTGAAACAAGTTGGTGTCGTCAATGGCGAACGCGTCGGCTGATCCCACTCCGCTCCACTCGGAAGCTTTCTCTTGTAGAGATTGCATTTCTTTCTCCCACGTTCTTCCGGTTTCTCTGTAACAACTGTAGCTGGCGCGTAGCCTGGAATGGAGAGTTGCGATTTGCTGAGCGCGTGTGGTATTTATAGATGGCTCGTGGTGGTCGCGCCGCTTTTTGTCGGGCAAAACTGTGGGCGGTCGTGGACTGGTGGTCCCCGCGCAATCTTATTGGTTTATTATGGAGTCATAGTGTGGTAGCTGTGTTCTTAGTCGGGTTTGGATCACTCATTGGTTGGACCATAGTAGGCCCAGCTCTTTTATTTCAAAAAAATGAGTTCATTTAGAAATGTGACGCGTGAATTTGGATTGATTCTGCATTTGAAGATACTTCGAAGAGCTCCAAGTCCTTGTCGTGAAGGCCAAAATAGCTCAAGAGAGCTTCCATCCTCTACGCGACCCAAGCCCATTGGACGAGGAATAGGTACGTGTAAAAAGTACAGCTCATCCGCAGAGGAGAATGCTGCATGATGAAGCCATCGCAAACCAATGCCTACCCAATTGCTAACTTCTCACTATGAAGTCTCAAGCTCTCTTCCTTTAACTCTTCTTCTACATCACGCAATGCAAATTTCACTCCATAAACATAACCCAATTCTTCTTTCATCCTCCTGTCCATGTCCCTTAGAACTTGATGAATTTTCTCTGTACGTGGGTGTGTGTCATCTCCTCCATAAAAGAAGTGTACTTCTTTGTCAACTTCTACCCAGCTACGCCCTGCAACTTTCTTCAATCCCTTGCTCCTTACCAATTTTCTTAGTCTTTCACACTCGTTCCAGTAGCCAGCATCAGTATGAATATTTGACATCATTACATAGTTGACCGATTTACAAACCCATCTACCTGAAAGCTGCTCTCTCTCAGCTGCCTAAACAATTCCATGGCCTCTGCTAAGTTCTCTTCTTGAGCATAACCAAGAATTACTGAACTCCATGATATTTTATTATTCTGTTCTATCCGATCAAGCACTCTTCTAGCTTCCAATAAGCAACCACATTTGAAGTAAAAATCAACAAGAGCGCCTGAAATAGTTGTATTAACTGAATATGGAAATCCACTTAGTGATCAAGAAACCATGAACTTTGTGCTTATTTTCGAATTGAACCAAGACTACCACAGGCATTCAACGTGCTTATAAACGTGAACTCATCGGGAATTTCCCCATGTTCTTGCATTTTCCTAAACAAAAGTAGACCTTTGTATCTGTATCCAGCAAGTGCATACCCAGTTATCATTGCATTCCAAGTGACGAGACTTTTAGCAGGCATTATGTTGAACATCCACACTACTTCAATGATTCTTCCACATTTTGAGTACATCTCAATAATAGAATTGCCAACCAGGGTTCCATTCAAATCCAGATTTCACACACATACCATGAATCTACGTTCCATTTTCATTACTAGTCAAAACCCCACTTGCTTTAATATGGGTCGAGAATGTGAATTCGTTTGGTTTAACCATTGAAGAACCCATTTGACGGAATAGGGATAATGATGCCTTGGCATTGTCGTTTTGCAAATATCCAGACGTAAGAGCTGTTCATGAAATCACATTTCTCTCCAGCATTTTGTCAAACAAGGCACATGCATTATTCAATCTCCGCATTTGGCATACATATTTATAAGATCATTGTTCAGCATCAAATCCAAACTAAACCCCATTTTAACTAAAGCTCCATGGACTTGAATTCCATAGTCAAGTAGCAGGTTCTTGGAACAGTATATAAAGGAGTTGGTTAATCTTTGCCGCTCATTTGATACTGAACAGGGAAACCGGTTCATCTATTATGCAAGATTGTGACTTACTTTATTTTGTCGTCAGATGTCCACGAGAATCAGCCAGTTGAGTATCAAAGAATTGGAAGATCATTTTGTACCCATTTTGCAAAGCTGTATAAACGTGTCAAAATTGAAGAAAATTCATGCCCATATTGTGAAGTACTCACTGTCACAAAGCAACTTTTTGATGACAAAAATGTTAGATGTATGTAACAGCGAAGGAGATTTAGAGTATGCAAGTTTGCTTTTCAAGCAAGTGCGTGAGCCAAATGTGTTCCTGTACAACGCAATGATCAGAGCTTATACACAGAAACATATGTATGGCCTGGCGCTCGATTTTTACAAGCGAATGTTAAGAGACCTGCAAGCTGAAAACCCAATTTTGCCTGACAAATTCACATTACCATTTGTGATAAAATCCTGTGCTGGGCTTGTGTGTCCTTTTCTGGGGAAGCAAGTTCATGCGCATGTGTATAAATTTGGGCTAAAGTCGCACTCCATAACAGAGGGTGCACTCTTAGATATGTACACAAAATGTGATGATTTAAACGAGGCGCACAAAATGTTTGAGGAAATGACAGAGAGAGACGTTATCGCTTGGAATAATCTTATTTCTGGGCATGCTAGATCGGGTCAAATGAAGAAAGCAAGAACACTATTTGATAAGATGCCTTATAAGACTATTGTCTCATGGACTGCAATGATTTCAGGGTATACACATATTGGGAGCTATGCTGAAGCATTGGATGTTTTTTGGCACATCCAAATGGTAGGTATTGAACCAGATGAGATAAGTATTGTTTCTGTCTTGCCGGCTTGTGGACAACTAGGAGCTCTTGAGCTGGGAAAATGGATTCATATGTATTGCGATAAAAATCGCTTATTGAGGAAGACTAGTATTTCTAATGCTCTTATTGAAATGTACATGAAATGCGGTTGCATCAGTCAAGCCAGTCAGCTGTTCAATCAGATGTTAGAGAGGGATGTCATCTCATGGAGTACCATGATTGGAGGGCTAGCAAATCATGGGAAAGCTCAGAAAGCAATTGAACTGTTTCACGAAATGCAGAGAGCAAAGTTTCAACCAAATGACATAACATTTATTGGTCTATTATCAGCTTGTGCACATGCTGGTTTTTGGAATGAGGGGTTGAAGTATTTTGATTCAATGAAAAAGGATTATCACATGGAACCCAAAATCGAGCATTATGGTTGTTTGGTTGATCTACTTGGACGTTCAGGACACCTTGATCAGGCTCTCAACATTATTGAAAAGATGCCAATGAAGCCTGATTCAAAGATATGGGGCTCTTTATTGAGTTCTTGTAGGATACACAGCAATCTTCAGATTGCTGTGATTGCAATGGAGCACCTTCTGGTGCTTGAACCGGAGGACACAGGGAACTACGTATTGCTTTCCAATATTTATGCTGACATGGGAAAGTGGGAGGACGTGTCCAGTTTGAGGAAATTCATAAGAAGTAAGAGCATGAAGAAAAAGCCAGGATGTAGTTTGATTGAAGTCAACAATGAGGTTCAAGAATTTGTATCTGGAGATGATACAAAACCATTTTCTGAAGACATCTTCTGGCTGTTAGAGTTGCTAGCTTTGCATCAGGACAGAACCAGAGATGTGATTGATATTGTGCCTGACGAGCCAGAGTTCTGATGAATAACATTCAAAGAACTTAAAAATGACTGCAGTGGCAGCTGGATTAGCACAGCAGAGCTGCTAAGTTTTGAGAGGAAAAAGAGATTAGATTAGAATACCTTTTTGCTTCAACTTTATTTCTATTTTTGACTAATCTTGAAATCCAAAGAGTTGTTATGCTGCTGAGAGTAACATCACAATATTATTTAAGAGTAATAGTTGGTATTCCACATTCATTACAAATGTTCACTTGACATGTTATTTAGGATACCTTTTTTGGGATACCTACCATTACTCATTATTTAATCCAATTTTCAACTAATCGTGAAATGCTGGTGCTGGGCATTATAAGAAACAACTGATAGCTTGCAGAGTTGGTCAATAGTCAGGATTTGTCTGTCCATTGTTAAATTCACAAAAACCTTTAGTTCGGATATTACACACTTAATCGAAAGTTTCTTCTTTGACAGCTGATTTCATGTGCGTCACAAATTCTACGATTGATTCTCCGTTTTGCTCTGTAACATATTTTGTTGTGCATGAAACTCAAAAGACAATCAGCGAAGTATTAGTATTAACCAAAATGATATCGGTTTTGATTTGCACTTACTAGGTGAAGGAAGCGCATCCTTAAAACATTGGTAATAGATCTTTTATCAAGAGTACAATAAAATCAATAAATACTAAATGAGTAATGCTAAACATCCCAAATTTGTATCTCAAATTTTCAGTCCAAATAATATGACATTCATAAAGTGGGTGATGAAATGACATTATAAACGAGATGTCCAGTGTTACTCGAAAGTTTATCTCATCAACACTAATATTTGTAAATAGCAGGAAACTCTACACTTGCGAAACAAGTTATCTTTCTTCCATCAAATGTATTGTCTTAATTGCAATGCAACATCTAATGCAAACACACATCTTCATTTTCTGATTACAAAAATTCAAATCACATCTGAGATATAAAAAACAAAATCATTCAGTGACTAGGGCAAGATAATACAATATAACAATGTGAGATTACTTAGAAATTAAAGTAAAAAATAAGAAAGAAATCTACTGGCTGAATTGCTTACTGAACGAGAGTGCAGATATGAGAATTATGGAATAAACACTGCAATCCATGAATACTGCATCAATTACCTTCTCCATCATCAAGCCTACCTCCAAAGCCTTGCTTGCTTGCACAGCCCAACCATAGGCATTGGTAGAAGGGACATTATTTTCTCCTCTGATAGCCCTTCAAGATCCTCTTTGATTATCAAAAAGTTGTGAAAGCACAATTGTTCCATTAGTCAGCAAAACTAGATAAAGAGGCCTTAAGATTAGGATGCTCTTTATAATGCTGCTTCCAAATAGAGGAACTCCTAGATATGACAAAACAACTAAAAGAGCTACTGCAACTGAACAAAGTAGACGAGCATGTTCTGTAGCTGAAATGGCAGAACTCATTTGGCTTGGATTAAACAGATTATGTTGATCTCTCCGTGGTTCCAAATGTTGCTCATTGCTTGGCGTAGTAACAGATGAATTCTGCTCACTTGATGAGATAAGAGATGATTGCTCTATGCCATTGACCACTGAAGCAAAATCAGCTAAGGCTTCAATGCTAGTCCCACATTCAGGCAAGGGTGATTTGACACTTCTTTCATCATGGTAAGTGCTAGTATGGCTAGTATCTGCAACAGGATCCAGTTTAAACAACATAGAATCAGGAGAATCACCTTCGCCTTTATCACCACCATTAGGAGAAACTGCAAATCAACAGGACCCATGAGCAAGTAGTTGAATGAAATAACAAGTTTTCCTGGTCTAATAGCAGATATAAAAGACCATAGTTATACTCTCAAATAACACGTCATGTGAGTAAGCTTACACTAGAGAAAATTTAGTAAGCTGGATATTCCAACCAACAAAATAAGCTCAATTGTAAGTAAATCTTCAACTGCAATCCTAACTATTAAATCCCGGCATAACATGAAACTAATAATTTCCCAATCATGGGGGCGAAATTCCAGGCAGCTGTAAACTTATGTAATTGATCTTTGCTAGATTTTGCATTGAGTCCGGAGTCGTGTCCCTGTTTATGTTCAAACAGGGTTGCGATGCATGTAAATGGTTATCCGTGAATCAGGTACTTAGCCAGTCATTGCCGAGAATTATTAACGAAACAGTGAATCCAATGAACTGCCAAAAACTATCGGTCTCGGTGCATTTCAATACATCACAGGGAAATTCAAAAGTTTACCGCATCTAGTCGATAAAACAGATGATGGTGGTAGAAGAAATCTGGGTTCCAGAACTCAAATAAAGTAGGAATCAAATTACACTTATTTGATTAGAGTCCAATAATAAATTTTATTTTACCAATAATTTCAGTAATTAAGATACGATCGTATAATCAAAGCTGAATTCAGAAGAGATTGAGAGACTGGTACCCGTAGGTTGATCTGAGAGACGGGGTTCGTGGGAAATCAACGGCTTAGATGAGTCGGTTTCGGGCACGTGGTGGAGTTGTGATGGAGGAGGAGTAAGAACAGAAGAAGAATAAGGGACCCGACTCGCTATGATAGCTAAGCGGTTGGATCCTCTCTCTAAGATTTTTCTTCTTCTACTTTCCCTGCTGCTCGTTGCCACATTCAATTCTCAAATTCTTGTCTTTCAACAAACTGCTTGCAAGTAAACGTGTGTCTATGAGTTCTAACCGTTGATCCTTTTGTTACCGTTAATGGTCATTTGAGTTTGAGCCGTAAGCCTTGGTTTGGACTGTATAGCGTCCCATTCGGAAAATTCGTAAATGGGCTTTTTACTTTTTAGCCACAAATCTGGGCTGGAACCGGATCCCATCGGCCCATTCACAAAATTAAAAAATAAAACAAAAATGTCAGAAGTGGGATTTGAACCCACGCCCTCTTTCGAGGACCAGAACTTGAGTCTGGCGCCTTAGACCACTCGGCCATCCTGACTAGAGTACTGGACTTCGACAGATCTTCTTTTTAATGCTAATTTTGTTTGGACATTTAGTACATTTCTGTAACCAAAAATGCTTATGAGACTGCACTATTGTTTATTCAAGCAATGTAAACAACTCACTAATCTAACAAACATAATTCAGTTGCACTTCAAGTAGGCAAAAGTACCTGGTTCGAGCATCTCTATGAAGACGCCCAAAACTAAAACCTGGGTGCAACTGCAGTCTTTCCAAAACCACATCATTAACCGTTGGCTCGTTGATCAAAACCAATCAACACTCAACAGTCAAGTGGAGTCCCCAAGAGGGGCTATCATTTAGTAACAAATGGCAGGTCAAAAAGTTATACGAAGAAAATGTGTGAGCTGGATAAATAAGATCAGCTTGATCACGGTAATTTCAATCGATACATTTTACATAAGCCATTATCTTTGAAAAAATACCCAAAAAAAAAAAATACATATGTCTCTCAGAAGCCAAACTGCTACAAATTTGAGTTCGGATTCCCAGAAACAAATATTAAGAAAACATTTTCATTTTTTACAAACATGTTCATCAATTGCCTTCCTCTAACACAAACATGAAGGGTATAATCAATTCGACCATTTGCATTGACTTTAATACGAGGATTCCATTTCCAAGTTCTTTTAGCTGTCACTAACCTCATCCGAGTCAGCAACAATAGTAAAGTTTTCACGTCCTGATATTTCGCTGTTTGTATGTTCAGCTGATTTTTCATCATCTGAATCTAACACGACAGAGTCAAGGGCAGTGTAATGAGTTGGTCTTTGCCTCAAACAATTTTTTGTACCCAAGTTTAGGGTTTCAATAACATGATGACTAGAACCTCCAGCTAATCTGCAGCATGCTCCCACAGATTTCTGGACCGGGAGTCGAATTACTTATCCCTCGGTCTATTAGTGAACTATCTCTCCAGGGATTGTTAAAGCGAATCTCGTTCCAGTCAAAAAGATAAATCGCAACAGTACCCTCGTTTACTTCGACTTTAATAATGACTAAACTTGCTTCGTTGCTTCCTCTTGCCAAGGTTGTTTCTTTCCTCGTCAGAATTGCCTGAGTCACTAACATTGGCATCATCATCGTCATCGTCCTTTTCGCCATCACAATCGTCTTCAACATCATCATCATTGCCAGCTTCCTGAAGTCTATCATTTTCAGTATCACTACCTGCAAAGTCACCTTTTTCAACAACACTATCATCTGAGCCTGTTCCTATTCCATTAGATGCCTTCTTCCCCTGCTCGATATGCTTCTTGTCAATTCTTTGCTCTTTAGTACTCTTTCTTGTCCTGAACCACAAGTAACAACCACCACAAGGTAACATAATAACAGAAGAAATACTCCCATGAAAACTAGTTTTATAATCCTTTAAAATAAAATATTATGTAAATAATCTGAAATGAACAAGATTCGAGGGAATTCAAATAAAAATGGTTCATTAATCTAAACAAAAGATCATTTTATGCTAATGCACCATCAAAATTTCTTTCCACTCAGGATCTTATGTGAGGCAGTAGAAATGCTTCAATAACTTCTGAATCCAGCCAAATATCCAGAAATTACCCCCTAGGAATCTATGCACTGATTGCAAGTACTACTTTGAGCAATTAGAATGTACAATCGGTTTGATCATCGGGAGATGGACTACTACATATGCACTTCCATCAATCAGACAACATTCAATGATTTATATAGCATTGCCAGCATAATGTCCATCACAAGTTATTTTTATCAACTATGTTTCAGGACATGATTATCAACCAAATAAAAAGTCACTTCTACTTTAAAAAGCTTAGACGTTCAATTTGCATGCTCAATAAATAAGGGAATGGAAAAGCTATAAAAACCAAGTCCCAGAAAGAGACTGGAAAAACATAGTTATATTCCCTTCCCCCAATCAGTCATCTAAAAGATCATAATTAACAGCAAACGCAGTGAATAAAATCTCTGCACATCCAAAGGAATACAGTACCACAAAGATACAGTTATAATACTATGAAGACAGCCAAACAAATTTATATAGAATAACAAAGAAATTCACATTGAATAAATCTTACTTTGTTAGTGCTATAGCCTCATCAATGGCCCGATCATACTCATCTGCTCATTATAACCCAGATAAGAAGAAATAGTCAATGCATAATCATATTAAAGGAAATAACTTAAAACAGAAAAAAAAAAAAAGGTGTAACTTCTTTTCTTTTAATATTTTCTTTACTAGTGCACATATCGAGTTGATGAAAAGAAATATTGAGAGAGCTTAAGTGGTGTTCAGCCAGCATTTTTACTCTTAGTGTTTTAAACAAGATTCTCATTCAAAGTTGTGAACTAAATGAATATAGCCAAGTTATATTTTAAAATATAAAGTTGCGAATGTTCATTGATGAAAACCTAACTTTTAGCTTGTGCATCAGTAATGATGCATTTAAAACAGCAAAGAAGGATATGGAACATCCAAGTTTATGATTAAATTAGGCAACTCTATCATGAAGTCATGATACAACCAGATTACAAGGGCTATACAAAAAAGATTTACATCATACCAAATGTATAACTGATGGGCCTACGTCTCCGACAGGAACGCATTACCCCAACAGCATAGGAATTTCCAAAGCCATTGAGAAGGAGCATTTCTTCCCTTTGTTTTCGTTTCAATGATCTCTGTTTCTTCTGTTAAATACAGAAGTAACTGTTAGTACCAGTCACCATTGAGAACAGTAAAAGCACTAAAAAGAGCATAAAACTATGGTGCCACGTCAAAATTATTAGTATACAATCGCTAAATGGGATCTCTAAACTTGCCTTGTGGAATTTCTCAACAACAGGAACAGCATCATTGGCAATTGTCTTGCCAACAGCAGTTTTTGCTACAACTTTGCTGGATGAGAATTCATCCTGCCATTACCAGCAATACACAAAGTGAATTAAGAAATTTAATCGCAGCACAAATATAATTGTCACCTTACCACAACTTCGCGAAATTCTTCAAGATTGGTCGCAATTGTTTCCCACTGAAAACAAGAAGGCGGCAGAGTTAAACAAGCTTTTCCTTTTGATTTTGTTTTCACCCCACTCTTATTAACTTCTCTGTACAATCTATAGCCAATGATTGTATTTCCATCATACCTACCATGAACAGAATAGAAATTGTCAACATTCATGCAACAAATTAAACAAAATCTAGAAGATGTTCGACAATTACCAGTACGAAGTTCCACTTCCATCTTTTCCTATCTTATCTTTGCGGAAACAAGAAACTTGAGTTTTATTTTTCAGAGCTTCGTTAATATATGACACAGTATCACCTTGCTGCAAACAAACAGAATCACTATATAAGAGTGTAAAGACAAAAAGAGAAAAAAGAGACAAACTAACAGCACCCAAAGGATTGTCCATCTTACTCACTACACAAAAAATCTCATTGGCACAGCAAAATAAAATATGCAATACAATTATTCAAATGAAGTTAAAATAGATAACAGGATTGATTGATATGACAATTTTTTTAAGAAAGACCTATATTAGGTAAAGATGCTGAATATATTACATCAGCTCGGATTTCACAGAGTGCTTTTAGAATTCGTAACCGACATGTGGGATCTAGTTCTTTATATTGGGATATCTCCTCTCTGCAAAAGCAAGCAGCGAAAGCCACTATGGTCAGAGTCTAAAAACATCAACAACAAGCACCGTAAAACAAACATATGGAGAAATGAGTCATCAATACCCATTAGCAGCAGTTAAAAGAATCTCCCCATCAGCAACCTACAAAAATAGAGCGCATAGACATTCAAGTGTGATCCACAATACAAAAGATTAAGTAACGGTATGATCAAAAGCAAATAATTCTAAAATGCCTCACCCATGGCCACCACAAAGCAAGTTTCTTACAAAGTACAGTCACCCATGCATCAGAATCGTTCAATGATTTGCTCACAGGTGGTATCCCCTGGTAAGATATAAGGTGATACAAGAAATGTAACAGAATGAAGATATCTAAGACTCAACAAAAATAAATAAATTTGACAAATTTGTGATCAATAAACACTCAGAAGCGCACAACAAAGCAAGGCCATTGTTCTTTTTCTTTTTCCAATGCATTTAAGAAAAAACGACAAACTTCTATATTATCTACGAGTACAATTTTCAATGCCATAAAAACGTAAGATCTTTCAAAAATATCTGCGATCCCATAACCAATTTTCCAAGTAAATCGCCAAAAATGAATTAAAACAATTAATGAATTACCAAAAAAAATGATTGGTAACGCTCTATCACTAATCAAGCGCCATGTTTGGCTGTGAAAACTTCAAACAGGCAGACAATTTCATCAAATCAAATCGTATCAATAAAATAAGATACATATAGAACAAGCAAGCATCCGAAAAACACCAGCACAAACATCAAAAATGACAGTAAAAGAACCTTCAATAGTTTAATATGAAGCTGAGCATTTGACTTGTTAGGTGCAATAAGACCCATTTCGATTTCGTCAGCGGTTAACTTCAAATCACTTCCAATAACCGGTCCGAAAACCTGCAAAAGTTTTTCGTATAAGCATTAATTCATCTTCCATTCATTTCTCATAAAAATAAAAAATAAACCCAATGAATCTCAAAAATGATAATAATAACAAACTCCATGCGTGCGAGTGAAAATCAATAACAAAGCTCTTTGTTTCCAGAACCATAATTTCCGCGCTAACAAAACTATGCTTACAATGCAAATTAAAGCGTAAAACAAAAACATAAAAAAAGGATCTTACGTTTAAGAAATTGAGAACAGAAGCCAGTTCCCATCGTGCACGTAGCTTCTTAACCTCCATCTCAGAAGACGATCCGTCCGGGACGGTAACTGAGTCCTCCTTCACGGCCGCATTTTTATCTCCAACAGTGCCTCTCGATGACGTCGCCGTTTTCCGGCGTGTACCGACCATTTCTAGAGAGAGAAACTAAGGAGAAAATGAAAAGTCGAAACTGAAAGAGAGATGAAAGAGGAGGCAAATAAAATTTTTCGGGGTTTCCCGCCTAAATGGTTTTTACCTCAGATTGGTGGAGTTTGCTTACGAGAGTTAATTTCAGGACGGCTTTTTAATCTTTGATTCACCCCTTCCCGTTTTTGCGCCTCTACACTAAAACGCAACGCTGTCGTTTTCACTGTTTTCCTGCCAGGTGGACGAGAGTTGCGTAACGTGAGTTCAACAAAAGCCTTCTCTGAAGCCTAAGACGACCCGTTTTAGATGCCAATATTTTCCAATAAAAGAATTATAAGAACTCGACACGTATATTTGCGGGATC
>JAXCLQ010000013.1:13157425-13185962 GCA_035584115.1 Cedrela odorata
TTGATGTGTACATCATGTTCGTACCTGAAGCTTTATAATGTAATTTTGTTATGCATGCGTCATGTTCTTTGTGGGTTTACCCTTCGTTTTTTCTAGTATAATATAGTGTGTTTTTGTGTTTGTTTCTTTTTGTTAGGATGCAGGATATTGAACTCATGCACATGCGTTATGCTCTGGAATCAACTATTTTTGCTCTAGGAGCAATGGAAAGAGCTACGAGTGATGAAAGAGCAAGTCATCACCAAGTGGCTTTATGCCATTTGAAAGACCTAAGGAACCATTTGGAGGCTATAACAACTATTCCACGCAAGGTTATATGTGGTTTGGATTTTCTTGAATATGCTATATTTCCTTTCGTATTATATTTTTCTGAGGCTTTGGCTCTATTTATTTACTGTTACATGACAAGTTCAGTTCATGAACATCACAAGCACACATAACAACTTTTTCTTGGCACAAAGTGTTCCAAGTTGTTTATAGGAGTTGTTTTGCATTGGATACTATCTATGGAAGAATTTTGTTACAATGCATATCCATTATATCATAATGTATACTAGAGATTCTATAATCATTACATGGGATCTATGCGGTTGTCCTTGAAGTTTGTCATTAGCCTAACTATTTTTCTTTGTATCTTACTGCTTCTATTGCATAAGTACTGGCATCAAATATTTAGAACTAGTTTATTGGTTTTATGTTTCCAATTGTTACATAATGTTCATTCTGTTCACTTATGCAGATATTCATGGTGAATATTATAGTTTCGCTTTTACATATGGATGATGTCTCTCTCAATTTGACGCATTGTGCTTCACCAAGAAGCTATTCTGAATCACCCTCTGCATGTGCCTGGGAACATTCTGATCTCAATACGTGTGAAGGGGTAAACAAAATGGTTATATCGTTCACAGGGTTGCTACTTGATATACTGCATCACAATCTTCCCTCAACGATACCTGAACAAGAGCATGCACCAAATGATGGTATAAATGTGGGTGGAAAGCAGGCATTAGAATGGAGAATCTCAATTGCTAAACGCTTTATTGAAGATTGGGAATGGCGGCTGTCAATTTTGCAGCGTCTTCTTCCACTATCTGAACGCCAATGGAGTTGGAAGGAAGCATTGACTGTACTACGAGCAGCCCCATCCAAGCTACTTAACCTGTAAGTTCAATTACTTATATTTGAAACTTTATGAATGGCATAACAACAGTTGGTTCTCTCTTGTGATGGGCATGGAGTCTGTTAGTCGATGTGAATTCTGATTTGTGAAGCAGTAGTGTATTATGTTCCGGTGTATTCTAACCTTGGTGGTAATTTTTTTCATGGACATCTTCCTTTTTACTAGAATATACGCAAAGAGTGTGTATCTTTTGCCTTTTATAATGTAACTTGTGTCCAATATTTACCTTCCTGTGACTAGAGTATAAGCCATTACCTGTTTTGATCCTGCTGGAGCAGAGTGCTAACCTTTAGTAACTTAAATTGAATCCTAGTGAAGAGAACAATAATACTAAAAGCATCTGGCAAGAATTATGACTTCCTCACCCCTATTTTTAAATTATCTGGTTATAGCTTTTGCAGAATTTCTGAGAAAAAATTGCTTTTGTTTCCCTGGTGTGAGAAGTTGACAATGTAGAGAAACTCCACATCCCTCTATCGTTTGAAACTTGTAAGTGGCAAGAATGTCCTGCAGAGCTCTATCAGCATATAGGCCACTGAGAAATAAATGAAGCCGTCTTGCTGGCAATTAGGGTTGTTTGTAAGAAAGAAATAGGCACAGCCCTTATTTACAAATATGAAAGAAATAAATGTATTTTTGAGGTGAAAAGAGTAGACGATATTGGACGCTTGTGGGATAGAGTCCGTTTCTTAGCTTTGCTTTGGGCTTCGATCTCTAAGGAGTTCTGTGATTCCTCTTTTTTCTTCATTCATCTCTGGTCCACTCTTGCACTGGGGTGGGTGAGTGTTCATTGTACATTACGGCTTTTGACAGTGTGGGAATTTTTCGTGTACTTTTTGCATTACAGAAGTGCTGATTTTTCATCATTAATACACTTTCTAGTTTCTTATTGAAAAAAAAAGGGCTGTGCCTAAGCATGATACAAAATTGCTATACCCTCTTTACCATTTTAGATTTTCTGCAGCAGAGTAAATGTAGGTTAAGAAAAAATAAAGGACATATGACTTAATATATATATATATATATTTTGTGGATGTCCAGTCCACATATGTAGCTCCTTTCTTTTTGCCTTCATCAATACATTTTTCTTTGTTTCTTACCAATAAAAAAATCATTTAATACTGTTGCAGGAACCTTGTCTTTCCTGAGAAATTTCTTACTGAATTTGAGAAACATAAGACTGATAATCGTATGTTCCTAGAATAAGAATATTGGTGTTCTTTTAATTTGCAGCTGCATGCAAAGAGCAAAATATGACATTGGGGAAGAGGCTGTACATCGATTTTCATTGTCTGCAGAAGATAGAGCTACCCTTGAATTAGTCGAATGGGTAGATAGTACCTTCAGAAGAGCATCTGTATGATCCAGATTGTCCCTTTGTAAATTTTTCATTATGCTTTGACAGTATCATTTTGTTAATGTTGATGAACCGACTTTCTTTGTTAGCTGCTTAGTTTTCTTAACTGATGTATTTTGGCTAAATGGAATTTAGATGCTAAATCCTATGTGACTAAAGGTTTTTATTGTATTTGTGTTATGCTCAGTGTTTGTAGAGTTTAAATACCATGGTTGGGTCCTTTCTAATTAACTTAAGCTATTAGGATTGATGATACTAACATGGTATTAGAACTTATTTTATTCAGAGGTCTGTGTTTGAATCTTGAAGCTCCCTCAAATTAAACGTGTTTGTGTTTCTGGACCTTCTTGACAAGTCTATCAATTTATTTGGCCATGCATGTGAAGAGATGTGTTAAGACTTCAAAAATTACTTTTAGGCCGTTTTCTATTAGATTAAAGTTTCAGGATTAGTGATTCCTCAACAGGTACCATAGAATTTAGCATTGCTTATTAAATTTATGTTTTGCTCTCTTAATGCACCTGTTGGTGGAAGAACCATAAGTTTTTGTGATTGAGGTAGAAATTTGCTATCCTGTCTCTTGGTTGTGGTGCTTGGCATATATTTGAACATGTTGGAGCGATAGTTTGTTGCCCATGTAGTCTACTGGATCTCATGGGTTGTACCTCTTGTGAATTAGGATAATTTGTCTGTAAAGCTAATTATCATTTCTAAGGCACATAATAACATATGTTTCTTATGGATTAAAATCTTTTCTGTTGGTGTTGTTTTCCGTTTATTTTTGCATATGTAATCTCAAGATTGGGCGCTTATATATATATATATATTCTTGGTTCCAGTATGTTCTAATTCATCATGCAAGGTTAATTTGTTTTGTTTCTCCTCCAGGTAGAAGATGCAGTATCACGTGCTGCTAATGGAACTTCTGCAGTACAAGATCTGGACTTTTCCTCATTACGCTCTCAGTTAGGCTCTTTGGCTGCAGTGAGTACTTTTGGGCACAGACTCTCTATTCCACTTTCTATGCCCTAAGTTAGTGAATATTAATATACTCTTCTATCCTACTAGGTTCTTCTTTGCATTGATGTTGCTGCAACTTCTGCTAGGTCTGCCGATATGTCCCAGCAGCTTCTGGATCAGGCAATGGTCACCTATCTATGAGCTTGAAGTTTGTATTTGTTGTATTTTAGCATGGCAACTCTTCTCTCCTAAACATGTTAGTTTAAGTTTTTAAAATAACTTTTGTACTGTCTAGTTGCACAACTAAAACTATAGGGGCTGCTCCTTTATTTTTCACCTTCTCTCTCTTCAGATTTTTATGACAATTCCCTTTTTTTTTTAAAAAAAAAAATTCTGATGTTTTCTTCAGTGCTGATTGGACCCTACTCACTGTTCTCTTTACCATCCGTTTGGTCTGTGTTCTTATCACGATGCCTATTCTATGCTTTCAAAAAGATGCAATGCTCCTTTATTGAGTAGGATTTAACTTTAAATATCTCCAGAAAACAGGGTTCAAGTATAATTCTTGGTTAGTAATGGTTTTATAAGTCATAAACATGTGGAATGAAAAAATCAGTTTTACTCTCTACAACTACTTCAGGTGCACCAAGCTTTGTAACTTTCTATGTTCCTAAAAATTTTCTTGGAATTATCTCTTGTTCTACCTATTTCTCTCTGTCCTGACAATCCTATCCAGTAAATGTACGGTGTTCTGATATTACGCTATGCATGCACTTATAATATATGCAGGCTCAGGTTATGCTATCTGAGATATATCCAGGAGCTTCTCCAAAGATGGGATCCACTTACTGGGACCAGATCCGTGAAGTGGCTGTTATATCTGTTGCTCGGCGTGTCCTCAAGCGTTTGCATGAATTCTTGGAACAGGTAAAGTTTCAAATATAATTTGATGGATTAGAACTCGTTACCCGAGGGAAGTTAGCCCGACTTTGGTTGAGGGTAATCATTAATTATCTATTGTAACATCAAGTTAGGTTCTGTACATTTGTTGTTTCATACATGATCTCGCATTTATCTCATAAATTATTAATTGCTATCTTTATATTTACTTCTGCCTCTTTCCTTCTGTTTTCTTTGTGAAAGTACTTTGAAATATTTCGCTGACCCTATTATTTGTTCTCTTTGGGGTTCGTAATAAGTAATCCATGCTTTACAAACAGTTAATTGCCTGTTGTTGATCTCTGCGTCTTCAGGATAATGCGTCAGCCCTTCAGGCCATCTTGGCTGGGGAGATCATTATTTCTTCAACTAAAGAGTCCCATCGTCAGGGACAGAGGGAACGTGCTCTTGCTATGCTACATCAAATGATAGAAGATGCTCACAAGGGCAAGCGGCAGTTTCTGAGCGGTACCTTTGATTCTTCTCTTTTCTGATATGGGATGGGGTGGCATTGTACTGTCACTATTTTTCTTGTAGAAGTAGTACTTTAAGAAGGTATGTTCCTGTTCCTCTAATACACCTTTCCTTGTGAAATTTTAGGTAAGCTTCATAATCTAGCAAGAGTTATTGCTGATGAAGAAACAGAACCAAATTTCAGTAAAGGGGATGGTCCATATACTGACCAAAAAGTGCTGCTAAATTTTGACAAGGATGGGGTTCTTGGGCTTGGGCTTAAAGCTGTTAAACAGAGAGCATTAGGCTCACCTTCTGAAGATACTAATGTGCAGTCTGTTGCTTATGATATGAAAGATATGGGGAAGAGATTGTTTGGTCCATTAAATGCGAAGCCCACGACGTATCTATCACAGTTCATTCTCCATATTGCTGCAATTGGAGACATAGTTGATGGGACTGATACAACTCATGATTTCAACTTTTTCTCGCTTGTCTATGAATGGCCAAAAGATGTAAGATCTTTAATTCTCTGTGTTATGCCACATTTGATCTGCATGTAAAGTTTGTGGCCATGCTCTTTGTTTCTCAATTGAATCTCATATAAAATTTTCATGCAAGAAACATCCATGTCCTTTTTCCTTCTTTTTCTACTGGAATTTTATGGTAGTAGAAGTTCATATATCGTAATAGTTTATTAATGTATGTTATGACCGATTTGAAATGAACCGGCAGTAGGAAATTCTTGGGCACCATTCTATTACCAAAAAAGTGTGGGCTTTATTATATAATAACAAGTCAATGCATTAAGAGATTACTTTAATTTCCTCTCACAGGATCACAAAATTTTGCTTTTGTACTTGCAGCTTTTAACTCGTCTGGTTTTTGAGAGAGGCAGCACTGATGCAGCTGGAAAGGTGGCTGAAATTATGTCTGCTGATTTTGTCCATGAAGTGATTTCTGCTTGTGTACCTCCAGTTTATCCACCAAGGTCTGGCCATGGATGGGCTTGCATTCCCGTAATTCCCTCCTGCCCTAGAAGTTTATCTGAAAAGAAAGTACTTTCCCCACCTTCTAAAGAAGCTAAGCCCACTTGTTACAAACGTTCCTCAGCAACACCTGGAGTCCCTTTGTACCCTCTACAGTTAGATATTGTAAGACATTTGGTTAAAATATCCCCTGTTAGGGCTGTCCTAGCATGTGTTTTTGGTAGCAGTATATTGTACTGTGGCAGTGACTCAACTATATCGAGCTCATTGGATGATGAAGTACTGCAGACACCTGATGCTGACCGTTTATTTTATGAGTTTGCTCTTGATCAATCGGAGAGGTAACATAGGTGCCTTGGAGAAGTGAATTGGAATGCTGTATTCGGTTGATATTATGATCACGTAGTTTTATCTCTCTCTCTCTCTCTCTCTCTCTTTTTCTTCTAACAGGTTTCCAACTTTAAATCGATGGATACAAATGCAAACGAATCTTCATCGAGTTTCAGAGTTTGCTGTAACAGCAGAGCAAAAGGCTGATGATGGCAAGGTCAAACATGAAGCAAGAGCTGCTATTAAGAGACTTCGCGAAAATGATAGCGATAGTGAATCAGAAGTTGATGACATTGTTGGTAGTGCTAATATTTCAGCATCTATGGTGGACCTCAGTGGTCAAGGTGGTGCATCTCCTCACCCTTGGCATGGCTCTTCAAAATCTGAAAATGCAGAAAATGATTCAACGGTTTTCCTTTCCTTTGATTGGAAGAATGAAGACCCTTATGAGAAAGCTGTGGAGCGGTACTTGTCATTCTTTTCAATAGATTATTTCTTTTGATGGTTCCCTTAGTTTTTCAATTGCACATTCTGGTCATCTGATACCGATGTTGAATAAAAATTTTCATGTATGGTACATCTTGGTACTGCTTAAAAAAGATGAAATTAAGGCGGGCATCCAAAGATCAGAAAGAAAATGGGCAAATTATGCATACATTTAATTAAACCTTTTTGTTGTTTTCTAGTCTTTTTTGTTCTATTCTTCTACATGTGATTCCATTTATCTTTGGGTATATTGTTGGGACAACATTTGAATGCCTTTTCCTATTAGTACGTGCATTATGTGCCTAAAATGACGTTAAGGACAAAATCAGCTCGTCTCTCCCCTATCTTTGCCTTCTATTTCCTCTTTTAAATATTTATGTTGGGGTAAAGGTGATGTTGAATTGAGGGCAAGTTTTAGCTTTGGTCATGCTCTTTGCTTATTGTAACTTATTCTTTTTATGCAGATTGATTGATGAAGGCAAACTTATGGATGCACTTGCACTTTCTGATCGCTTTTTACGAAATGGAGCCTCAGATCGATTACTTCAGCTACTTATTGAACGTGGTGAAGAAAACCGTACAATCTCTGGACAACCTCATGGGTATGGAGGTCATAGTATCTGGAGCAATAGTTGGCAGTATTGCTTGCGATTGAAGGATAAGCAACTGGCAGCAAGGCTTGCCCTCAAGTATGTAAAGTCATAGAAGTTATTTTCAAATATTGTGATGCTTGCTGAAACAGAAAACTGTACAGACTTTTATAGATTGATGTGTACTTCTAATTCTCACAGGGATTTGATTTCAAAATCAGAATATTGCATATAAATTTTGACATATGAAACTCAAAACTGCTAAAGGCTTAATGATACCTCTGTAACTTGCCCAATTATTAAACTTCCCTTGTCCTGAAAATCTTGAAATTTCCTAAATACTTTTGGCTTCCAGCATTTGTTTTACCCCAAAAAAGGTAAAAGCTGCTTCATATTTGCCCCCCAAAAAAACGGAACCTTAGGAACGTGCCTATCCGTAACCAGGCTAGCCTGGAGAGGTTCTCATCTAGGCCCCACATTAAATGATACCATATTTCTAGGTTGCTTTGGTTTTTAAGCATTCTGTTGTTGGCGCTCTTGGTTGTCTGCATTACTTTCATCCAGCCCCATTTATTTGCTGATGGTGTATCATCAACAGTGTCTTTCATGCTCGAAGGATAATCCATGGAAAATTTCCACTATTACTGGAAGTGTAGGCCCTATCCTCAAATAATAAAAATCTTGTTCCAGGTATATGCACAGATGGGAACTTGATGCTGCTCTGGATGTTCTCACCATGTGCAGCTGCCACCTGCCTCAAAGCGATCTAATAAGAAATGAGGTATTGGATTTGGTTTACATTCTGTCTAAATTTTTTTCTTGAGTTCTGGAATTCGTTCTCTTGTTTTTTTCTGCCCAAAGCTGGAGGTGATTTATTGTCTTACCTTAATGTTACTGAATCAGCTTTTTATAATTTCCCTTGGTGATATCATTCTTTATGGTATTTAGGTCTTGCAAATGAGACAAGCTTTGCAGAGGTACAGCCATATATTAAGTGCAGATGATCACTATAGCAGCTGGCAAGAGGTTATAGTTCTCTCGTGTTTCTGGACAAAAAACAAACTATGGATTAAAGAAGAAAAATAGTTTTGATTTTCTTGCTAGTAATTCATGCTGTGTTGTAACTAACAATTCTTATTTTTTTTCCTTTTATGCTTACCTGGATATGTCAGGTTGAAGCAGTCTGTAAGGAAGATCCTGAGGGCTTGGCTCTTAGGTTAGCTGAGAAAGGAGCTGTTTCTGCTGCCTTAGAAGTTGCCGATAGTGCAGGATTATCAATAGATTTGAGGAGAGAGCTGCAGAGCAGGCAACTTGTGAAGCTTCTCACAGCAGATCCTCTTAATGGTGGTGGTCCTACAGAAGCTTCACGTTTCCTATCTTCGCTACGTGACTCTAATGATGCTCTTCCTGTTGCTATGGGCGCAATGCAGCTATTACCCAACCTTCGATCAAAGCAACTCCTTGTAATCAATTTGTTCTTGTTGGCCTCTTTTGTTGAAGTTGACTGGATTGCATAAATTGTGTATTTGAATCATGGGGCTCCCGTCAGTTTAACTTTGTTATCTTGCTGTTGTAAAGGTTCACTTCTTCCTGAAGCGAAGAGATGGGAATCTGTCGGATGATGAGGTTTCTCGACTTAACTCGTGGGCATTAGGTCTCCGTGTTCTGGCTGCGTTGCCATTGCCATGGCAGCAAAGGTGTTCCTCCCTACATGAGCACCCGCATTTGATATTAGAGGTTCTGCTGATGAGGAAACAACTACAGTCGGCTTCTCTGGTACCATACTCCTGACTTTGAGATTCTAGATTATATTTTAAGTGCCACTTTAATTTCAATCCATACAACTCTGAATTCCCTTTGATCATTAGTGAATCCATGGCCTATTGCATTGGGGTCCTGGTTTCTCATCTACCTTTTGTAGATAAGAATTCATACCATCTCTTTTTCTTTTTTATTAGTTCTTGTTTGTTCAATTTTTACATTAACGCTCGGATAATATTTTCCAACAGATCCTTAAAGATTTTCCTTCATTGAGGGACAACAGTGTAATTATAGCATATGCTGCAAAAGCTATTGCTGTCAGTATTAGCTCTCCTACCAGAGAACCTCGAATATCTGTTTCAGGAACAAGACCAAAGCAAAAAACGAGAACTGGTGCAAGGTCCTCTTTTACTAGTAGTCTTACTAACTTGCAAAAGGAGGCTCGTAGAGCTTTTTCTTGGGCTCCACGTAATACTCTAGATAAGGCTGCTCCAAAAGATGTTTACCGAAAAAGAAAAAGTTCTGGATTGACAGCATCAGAAAGAGTTGCTTGGGAGGCCATGACTGGAATTCAAGAGGATCGTGTCTCTTCATTCTCTGCAGATGGGCAAGAACGGCTTCCTTCTGTTTCTATTGCTGAGGAATGGATGCTGACAGGTGATGCCAGTAAGGATGAAGCTTTTCGTGCAGCTCACCGATATGAAAGTGCCCCTGACATTATTCTTTTTAAGGTATGCTAGTGCAGCAGGCTAATATATTTTGATTAATATGTACGAAATAGAGCTAGATCTTTTGATGTATGCTACTGCTACTGTTGTTGGTGCCCATGACCCCCTGAGAACTGCTTCTGTTGAGTTTTGCTCTGGTTAATTGCAGGTGGTTGTAGGTGCATTTCTCTGTATTATGAATAAAATTATTTGATTGCTATAAGTTCAAACAGAAGCACGTTAACCTTAGACTTTCATGTTTTTATCTGTTATTATATTTTTGAAACATATTAGTTTTTAACTTTTGTCTGTACTATTAGTTTTTGGAATTATATTAAAAATGTACCTATGCTCCACTTCATATAATCATTTCAGTCAAGAAACGCCACTAAATACAAAAAAAAAAAAAAAAGATAAAATAGATATTTGGTTTACATTTACATAATATTTTTTTTTATAAAAAAAAAGAGTCTGTATGCTCCGGCTGAAGGTTTCAGATTTTGTTTCCAGGCTCTGCTTTCTTTGTGTTCTGATGAGTTAGTGTCTGCCAAAAGTGCCCTGGATTTGTGTATTAATCAGATGAAGAATGTTTTAAGCTCCCAGCAGTTGCCTGAGAATGCATCTGTGGAAACGATTGGTCGAGCATATCATGTCACGGAGACATTTGTTCAGGTATTTTCCTCTGCCATACCCTGGATTTGAGTGGGGGCCAATTGTTTCCTATAATCATGGTTTATGCCGGTTGTTAAAAGTGTATCATTGACCAAGGCAATGGATGCACTTTTGCTTTACGTACAACTGCAAGGGTATGGCATATGCATATTTGTTTGCAGTAATAATTTCAGTGTTGCATGTGTAGGGACTGCTTTTTGCAAAATCTTTGCTGAGAAAGCTTGCTGGAGTTGGTGACTTGTCTACTAATTCCGAAAGGAGTAAGGATGCTGATGATGCATCCTCTGATGCTGGTAGCTCTAGTGTTGGTAGTCAGTCCACCGATGAGCTATCTGAAATTTTATCTCAGGCAGACATTTGGCTTGGGCGTGCCGAGCTGCTTCAAAGCCTTTTAGGATCCGGGATTGCTGCGTCGCTTGATGATATTGCTGATAAAGAGTCTTCTGCTTGTCTCCGTGATCGGTTAATTGTTGATGAGCGGTACAGCATGGCTGTGTATACTTGCAGGAAGTGTAAGGTAAATATGATAGCCAGAAAATGTAATAGTTATGCCTTTTTTCTACTTGGATAATTGAGCTTATGATCGGGACTTATCTCAGATTGATGTTTTCCCGGTGTGGAATGCATGGGGACATGCTTTGATTCGGATGGAGCACTATGCGCAAGCTCGTGTAAAGTTTAAGTATGTTGAATATTTATATACTTTAAATGTTATAGCTACATAGGTCATTAAAGGAATAGAACTCAAGAGAGTAGAGTCTCTGTCTTTCTATCTCTCTTCTCTCACACCTTGGAATAAACTGGGCATGCTGAATGTCTTACTGCTTATTTGATGGTTTGCAGGCAAGCTCTTCAATTATTTAAGGGTGATACTGCACCTGTAATTCTGGAGATCATTAACACAATTGAAGGAGGTCCGCCAGTGGATGTTTCAGCTGTTCGTTCCATGTAAGATAGCATGCAACCTAGAAAGTCAAATTTTGTACTTTTATTTCTGTGTTACAATTTTATTGGGGTTGGTAACGGGCCAAAAATTGACGAACACTGTCTAAACATAATCTAATTGATGTTTTGAAGGTTTTATGGGATATCTGTATTCCATTGATCTTGATATGGATGTTTATGTTTTTATGATATAAGACCATTTGAATGAATATGGAAAATACATCATAGTTGTGTTTTCATGCTATTTTGTCCTCAAATTGGTGTCAAAGCGTGTTTCGAATGACGGAAAGTATATGAGAGAACCTTCAGAAAAGTAAAAGGACTAAAAACGGTAAAAAACTGTACAAAAGCTGTTTTCCGCATGTGTTTATTTAAAATACCTTTACATCTATTTTATCTATGACTAAATATGTGTGCAGGCTAATAAGGACCTTCTTGTGAAAAAGAAGAAAAGAAAAATAAAATAAAATAAAAAACTACTGCCATATGCTTGCCATTACTTGTGAATCTTCCTGATGCAACTCGTTCTTCAGGTATGAACATTTGGCTAAAAGTGCACCAACAATCTTGGATGACTCTCTTTCTGCTGATTCATATCTCAATGTTCTGTACATGCCATCTACATTTCCACGTTCAGAGAGATCCAGACGATCTCAAGAATCTGCGAACAGTAATTCCACATATGGTTCTGACTTTGAAGATGGACCTCGCAGCAACCTAGACAGCATTAGATACGTTGAGTGTGTTAACTATTTGCAAGAAGTAAGCTGAACTTTTTTCCTTGATCAAGCATGTCATATAAGTTCATTAAGTGGATATGAGTATGATTTTGGCAGATTCTGGTTTAACCAAAATCCCTAAGTATTACTTAATTTCTTCGTTTCCCATCAAAAAGAAAGAAAATTGTTTCTATGAACATGCACACACATACACAGAAAAAGGCCAAGAGATGGTCACACTTCTGTAATTATTACAAAGGTTACTAACAAATAAATTGTAATGCAACTTTTCAGAAGTGATCAAAAATTGATAGTATATAAACATTGAAACAAGCCATGTTAAATGATAAGTGAGATAGGGTTGATGATTAAAAATAGAGAAGTTTCACTTATATTTATATTACTCTGTCTGTGTCACAATACCTGCTAGCTCCCCACCTTGGGAGCTGCATGCAAACAACACATACGCGTTTGAATGATTCTATGGCCAATATGCTAATACAAATATATCTTGAGCATGAATTGCTGTGGTTGAAAAAAAAAATTTGGTAAATTTTCGCCTGGTATCTAGAAGTTTGTGTGATAATTTCTAATTGTTATTTTTAATTGGTTTTATGTTTTAAGTCATGAGACCTGCATGCTGTATGGCTATTACTATTCTTTCTTTTGCTCCGATCTTTGATAGTTTGTAACTATTGGTATAGTTTGTTCGCCAGTCTGGTCATTACTTTTTTTTTTAATCTTTGCAGTATGCTCGACAGCATTTGCTTGGTTTCATGTTCAGGCATGGTCACTATAATGATGGTTGCATGTTGTTCTTTCCTCCTAATGCTGTTCCACCACCTGCTCAACCTTCAACAATGGGAGTAGTGACTTCATCTTCATCCCCTCAAAGACCAGATCCGCTGGCGACTGATTATGGAACCATTGATGATCTCTGCGACATGTGTATTGGCTATGGTGCGATGTCAATTTTGGAGGAAGTGATTTCAATGAGAATCTCATCTGCAAAGGAGCAGGATGTAGCTGTAAATCAGTATACAGCCGCAGGCCTTGCCCGTATTTGCACATATTGTGAAACTCATAAACATTTCAATTATCTATACAAGTTTCAGGTATGCGTAAAGTATTTTTTTTTTAAATGAGGTTTTGAAAAGTTTTATTCCTTTTTTTGCTTATTTATATTTTATCATGTCTCGTTTTGAAAATTTTCCTTCTTGATAAAACTGTATAATGTCAGAAAGAGGACATGAAAAAGAAGGAAATGAGCAGAAAAACAGACATGATAATGAATAAACTGTAATTTTTTTTTCGGGGGTGGGGGTGTGGGGGGAGTGGTGGGCTGGGTTTATAGGTACACGTCGCTCCTAATTTTTCTGTGGTGGCTGTCTCTCTCTAAGCTAAGATCCACTTATAAATTCGGTGACTGATGAATTACTGGAAACTTTTAAATTATTCTGTGGTGGCCGTCTCTCTCTAAGCTAATATGTTGAAATTTTCGACTTCCTGGGTTGCATTTTAATCCCTTAAAAGATCATATATCTATGCTTGCCTTTCTTTTTACTTACAATTTAATCACCCGGAAGAAATATCGATAAAGCTTCATATTTCTTTCCTGATGAAAGGACCAATTTTCCATGATTGAGGAATTCATTGAACTTGGAACTTGTAGCATGTAGAAGTTTAAATTTTCAATACCAGGATATGCCGCCTTCTTTCTCCATCTCTCTCTGTCTCTTTGCCATAAATAAGAAAAATAATCATGACAGAAGACAAATGAACAGTTTATAAAATATTTCCATCCTTTTCACCTAAATGGAAATGTTTACAAGATTAAGTTAACAAGACACACCTTAGGTTTTTTCACACAATTTAACTTGATTTCATATTTAATGCACAATTTTTTCTTCTCCTTCTTTTTCTTTCCATTATTGTTCAAAACATAATATATTGATATATATGAGTTTAGATTAAATCCTTCCATGTTCTACTACTGTTTGACACTGGTTTACTTAAAACTTTCTCTTGGTTCAGGTAATCAAGAAGGACCATGTTGCTGCTGGACTTTGCTGTATTCAATTATTTATGAACTCTTGTTCACAGGAGGAGGCCATCAAACATTTGGAAAATGCTAAGGTAACTAGCTTCTAATAATTTGGTATGCCTTCCTGTGTCTAATTTAGAGTTGAAAATGGTGCATTAACGTGTTAAGTACGGGATAACAAAAGTTGACTTGATTTGAGAGGAAGTTCCCCAAAAGATGCTCTACCAGGATATAATATGAAGTATCAGCCACTTATAATTCAGATTTCTTAGAAATGCTATACATGGCTTGAGTCAGTTCTTCCATACAAGATCCTCGGATTACCCACACAGCACTAATTTTTAGTACGCTTATCTACTAACAAGTGCTATCTTATTGTCTTCAAAATCGAAGTTTATTCTCCATCCTAAAAGTCCAACAGATGGCAACTATATGCTTATTACAGCATCATGACTGATACTTTTTCAGTATGCTTATTACATAGAATAAATCTACTCAACTATTTTGAAAAATTGGCAAGTACTTTGCATCTTATGTTTGATAATCTCATGATGAGTGCGTGTCAAAAGGCTTGACCACCTTCTATTCAATGTTTCTCTACAGCAGTGCAGTTATGTGGCCATCATGGGCAATGAATGTTCTATATTTGCATCTGTACATATAAGTTGTGCTTCACTCAATTTGTAGTAGCTGCTCTGTTTTTCATTTTATCTTTCTTTATCTTCTAGATGCATTTTGATGAAGGGTTGTCAGCTCGATATAAAAGTGGAGATTCTACCAAGCTTGTCACGAAGGGTGTTAGAGGAAAAAGTGCCTCTGAGAAACTCAGTGAAGAGGGACTCGTCAAGCTTTCTGCTCGGGTGTCAATCCAGGTAATACATTTGTCAATTTCTGAGAGATATTTTGTTTGTTGTGATCTGAAAGCAATCCTGGGAGATGCAGTCAACCTTAGAAATTGCCCTTATTGTTACTGAAAATGAACTGATGTCTTCGCATGAAGAAAAATGGTTTCTTTATCGAAAATTTAGTTATAGACAACTGCTTGACTACAAAGAAGGGTTAAGTGTCATATCTGCCGAGGTGAGCTCATGCTTTTATTTGTGTGCATGCATAAGGAGGTCTGACCTCTACATGCATATTGCTTCTTCATACAATATTAACTAGCCGTCTCCTCACATGATTAGATATATCCATTTATCAACTATTGGATTTAGAATATTACGACACTTATTTATTGAGACTTGGGCATTTCTGTAGAGTCACTTCTGTTAATACACAATAGTAATTTAATTTTTGGACAGCTAGTCCATAGATATGGTAGATGCAAGCATCATCCTCTAGTGAGCATTTACCTTGTTTCAGATGCGTTAACAGATTGTCTGATTCGTCATTGTAAATATTTTCGCTGTTTGCAGAAATATAACTACATTGGATTTATGTCTCATGTTTTATATGTATGTATTACATATTGTAGGTGGAAGTTATAAAATCCTTTAATGATTCAGATGGACCACAGTGGAAACATTCTCTTTTTGGGAATCCAAATGATCCAGAAACCTTCAGGTTAGTGTCATCTTGATTATTTTGCGTTTAGTTAGTGCCCAACCAAAAGCACCCATTATATGGATTGTTTTATGGATTCTTACCTTAAACATTTCTTATATATTTGCTTCCCATAATAAATAGGTTTTATTGGTAATTTTTGGTTAGAAAAATTTGCATTCAAGTGCAAAGCGGTTTCACTTTGTCCTGATCAATGGTATGTAGAAGAAAACTTCTAAGTCTAAAATAAAAGAGAAAGGAAAGTAAATATGCAAAAAAGAAAATATTCATAAAATAAAAATGGATGGCTGGAGATTATCATGTAAAAGGTGCAGTTCAGAGGCAAAAAAGCAAGGCACAAGTCCTAGCTGGAACTGGTATACGAAGTTGACATTGATGCTGTTAGCTTTAGGTTTTTAATTTTTATGTCAAAAACAGTTCAGTGATTTTCTGTTCTGGGCTAGCATTATGCTACTTGGGTTCTGGCTCTCTGAGTTATTTGAATCAATTTAATTTCTCTTTTGAAACTTAAATTTAGTGGGGTAAGGGCCCAAATAATGGTAATAAGCTCTAACAAGCCCCCTCACATGCAAGTTTGATACTGCAAGACCAATTACAAACAGGTTTGTCATGGGGATCAAGCCCAAACAGAGATAGAAGGCAGAAACTTGAGGGGATTCAAACACAAGACATCTTGGTCAAAACTCCCCTAATACCATGTTAAGTTACTGCTTAACCTAAAATGTTAAGCTAGTAGGTTAGGGCTTGTAGTAAGCAGTTCTGATTAAACTAAAGTTACCCTATGTTTGTGAGAACCCTATTCTAAAGCTAGGTTTTTCTTGTTTCCCTTTCTTCGGAATTTTAGCCTGTTGTGTATGAACCTCCTGTCACTATCTGCATACAAAGAACAACTAGTCCTAACCTTTTTTCACCAAACAGGACCTTTTTCCTTGAACCTGCCCCTAAACTACTATATTCCTGGTAGTTCTACTGAGAGTACTGGAAAGCCAAGAAAATCTAGGTGTCACTCATCGATCTGAGCAGCACACAAAGTTGCAAACTTGAATGTTTATTAAGCATATTTAACCATGGCTATTTAATTAAAATGATAATTCCAACTGAGCCTTACTAACTATTTTTAAAGAAAATACGAGGGTCACTCTGCTCTAACTCACCACCGCCAAGATGGGGAGTTAGAGTGGAGGTAAGGGAGTTTTGTATGCTATATGAATGTTAGTAAATATTGACATTTGATGAAAACTACAGGAAAATTCTGTATTCCTGTGGATAATATATTATGACATTTCTGATTAATGATAAAGTGTATAATTTTTTTTAAAGCGCTTAAGCTTTTGTTTTTTTTTTTCATCACTTGACTTGTTCATGTAATGCACTGTGAAATTCTTTCTTCATTCTTGACAATGATGGAGACTGATATACTCTGGGTGTTGTTATACAGGAGAAGGTGTGAGATTGCAGAGACGTTAGTGGAGAAGAATTTCGATTTGGCTTTCCAAGTAATCTATGAATTTAATCTTCCAGGTAACAGTACACCTAACTTCTTGTTTATTTAGTAGTTTGGCCACCTACTGCTTTTTAGGTAATGCACTTGTTCGATTAACATCTGAAATCTTCTTTTCATAACTTTCAGCTGTTGATATATATGCTGGTGTTGCTGCATCACTCGCTGAAAGGAAAAAGGGCAGTCAGTTGACAGAATTTTTTAGAAACATAAAAGGAACAATTGACGATGATGACTGGGACCAGGTAATGAGATTGCAGAAATCTTTAGTGTACTGTGTGGTACAAACTAGGGCTAACATAGAATGGTCCAAATTTTTAGCTGGCTTTCTGTATGTATCAGTACTAGAATTGTTTTCGTTAATTTGCCAATCTCTTACCAATTTTTGAAGTCTCACAAAATTAATTTACTTTCGATAGTAAGCATGCTTCATTTTAGATATTGAATGATTCATTTTTTATTTTTTATTTTTATGTAGGTCTTGGGAGCTGCAATCAATGTGTATGCTAATAAACACAAAGAACGCCCTGACCGGCTCATAGACATGTTAACCAGCAGTCACAGGTAATGTTAATGTTTAGTGCTAAGTGCTGATAATGCTTCAATTATATTTACATCAATTTGGAGAAAAAGTATGTAGTTTTAATAAATGCATAATCAGTGTAAGGAAATTACCCACTTCTGGTTCTGTCAACGAAGGGTCCTGCAAAGGATGATCTAAATATGGTTCTAAGTATCTGTATGTTTGCAAAAATTGGTAGATTTCTGTACTTGGACACACACATACTCTTGGCTGGCTGAAGGTTTTATTGTTGTGCTTCTGTCTCTTATCCCCCAGAATAATAAAAAATAAAAAGTTTTCATCATCGGGCTTGCCAAGGCCCCTTGAAAATAGATTCTTGGGCCCTGAATTTTGTTTGTGTATCTTATATCTTAGATATTTATTTCATTGATCATCTCTGCCTTTAACAAGGTTCTTGAGTGTATACGTGGCTAATCTGCCTCCCTCGAGCTGTTGAGGCTCATTTGCATGTCTTGTCTCATTGCTGCTGCTATATATTGGGTTACTGTGCTTGTTTGTTTTTGTATGTCTTGTCTTCTATGTATTTCATGGCAATTACTGAATAAAAGGCTTTGGAATGTGGAGGGGCCACTCAATTTAGCAGTTAGGCAGACTATTGCTTTTACAAATAAATTTAAATCTAGATATATTTTAATGTGATAACATTCTGGTTTCAATTAATTAATTTGTGACACTGGGTTTAACTAATTAGCTGCTATAATTTTTTACCGTAAGAACATTGCCAAAGTAATTTATATGGCAATTCACAACATTTTCTCTTTTTCATTTTAGTCCGTACATTTCTTTTTTCTTATCACTATGTGATAACATCAAATACATTTTTATTGACTTGCAGGAAGGTACTGGCTTGTGTAGTTTGTGGTCGTCTAAAAAGCGCTTTCCAAATTGCTTCTCGAAGTGGTAGTGTGGCTGATGTTCAATATGTAGCTCATCAGGTGGTTATTGCTATTCTCAATTTAGGTTGTAGGATTTTACAAGTCATTCTACATTCACCAATTGCCATCCTGAGTTGGGGGTGTCCCCACCCCCAGGAAGATGGTGCCATAACTGATTCCATGAGATGTTCGGAATGGCATTTCATACTTTGTCTTCAGTCATATGGCATGGAGAGGATTATGAACATAGTTTTCAAGTGAATGGTTGAATCCTAATTTTCCAACTGGATTGAAATACTAACACCCAGAATATTGGTTGCAGGCATTACATGCAAATGCACTCCCCGTGCTTGATATGTGTAAACAGTGGTTGGCTCAATATATGTAATTAGTTTCTCAAGAAAAGTATTACGGGTTTCAAATTAGGCTGCAACACTACTGATTTGGTGACTTTGCTTCATTGAGAATATTTGAAAGCCGTGAAGTTCATTTGCAGCACCGTACACAGAAATTGTGATGGTTCTAGATGCTGCTTGAAGTTTGCCATGCGTTGCGTTAAATATGAAGACAAAGGTTTTAGAGCTCTCCCTGCCTTCTCTCTTCTGTGGTTAGCTTTTTCTTCCTGCAATCAGTTTCAACCGTGCCATTAGATTTAGTTGGCCATTGTGAACGATTGCTTGCAACTGTTCCACATCTCAAAGGATTTACAGAGAAAGCTACATCATATGGCTGAAATGAACTTGGCAAATCAAACGATGTTAATTCAGGTCCAGTATAGGAGATAATAGAGCTGCAACAAGTGCTTGATTTGCTTGGTTTCACAAATAGTAGGTTATGATACTGCCTCAGTTTCTAAGTATAGAAGGTCACAGTAAAGAAACAGCTTCTTCTAAGTTCTTTTTTTTTTTTTCTCTTTATTAAATTCAATTCTTTTACTTAAATAATCTGTTGTTGTAAAATAGACCAAGTAGAGGGGAAAAAGAAAAGGTGTGTGTATGTTAACTAAATTCTTTTGTGGGTTAGATTTTCCTGAGTTATAATATAATCCTTCCATTTCTATCTTCACTCTGGTCTGAAAATTTTCCGTATAAGCAAACAGAGTGTTTGCTTACCCACTTGTTATACTACAAGATATGCTACAAAAATGGTGGGTCAACTTAATACTCCTTTGTTTTAAATAATACTTACGCATGTAACTTAAATTGTTGTTTGTTTTATAAATATAATAGCTAGCTCAACTGCTCTATTTTAGCTTTGGGTATGTGAATGTGAGTGAGCAATGTCTATGATTTCATGTATATAAATTATCATGTCAACGATGATAATTGTATTATGAATAAGATAATGAAGTCAATGAATTGTAAGTCCAAAGAGTTACTTCCTTGTATCCTACCTTCAAATTTAGTAAACACTAACAAGATAGTCAGCTTCAAACGCCGACCAGGGATTTTTTTTTCTTCGCTCTTATCCATCTATCAGAAAGTTTGTTTGGTCAATGCAAAGATTCACTTGGAAATATAGAAGTCGCCCACAAAAAAAAGAAAATACACGTGCCATACTGTGCTTATCGTAAATTGGTAGTTTTTAAAATAGATATTAACAATTTAATCCCTAAACTTTAGCAACATAACAAATCAGGACAATGTTCGGTTAATTTTTAACAAATTAGTTCCTAGTAGCGTTATAACTTGCAATAAGCACAAAAATACAATTATATACACCAAACACCTCTGCCAACAATTATGGCTACATCCACAGCTTTTTCCACAATAAAAAACCCAAAATTTTACACTCAAATACAGTAAAGCAACATATATGCACCAACCAATTTGAATAAGATAGGCAATGAGAAAATTAGATAATAAAAAAATCAAATGTGCACCAACCCATTACATAATTTAAAACATAATAAAGCCAATTATATATATATATATATTTCAATCAATTTCGTATCCTTAATAGTGCAAAAGGAAGACCCGGTTTCAAGTTGTTCAATTATAGGGTGCCTTAGAATTAGTCAGCTCTGTGTCTTAGTGGAGACAAAAAAGGGATATAACTCAGCTGTAGAACTCAGCCGTAGAGTTGTTACCTTAGTATAGTGAAAAGTCATTAATGGGAGGCTGAGTTGTGAGTGATATTGCATTTATTGCAATCATTAATTTGATTAATTGTTTTTAACAAAAAATAAATAAATAAATTATCTTAAATATATTCTAGACTATATGCTTCAACATAAATATAATGATGTCCATTTACAGGACCACAATCTGGCCTGGCCATGAATATGGCAATGAAATGAAGTTTGATACAGCAAATATTTACCATGCATCGATCCTCCCAAATCTGTCTAATATCATAATATCTGCTTTGTAATAAAATTCAAAGTTTTGGGGTCAAACTTGAAGAAACTTGTGTCAGTTTTTATTTTAGTTTTTTAAGACAAGTAGAACAATAAAAGATTGTCCTTATTTTCAACGATTGTTTGTTCATTTTACAACCCATCAGCCCCAGAGTCAGCCATAATAAGTGGCAGAAACTGAGGATTTCTATTGTTTCTTCAACCCGGCCCTTCAAATTTAAATAATAGTTAAATGTAGAGTATGAGATTCATATTACTTCATTCATGATTATACAAATCATCAGAATCAGATGGTTAGGATAGGACGTGCTGCCCTGATTTGCAGAGTTTACCATGATCAATTTGTAAACTAAGTTATCTCTGAGTCTAAAAAATATAATAAACGGATAATAGCTTGTTATAGTATAAAGCTTTATGATTCCATGAAAGGTTAGTACAACCTTCCATATAATATATAGTTTTTAGCAACTCATAAAAGTCTTTACATGAACAACAATCTTCTTCTCTCTGAGTTCTAAGTCTAACATAAGCAAAATGGAGTCGTGGTCTGAAACAAGATCACCGTTACCGATGCTGTTTCGCCGCCGTTCAAGTGGCGAACTCAAGAATTTGGCCTCCGTTTCCAGTAGCCTGTTGCCGGCGTTTGGAACTGTTGTTGATGATGGACACGTGCAACTCAAGAAATATGTCATTGCTCCTTATGATTATCGATATCGGTAATTAAATTCCACTCCTCTTCCATCTTCCCTAATTTTTCATGTCATTTCATGCACATAGTTTCTGTTTGTTTGTTTCATTTCTCTTTTTTTTTTAAAAAAAAATTCTTCTGTTCATCCTGAGTGCTTCTATAAGAGAAGCATACAAGTATTTTCCGGTCAGGCACCGTCATCTTTAAATTATGGTTGATATGCATTGATTACCGTGACAAACAAGACTATGGTATAGATTTTGCTTATTATTTTACATTGAAGTTGACCTGTAATGATCAGAATTTGAAAGAAAATCATCACGTCGTCAGGTTGATCTTATCATAGTTAGCGATGTATTTTATATTATGCAGATGGTGGCAAACGTTTCTTGTGGCGCTGGTGGTGTATTCTGCATGGGCATCTCCTTTTGAATTAGCATTCAGAAAAGCAGCAACTGGGTCACTCTTGATCGTCGATTTGGTGGTTGATTTTTTCTTTGCCACTGATATTGTCCTTACTTTCTTCGTGGCTTACTTGGATAAATCAACTTACCTCCTTGTCGATGATCACAAGAAAATTGCCTTACGGTATGATATTTCAACTCCCCAGAAACAAAAGAGAGAGCTTTGAGTCTGTCATGACATTAGAAATGAAGCTTTTTGAAGCTTCGATAGGAACATTACATTTTATTTTTTATGCAACAGAAGCTCTGGTTATTATTCTTCATGTTCCAGCCGTGACATTTTCATGTACCATTTATTCATTTTAAACCCACCTAATTTCTAACTAGGTGACTGATCTCGTGATCTCATCTTCTGCCTACTGGCTTTCATTTAATATTTGGTACAAGTCACATCAAAAAAGAGAGGCTGGCTGGCGCAATAACAAGGAAACTGAAGCTAGGACGATATACAAATACAATGTCAAGTTTTAGTTATGTCTTATTTTTGCTTCTCCGTTTAATTTGTTCAGATATGTAACAAGACTATGGTTCACAATGGATGTTGCCTCAACGCTGCCATTTCAGTTCATATACAGAATCTTCTCCGGTGAAATGCACGACGGTTGGGTCTTCGGCTTCCTCAACTTGCTTCGGCTTTGGCGACTCCGACGTGTCAGTGAACTCTTTAAGAGGTAAATATTTATTGAGAGATTAATAACAAACAAGGAAAACAACATTTACAATGTCCTAAAATTAGCCTAAATGCTCACTTTACTACTTTTAAAAATATTCACCGTGTACATTTAACGACTTGCTCATTTATCAACCACTTGACAACCCGTGATTTTGCTTGTAAATATAAGCTATCCAGCAACCATATATGTGTGTAATAACAAATGTTTTTCACCTGCAGGCTGGAGAAAGACATACGGTTCGGTTACTTTGTGACAAGATTAAGTAAATTAATATGTGTAAGTTGTATTACTTAAATTTCTTAGAAACACCATAAGACTATAACAATTTCACTTTCCAAGTTTTAAAATTCATTCTGAACAAATAGATACAAATACAATGTAGATACTATAAATTTCATGGGCAATGCATGGCAGGTTACGTTATTTGCAGTGCATTCAGCTGGTTGCTTCTACTACTATTTAGCAGCCCATTACAAAGAACCAGACAATACATGGATCGGAAGTCAGGTTAATGATTTTAAACACAGGAGCATCTGGCTTGGCTACACTTATTCCATTTACTGGTCAATTGTTACCCTTACCACTGTCGGATATGGAGATTTGCATGCAGTCAATACAGGAGAGAAGATTTTCAATATGTTGTATATGCTTTTCAATATTGGCCTCACCGCTTATATTATCGGAAACATGACAAATCTCATTGTTCATAGTGCTGTCCGTACACTTTACATGGTGATTCTTGTTTCCCTTTTGTAATCTTCTACATGTGAAGCATATTGCTATGAATTCATCATGATTTCTTGAAAACAAAATCTTTCTGTCCAAACACAGTAGATAACATCAAACAAATTCTTATAATATTTTCTGGTGGTTTCAAAGAGGAATACTATCAACGAGATATTGCGATATGCAAGCAAGAATAGACTCCCAGAAGGCTTAAGAGAGCAAATGTTGGCACACATGCAACTAAAGTTCAAGACAGCGGAGTTACAACACGAAGAAGTGCTAGAGGACCTCCCCAAGGCAATCAGATCCAGCATTGCCCAGCATCTCTTCCGTAAGACTGTTGAAAAAGCCTACCTTTTTCAAGGAGTCTCCGAAGACCTTATTGCACAATTGGTAAAACAACATCCCTCCCTTTGTAAACAAAGCTAGTCTTGACTTTTGTTCATGTGTATTAATAATTAGAATTTCATTACAAGTTGCTTGAGCAATCTTTAATGGCAATTCTTATTATTATAGGTGTCAGAGATGAAAGCAGAGTATTTTCCTCCTAAGGTTGAAATCATTTTGCAAAATCAGATATCAACTGATTTCTACATTTTAGTATCTGGAGCAGTGGTAAGGCATCTCTCTTTCTCACATATTTATGTTAAATGCAATGTCCAGCACAAAATCTGAACTGTATCTGAAACTACAGGATGTGCTGATATACAAGAATGGAACCGAGCAGGTATGTTTCAGTACTTCCCGAATACATATATCTAGATTCATTGCAAATGGGCTAGGAAGGAATGTTTCCACTTGTTGCAAGGAATGACTACTATGTACCAAAGTTTTTAAAAGACAAAATTTGACTACTGATAGCTGCTTTAGTAATAATTAATTGGTGAAGCAACCCATGGTAGAAATGTTATTAACACCCCATTTCCTCCATGAATCTCAGCAACAATTTCTGTCTTTATACACTACCAACGACATCCTGCAGTAGCAAATCAACAAATAATTCAGCAAATTATCATACCCCAAATGCAGGAAACAAGATGTACTCATTAAAGAACTTCCATCTTAAATCAACATCTTTTACAGCATACACAATAAGCATATTTACCAGAGACAGAAAACTCTTTTAAAAAGCCACAGAACAGCAATGCATACACAGAAGAGCAGAAAGAGGCAAAATATAATGAAAAGGTAAAAACAGATCGTAGAGAAATAATTCTGCCTGTCATTCATTCTAGTAGCAAAAGAATGAACCTATAAATTCGTAACATATAATTTATAGGTTAGTTACAGTAAAAAAGTTTTAGTGAGAAAACAGTGAAACGCAAACTGAAATTTGAACCTGTGATGTAATACTATCACAGTTATTGTGAAAATTTAAACTAACTTCATATGAGTTTTCCAGTTTCTATCAAAATTAGGATCTGCAGACATGGCAGGAGAGATTGGTGTAATTTTCAATATCCCACAACCTTTTATAGTGAGAACCAAAAGACTTTCCCAGGTCATCCGGATTAGTCATCATCATTTTAAGCAAGTGATACAGACAGAACATGAAGATGGAAAGAAGATTATCTCCAGCTTCATTCAGGTAAAGAATTTCTATGCAATTTATTTCATTCCCAGTTATTATCAGAGACACTCATATTTTTTAGAAAATAAGTTAAACATATCAATAGAATTTGATGAGGAAAAAAGACCTTCATGGGATATGCATAACCCACTTGGATATCATAACCCAAGTTAACAGCATGTTCAGCTAATGATATTGTTCCACTATATACACGTAGGCAAAGAGTTCCAACAGTCATTTTCTAGTTCACTTATACTCATGACACTGCAAATGCAGATGTATTTGTTTAACGATGTTGACTCTTCTATTCTCAGCACTTGAAGGGCTTAAAAAAGGAGATGCTAGATGAAATGCCTGTTGTCACAGAGTTACTTGGTGATCTGAACATAGAGGTATATCTCATCTACAACCAATCAAATCAAAATACAGATGATAATACAGCTCACTAAGGATTAAGGAAAATCAGCCTAGCCCAATTGGCTGCAATAGGGAATGTCAGCCATTTTAAACTGCAGAAAAATTCATGATCTTAGAATTTGAAATAACTTTGGGAAAGTGCAAAATTTGATATTATTTGTAAAATACATATTCGTAATAGGTACTCTCAAAATAAAATTCTAATTCTCTTAAGTCTTAGCTATCCAATCACAAAAATGTGTTTTAAGGTGATCACAAGACTTGGGCCGGCCCAGCCTGCCGGCCAATTCTTACATTGATGACTAGATTGAAAGTTTATGCTTCTTTACAGCTTACAGAACCAAATGAAGAGCCACAAAATTCTGAAGCGCCAGACTCTCATAGAGATGCAAACATCAAAGGTAAATATCGATACTAAGGCATGTGTTTTATGTAATATATTGTCATAGGCTTTTCCTTAAAATACATTGTGGACTTCATTTACATCTATTTACCCCATCATTTTGTAGCAGCACCAGAAAGTTCCAGCCCATTACCAAGCATAATGTCTATAAGGGTGATAATTCACGGACATCATCCAAATGCAAATATTGCTGAGGGAGAGACATCTGGGAAGCTTATATATCTACCTGACTCAACTGAGGACCTCTTCAAATTAGCAGGTATTGCAGTGTTGCAAGATGCACATCCATGAAAAAAATTTTAACAGGCTAATATTTCTTTGCGAATAACTTCCAGAAGACATGATTTGAAGCACTTGAAATAACCAAGTTCAACAAATCGTAAGATATCCCTAGCAAACACTTATGAAATTTATATATCTCTTCCATTAATGCTTAGGTTATACAATAAAATAAGGTGCACAGACACAATAGGGACTTGAATAAAATTGACTAGCTGAAACTTACTGAGGCAATGGTAGAAGACTGAGACAAAGGCCAAATTAAACAGACTGTAACAATCACCAATAACACTCAGTAAACTCAACAAAGCCTTAATCCCAGTGCATCAGATCGGATGGATGTCATACTATATCATCTCAAGACCATCACTACATTAGCTATTTGGCCACTAGAATTAGAGACTTTCATCACATCAAACTCCTATATGGTTACACCTTAAAAAAAGTTGAAAGTATAGAAACCTTAGTCACTGGAAAATAAAGAAGACCTTTTCTTCTTCTTTTGCAGCCCTAACGATTCATTACTCTATACTTACTGAGTTAAGAGGGAGGGAAAACTAATGTCAAATTTGATGCAGAGAAAAAATTTGGCAAAAGAGGAAGCACGATTCTCATGGCTGATGGCTCACAAGTTGAAGAACTGAATGCACTGAGAGAAAATGACCACTTGTTTATTTTCTGAAAATTCAACAGATAAACCAATCATCAGTTCATCAAGTCCAGTACTTTCTAACTGATGATTTTGAATGCAGTGATACAGTTATATTGTTCAATATCTGTGTATATTTATGCGTGTATATTTATGCATGCATATATCTGAATCTGTACATAAGTGTAAAATACCCCTTGATTAAATGATGATCGTGCACAAACAACATTTCTCTTTTCCTTTCATTTTTATTTTTTCTTAATTTTGCCAAGTAAACTCAAATTAGTCTTTGAACATCGTTATCAACAAAATCATGTGAGGGGGTAGCAATGCAAAACAATAGAGCTTACAGCTTTCAATCTCTGTTTTTGAGCATATCTAAGACAGCAAAAACAGCTTTCTGAAATTGTTTCTTCTCTTCCTCCAAGGACTTTTTCCTCTCAAAAGCAGAGTTCTTACACCTCTCTATCTCTTCCATGATACCAGAAGAGTTCTGATAAATTTCACTGCAGAGAACTCATGAAAAAAACACAAAAAATAGAGTGTGATAAAAGATCGGCATAAGCAGGATCAGAACATTTACAGTAAGCAATTAATCGGATCACTTATCAGTGAAAACTGTACTCCATATGCCAAACAGAAGATGAAAGAAAGATTGAAGGAGAAAGTTTACAGATATATCAGAATTTAACTAATAAAGATTAAACAAACCTTGGTGAAGGATTGTAGCCGTTGGTTTATTATCAGTACGGGAGAGAAGGCAATTAAAAACTGTAACAAGGGGTAAGTATTGTGTAATTTTATTGACTCTAAACTTACATAGCATAATTATAGCTGACTGGAATAAGAAACAATAAAAATAGCAATGAGAAGACAAATAAGAAGAGAGCAGAGATGATGAGACAATAAGCTTGTTATATGTCCATTTACGAACAGAAGGCAAAAAATTAATTAACGAAAGCACGAAAGTTTGTTTTCATGAAATTGCAAAAAGAGTGTTCACAGTCAAGTACTGATTGCTTATCACTAGCAAAAGAAAAACAATATTTCTGAAGTAAAAAATGATTGATAATTATCAACTCAAGCTTAGCATCTTAAGCATGGTTTTCATTGTCATCTGGACCTGTTGTGACATATCTGCACTAATTAGAAGATAGGTCATAGTTACATACACAAAAAAAGGATAGACAACAAATTAAAGGGCTTTCACATCCAAATAACAAAGGATTTGTCAATCAAAATTGAAGCACAAGAACAAAATAAAAGACCCAGCCAACACAAGACTATTAGGAATTATTAACCAGGTAGATGAACAAAATAAGTCCAATTTTGCATCCTCAAACACCGTAATTATTTTTAAAAATCTAACAAAATTAGCCCAATGTACTAGTAATTTCAAGAGATCAAAAAGACAAACTACCGGTGAAGAATCTAAATATACACCCAGTTTTACATAAGTACTAGCTGACATAAGTAGCTTAAGCATTACTGTTTCCAATAGAAAAACTAGTTTAAGTGTAGTAGCAACAAGCTAATTATCTAATAATTCTTGGCATAAAATCAATTACCTAATAAAATTTCAACAGAATTTCGCAAAAATTGACACCATACGGACTGATTTGTGAATAATTTTACATTTATAACACGTACG